>JAODKM010000108.1:5913012-5925423 GCA_026780845.1 Petrocephalus sullivani | reverse complement strand
CTTAGCACAGTGATTCTCCTTATGAAGGCTCTATTCTATCGTTTATAGAGCATAATGATCACTTTGTAGATATTTAAATTTGTTTTATGGGTATTTTAATGGCCAATTTAACAAAAACAACTGAAACCTTTCAAATATGCCAATATGTTCTAATAATTTTTGCCACCACTGTATATCATTCATAATTATTCCTCAGATATATTATATTGTTAGTATCAGGGTGACTTATGTACACAACAGCAAAAAATGTGAAAGAAATCAATATATTACAGACAACCTCAGGAACATGGAAAATGTAAGTGTTTTGGCCAATTGGTTTTTTTCTTATCAATAAAATATTGTTGAAAAACATTCCAATGAGTAGATTTGATTTGATTTCAAATGACATGTCAACACAAAAGGGTTTTTGTAATAATGTATTTAAAATACAAGGTAGTACAGTTATTTTATAATTGCATACCATCATATAAAACAAAATGTTTCTAAGTGATCATGTACACATATTTACAGAGTTAAAGTGACTACACAGTACTTGTCAAAGCAAAGCACACAGAAACTGTATTGTTCCCCTGAGTAGAACAGGACTTAAAGGGGCTCCTGGAATCTCCAGGAAAACATTCAAATAGTTTCAAATAGGTCTTTTCAATTAGTTAGTTGCTTTTGTTCAATCTGAGCTTGCATTGGCCTCTCAGTTGATCTACTGTTACATTGCGTGTTGTACCAGATGACATCAATTGATAAGTCTGTTGATGAGAAGTGCGGACCAGTTTATGCTAGCTCAGACAGGCCTGGCCCACCTAATCACACGCCTGGCTCACACCCAGGCACCCCGACCCTGGCCCCTTCAGAGAATGCTGTAGCCCACTCCACAACTCTAAGCTGGAACCAGGACCAGCTTAGACTCCGAATGACTGTAGCCAAATGACTCCTTGAGACTCCCTGTTAAAATATTACATTCAAATCTATGATTCAACATTGACGATCAGATGCACACCTGTGATGAAACTCAGAAGGAAGGGTTACAGGCTTACACACTTCAGTGTGCATCAGTGTGTGTGTGTTCATGCGTCCGTCTTCTTCACAATGCCATGGAGGGAGAAGCTGAGGTGGTCACATGAGGCACCAAGGCTGTTGGTGAGAGGGCTAGGCTCTCTGTCGTGGACGCCCCAGTGACCGTTGGCTCCGGCCGGTGCCGGGCGCTCTTCTGGTGCGCCCGCAGGCCCGCTAGCTGGGAGTACGCGCTCTGGCAGACGTGGCACTGGTAGGGGCGTTCCCCTGTGTGCAGTCGCACGTGGTTGCGCAGAGTGGAGGACTGACTGAAGCGGCGTCCGCAGAAGCGGCAGACGAAGGGCTTGTCCAGCGTGTGGATGCGCATGTGCGAGCGCAGGTTGCTGCGCGAGTTGAAGCCCCGCCGGCAGATGACGCAGCGCATGCGACCGCCCGCCATTGACGCGGGAGGAGAGGAAGAGGAGGGGCGGGGTGAGATGGACGGTGCAAATCCGTCACTCGGGTGGGTGTCATCTGTGTGGAAGGAAAGGAGTCATATTGTGTTCGCGACCCAATGTCGGATCCATCTAATGAACCAGGAGACAGACCAGGAACCAGGAGACAGACATGAAGCCATATAGCATTGACAGAGACCTTATTGATAATAGGTTTTGAATAAATTTCTCTGCCTCAGAAAAGGGACTGTCCCAAATGAGGCATTTAGGCATTAACAGGACCGGCAACAGAGCAACACTTTGTCCAGTCAATTTCGGCTGAATCCTTTCCGCAGCCAAAAGCCCCAGTGTCACAAAGTGCCTTACCGATCTTATTCCCCCTTTGCTGTTCGTCTTGCACGGCAGGAACACCAGGAATCCCCAGGAAGGTGTTGTGAGAGCTCCCGTACCAAACCAGCAGCTCCTGGTCAGGTGGGATGGTCTGGTGGCACAAGCAAGAAATTAAATGTTACACCAAATGACATGAAGTTCCACAAAATGCAATTAGATGGAGAATGACCCAAATATAAAGGGTAATAGATCATTATATTCTACAGACTTACTCTGCATCTAATCTGGTCGCCAACCACAAGCATGTATAAATGAACTTTTATATGGCGCCCTTCTCAACAGAGTCACCCCAAGTCTGACAAGTTTGGGACTATAAGACTATGGCAGGAAACAGGGCTGTTATAAGATGCAATGGTGTGTCATTTCGGGCACTTACAAAACACCTTGGGACAGCCCAGTTCTAAACGTATGATGCAGAAAGTTCCCCATGTTCTGCTGACACTGAGGATCTTTTATGTCACTCAAGGAGAGAAGCACCAGGCAGTGAGTCAGCAGCGTTCTCTCACCTCCACAGCCCTGTAGAAGATGCTGCCGTCAACCTGCACCACCTCCAGGTTCTGCTCCTGCTCGTTGCGAGCACACTTGATATACGTCATCCATCCGCGATGGTCCTCCTGACTGGCATCGACGAAGCAGCGCACAGTTCCATCATCGTTGAAGACCTGCAAGCACAAGAAAGTCATATGATAACTCTGTCCCATCTGGATTTTTGAGAGATGTTCCTGAATGGCCCTATGGAAATGATGCGGCAGTTTTTTTATGTGTCATGATGAAGCTCTTGATCGCACTCTTATTGGTGCCTACCTCCCACATCAGGTTGTTATTCTTGTACAGATCTACGTGCTCAGGAGCAATGATCCTGCCAGTGAACGGGCCCATCTCTGTCCCAGCCTTGATCCATGTCTTGGAGAACATACCGAGCCCCTCGCCTGGAATGGAGCTCTGGGCGATGACGACCTCACTAGGTAGCACCAGGCTTGATAGCTTCTGAACTTCTGTCAGGAAACAGAGCGTTAAAGGTCTCAGAGCAATAATGGATATCATTGATTATAATTATTATCTGAATAACAGTGTAGTGGATTTGTATATTATTTCTATAAGGGGACAGGAGTATTTCAGCAGGTCTTTCGCAGGCTTTGTAGAATGACATAACTCTGGCTCGAAAGCTGCAAGTTTGAAGACTTATTTCCCCCAAAAATCATTTTATGTCCAATGCATGAACTGTATTAATACATCAAGATATAGCTTTAATAAAAAAATCTGGTAAGAATATATTCCAAAGACATATTCGGATTGGCCTTTTGCCTACACACATATTTCATAAAATAGTCTGTGCAAATATGAGGATTTTTATCACAAATATTACTGGGTGAGAAGGGGTGAAATTTTAACTAATGGGGGACATATGCAACAGGAAAATCGTACAATTCTTTGGATTATTCTCAAGAACAAAATCGTTTATTTGAGTAAATAAACTCAAATAAGGCCAAACAGTCAGTTAATGAAACTAAAACCTAGGCTATTTCTATCAAACCAGACAGAGACAGGACTGCAACACCCCAGGTTTCAAATTGAAGATATTTTCTTGCAGTTTTCTTCAGATATAAATTATCGCCTGTCTTCTCTACAGGTCTTATAAAAGAGTTTGGGCTTAAACGTTTTAAGGTGGAAAAAAATGCAAATTTCCTATTTAGGTGACGAAAAACTATATCTTTACAGCATGCTAATTCGATTAAATGGATTAAGTGGATATGATTGTTCAGGTGGATAAAACGCTTGGAATGCATTTGACATTAAAGAAACGCTTACTCTCCTTTTATGTCAAAATCAAAGAAATTTTATTTTGGTGGGGGTTGAGGCACAATGGCTGGCTAAATGGCCCACTGTTACTCATGGTCCAACAATTTGCCATGCTTTAGATGTGATATTCATTAAACTCATCTGGGAAAAGCGGTCAATTCTAAATTCATTATCTCTTTAAGAACTTAGCAGCAATAAATTCGGACTGATTGAAATGGGTGCTTGTTTAAAAGGCTCGAGTTCGCCTTACAAAAAAATGTATGGGAGATTAGTTACTTGACATGGCGTGAATGGATAGAGAATTAGTCTTCATGGCGTATTAGCTAAGAAACAGCAATCTTTCAAAGCTTAAGAAAAGGAATAACGACAGAGCCCCATATCTGCCAATAAAGAGAGAAAGGCCGTCCGGAGATTGATGAATGAGAGATAATGCCAGGCACATCTTAAAGGAAGGGAACCTTTTTTGGCTTAAATTGAATATTTCTTAGGTCAAGCGCAAAGTTAACCAAATGAATTTAATACCCGCCTTCGCTGAGTCAGCAGCATTTACACGCCTAACGGGCGTCTAAATGCAAGGTTGCGATGCGCTTAAAGCGGGTTATTAAACCAAATGGGTGGAAATGAATGGGACAGGTTGGCGAAAAATGCAGCACACTACTGAGGAAAAGGTCGCGATATTCTGGGAAAATACATGTTATCTCCACGTTAGCTGGTGCCTCTTATGCTGGATTTTGCAGTTCATATTTTAATAACGCTGGCATTAAAACCATAAATTAAGATTTTTTAAGATTTTTTTTTTTATTACAACAAAAATTAATAGCAGTGACACACAGACGGCATTATCCAAATGTACCAGAACACTTACCTTCCACTCATTTAATTGAAAATCTTAACTGAATTTTTTTATATCGATCTTAATTAAAGGCTACGTATCAATTACAAGTTAGAAACCACTGGGAATTACCGGTAGTCTTCAGCTGTTAGTCAAGTTGAAGAAGTACATAGACTATTTTTTAAAAAATAATTTAAATATTGAATATAAAAAAAAATAAAAAATATAGTCTTTAAGTGACTCACCTCCCGAGAAAGACTGAGCGAGCGCCTCTGCGGTGAAGGCGGTCTTTCGGCCGAGCGCAGCGCCCTTAGCCCCGCAGAGATGCTCCCCGAGAGCGCTCCTCCAGCGCCCGTAAAGGAAGCTGTGCAGGATCTCCGACGTGATCATCTCAGACAGCGAGAAACTCTGCGTTTTACATCCAGACTTCAGCACCAGCGCGTCTGCGGGAAACACTGAGCCCATTATCACACCACGTTACAGAACACTGATGCAGTATTTTATATTGATATAAGTCGCGAAGGGTATCGATGTTGTTTTTTCCCCAGATGTTTTTGTGTTTGAAAGTTTGTTAATATAAAATAAATACAGATGCGAGGTATCCTGGCGATTGCAACTGGTATGTTTCTGTTCCTTTCCTCCTCGTATGCAGCCGTATGGAGGGTCAGTGGTTATTAATGTCTCTTCTCTTTTCTGAAGTTCCTCCAGAAATCTCCACGTCCTTTTTGAGAAAGCATCCTTTTGTATGCAATGTATGGGGAGGGGGGGGGGGGGAGAGAGAGAGAGAGAGAGAGAATGAGTAAGAGTGAAAGAGAGAGAGAGAGAGAGAGACACACACACACACACACACACTTTCATTTGGCCTCCCGAAATAACCACACTTCAAACACACATCAGAGATGTACCGGATAATCAGCAGCTTATTTCAGAAATGCACCCACAAGAAATACTTAAGAACTTACTACATATGCCATTTGGGAATTATTACACGTAGTTTACATGCTTTCTCTGCCGCAAAAATTATAATAAAAAGCGCCCTATTGTAATTTGGATATAGACAAAAGTAATAAATATTAATATATAACGTCTAAGAGTGCCTATTAAATTTAATACTTTTGAATGTATTTGAAAAATCGGAGCTTTACAAACTGATTCGGGAAATCACTGTGTGTGCACTTCTGATCAGTTACGAATTCACCACCAACCATCCAAAACGAAACCAAATGTATATGCAAGCAAATAGCAGCACATTGCACAAGGGACGAAATCCAAATGTAATTCCTATTATTTAATTACGTATTATCCTGAAATTATCCTTATAGCCTAATTTTACGCAGTCAACCAAGAAAAACAAATTGCGCACACTTGCCACTGAAAGCAGATCTTATGGAAACGAATTTTAGCAAGTAAAATTACACAAGATTTAAGCCGGATAAATTAGGTTAACAATGCAAGCTAGGACGTTTTCCCCATTTCCAAGGTTTGTTCAACTACAGGCAATGCCTAAAAAAATGAATTTGCAGCAACCAGTCGGTCACATGTATATAGATCTTCCTGAGTTATAACACCATATCTAAAAACGAACAGATTAGAATTTCTGGGTCTAAAAAAGCCATTTAAACAGAAGTTATCTTCCCAACTCCCTGAGGTAGTGATCGGGTGTTAATATTAGGCTTTCAGTAGGTCTATATGGTGACATCGCTACGTGTTGAGATGGTCTGTCTTTCAATGGCTGTAATTCTTTACAATTTTCTATACGGTATATTTTTCCAGGGTGACGAAGCTGGACAAACGAGCACTTTCCCACTTCTTCCAACAGTGAAAACATCTTTATTCCGTCCCGCGCTCGCGGGTTTCCTATTCAGGGCCCTCCGAAATAATGTCAGGCAAAATAAAAGTTCTGCAAATCAATCTGTCACGGTGTTTTCAAGGGCAATTTGACATCCATGCACTTCTCCCTTTCAAACCATAAGACGGGACGGTTCGAGAATCGGGGAAGCCCTGCGGTGCAAATGTGCCGGGCACAGAAACTTAACCGAGGACAGGAAAGTGACAGAGCACATTAACGCATATAAGTCCCAGGCAGCAACTCCCCCAGTAACCAGAACTTTTCTAGAACCCCCCATCACTTAAGAGTATTAACAATACAGTCCACTTAAGGCGCCGTTAAAAATGGGTATCATTTCCTTCAGGTGCATAGAGACATGGCGTTACCTGTAAATGTAAACCCTTTTGACCCGTTCTTGCTTATATAAAGTATGAAAGGATTAAAGTACACTATCTACAGGTACAAAGTCATTTCTTAGGTCACATTTCATATGATGTTCCATGCACGTGATATAGATTCTTAATTTAAATAAATTTGCCATCATGTATACAAATGAGTGTAATCCAAAAAGTAGACGAGTAGTCCATTGCAGTTTTATTTCATTAATGCATAAAATGCATTAATGTAAGGCTATTTATTGTTTTAATTAAAAGTTTAAGAAAAGTCCATGGAGATGATCAGGCTACGTTTCATAAAAACATACGAGATATTAAATCAGTAACCAAATTTTAACAAACTGGCACTAAGCCGAGAATTTGTACCGTCCAGAAATGCGAAAATACTGAAATTCATGGCATCTTCGAAAAACAATGCTTAAAAAAAAAAAACTACAAATTCCACCCATAAACACGAAGGCATTTCGAAAAACGTCAAACAAATCTAAGTGTCCCTTGCACACCCCCATATTCATTCCCTCGCACTGCAAAAATGTTATGCAGATCAAAAGCAGCTTTATTCACGCTACTTGGTTTTTAAACAAGCGTGAAATTACATGATTTACAAGTTAAGAGAAACGTAACATTATTGTGCATTTTAAGTGGCGAGCCCCCCCCCATAAAGACGT
Source organism: Petrocephalus sullivani (assembly GCA_026780845.1). NCBI lineage: Eukaryota > Metazoa > Chordata > Actinopteri > Osteoglossiformes > Mormyridae > Petrocephalus > Petrocephalus sullivani. Next base: position 5,918,068 of record JAODKM010000108.1, on the reverse strand, counting down.
AGAGCAAAGATGACAGGCAGCCGTACCACACACGAGTACAGGGTCACCATAGCGCCCCCACAATTAGAGCCCCATTAAAGGCCCCGTGGCAGGGCTCCTTCGCGGGTTCGCGGTGGGCGCTGCGCCATCACACCGCGTTCCCGTCCAGCCGCGCCGGATTCCCCGAAGCAGACGAGATCTCTTACGTAATTGCCGTAGTTAAGCGGCCCAAATAACCACCATCTGAGTGGTTAGTCTATAACTACCTCCAAAAAGCCTACAAATTCTTATGAAACGTAATACAAAATTACCGTAATAATTAATAATCCATAACACCATTTACTCAAAATTGTTACGGATTAAATGAGTAAAAGGTTGGGGGGGGGATGATGATCGGAATGATCGGGTAGCGCGTGCCGTCACCCAACTCCGGGCTACAAAGTCACTTAGAAGCAGATCTCAGGCAAAGGGGGCCGTGGCTGCTGCAAGTGTTACACGTGCGCTTAGGGTACAGTAACCCGGCTACAGCCAAATGAAAGGCCGCTGTGGAGACAGGGGCGTGAAAGGCAGGTGTGCAATAGCCGGTAACACGTTCGGGAAAGAAGCGTCTGGGAACACGACATTAGAAGTTCATCTTTCATTGCCGACGTCAGGGTTTAATCTCAAGAGTGCAAAGATATGAAATTCCAAGAGGTGCAGCTTACTGCTTAACATTAGAAAAATAAACTCGCTTTCAGCACAAGATGGAAGTTAAAAGTATACAATTTTCGGTATATAGAACAAGTGGCACATTCTATACGTTTGTCGTTTCACGGCAAGTCCAGAAACCAGAAGAAAAATTCAGACTGAAATGCGCCAGGCAGGATTAAAAGGCGCGAAAGGCATGGCGGGAAAATCATCTGAACAAAAAAAAATTACTTTTGAGTTTTTAATACACATCTGTACACATGAGGAAAAAAAACTAAAATTAAACATTTTGAAATTATAATATCCCTTTTCATTAAGAAATGCAGTTAATACTAGATTCATTTCATAACTAATCATACATATATTAGATCACACAGTAGAAAGAAATTATATTTAAAAACTTATTAGCATCGAACTTTGAGTCAGTGTACTGGTTGGGGCTCCAGGAATTCTGGCTGGTAGGAAATAAGACAACTTTGATCTTAATACTTAGAATATATATATATAAAAAAAACTATTAATTATTACACAGGTAGATTTTAGAGGCTTAGCAGTTTTGAATAGTCAAAGCACAGAGCATACATAAAACCAATAAATTTCATTTTAGCCATAGCAAGATGCAACATCGGATTTCAAATTACACATTCACAATTTAAACATTTTTCAGTATGAAAACAGAATAGGGACAGTTTATGAAACCAACAAACTCTGATTTAATTATACATTTAAATAAAGTATTTAGTCAAGTATGAGCATACATACATAGTTTAACAAGACAGCAGAAGGCAAGTTGCAATATAGCCAAATACCCACCCGCTCACCATATCAGACCATAGTAATAATAAAAAAAAAAATTACTACATTTTCAAATACTAAAAAAAAAAAAAAGGAAAAAAATATCCAATAACTACAAGTTAAACGCCCATCAAAATATTAGAATCCATCTTTGTTTCAAAAAAAAAAAAATGAAATTAGACATTGCACCTTATTTAAACCAGAGTACAACAGACAAAACACATTAAATTAGAAACTGACCGCTATGTCAACACAACTGGTATTTTGTAACAAAATACATTTTCCTGTAACGAAATATCACAGTTTCATTTCACTGAATTAAAATGTGTTACGTAAAAGAAAAAAAAAAATACATTTTGCACATTCTTAAAACATCAGTTCTTTCATGACAAAAAAAGACCTATTCAAGACTGCTAAGCCTATATAATTACGATTCTTATTGCAACAGAACTAGAAAAAATAGATTATATTGCGTTGTTGAAATGTTACAACTCCGGGGTACATTTTGGTTGTTTTCTTTCATTTTAATAAAGAAAAATAAAAAAAAAAAAAATTAATGAGTCCAAAATTGACCCCAGATATTGTCCATTCAAAACAATGATGATGTACACAAGTATTTAGTAATTAAATGTTCCTGATTTAGAAATATTTTAATTGTTTAAGTCATCCTACAGCTAGTGTTTCTCACTAAAAATAAAGTCTTCAAGGCATCGCAAATCTAGAAACCTCCATTACAAAAGGTTTTTTTTTTTTTATCATCCTCTCGGTGATTCCAAAATCTTCAACTAAAAGGACTCCAATCTAATGTTCCTGAAAGACAAATCAGAGCAGCAATTACAGGAAGGACACACAGTCACAGATACACAGCTCAGTCTAAGAATGCCCTCTGCAATGGGTAGGCTGTCGCTTTGGGGAGAGCACAGGACATGGTCATACCTGAAGACCTGGAGCCAGTCCCTGCTGTGCACCTTGCCCATAGTACCCGCCCTGCTGTCTGTAGTATTCAACCCAGGCGGCGCTGTAGTCAGGGGTGGAGCTCTGCTGGGAGGCGGGGCCAGTGACCTGGCCTGGGGATGGCAGCGATGGAAATGGTCAAACCCAAACCCCAACATGAAAGTTAAATGGCTACAGCTTACATATTCACCATGGGCCGTCATCTTTCAGTAACTTCACAATCTGGCGTTGAAGGCGCTTTCACACCAAAGTTCCGTAACCTGGTCCCGGTTTACAAGTCCCTGCTCTGTCTCGACCCGATACAGTTTGTAGCTTCTGGCCACATTTGGGTGTTGCTTTCACAAAGCACAACAGGAACAGATTCGTTATTGCTAAATAAGACTGGGATACGCACATAATTTTATATGAAACTACACTGCTACACCAAAACAATGAAAGATAAGTCTTCAGTTTCTTCTAGTTTTGTTAATTATTGGGGGGGGCGGAGGTTGATTACAATCTAAATGAGACAGCGTTTTATTCATACCTATATGACCTGCAACATTTTCATGATTATTAAATCCGGCCAGCAGATTGAACATTTGTTATCCACGGAAAAATAACTGTGTGACATTCGCTGATAAGCACTGGCAAGTTTGCTTGTCTGCATCGTTGAAATTAAACAGAATATTGGTTAGCGATCAGATGCAGAAATATGGACACAAAAATGTATTAATAGATGCATTAAATGTAATTGGGGTACAAAAATCATTCCAACTACTCAGTTCTTGCTCTGCTACTTCTCTTTCTGCACATCCAAGTTTGGTTGACCACAAGCACCAACACTATCAGAAAGCTATGGCTGTAAGCGGCAACTAAATCAGCAAGTTTAAAAATCGCTGATGGCGCTTCCCCATCGTTTGTGTTGAACGAAAAATATCTAGCCTGGAGTAGGCACTAAAAAAAGCGTTCTGAACTGCCTCAGAGGAACTACAAAAAATATTAATTCGGCCCAAGTTCCTGCAGTGTGAACACGACAAGAGCCACTGGTTCCAGTAAAAGGCCCAGGTTTCAGAAAGTTCTGGTGGTGTGACAGCGCCTGCTATAATGCAATGGGACACAGCCAAACCAGCTGCTGCCGTGTGCAGGCTTTACTGAGCAAGGGTGCGTTTATTGTACGACGGATGTTAGCATTGGACTAACATGGAACGATGCATCGTTAAACTAGCAACTAAAGTACGATGGTTTCCCAAAACTGCCGTACCTTGTTTGTACTGCAGTAGTTTGAACCATGTTGGTTTGAAACTGCATAGTTCGAGCTACAATGTTTCCGGAGGTGTTCGGTCTGACTTTCACAGCAGGAAGCTTATAGAGGAAAAATTAAAATGATAAACTATGATAATGCATTTAGTAAAACAGGCTCTCTTTGTAATTATATTTAACACTATTCACACTATAAACTTATTACCTGGTGCGACTATCAAAGAAGGCACGTGGTGGTTCAGTAGCATAGACAGGTGCCCATGATGCCCCCCGCCCCCCCACGGTAGATGCAATTTCTCACGTACAAAGACAGGGGTTTGAAACCCCAGTGGTGACATTTTCATGTCTTTTATAATGGCCACGAAAGTGACCAGTGATTAAAGAATCGATTTATTATTTTGAGCCATTCGTTTCCATGTGTTATATGTCCCCCCCACTCCATTTAATACACTTGTGTGTCGCTTAACAAAGACATACATTTTGCCAGTTGATTCCATCATGATGTGAATATCCTAGAAGCTACCAAAACAAAGCTAGATGGTACAGCCTACTACACACAGAGGTTACAGTAGACTAAGTGGAGAACACACAAATTAATGATAAGGTAGAGTATGGTAAATGCATAAACCAGTTTAAAGTATCATCTACCATTCATAATTAGCTGTGCTATACTGTTATACAGCTGACTGCACAGCAGGTTTATTTACACAAGCATCACCACACGTGAGGGATGCATTATACTACATTTCCAAGGCGACTAGGCGATAGGAACTTTGTATTGTATTTGCGTTCCATTACCGACTGAGCACCATCAAACATCCTCTCAGAGCCAATACACTGGACAATAAACCGTGAAATATATAAAAGTACTGTTAGAACTTCATTTTCAAAGCATTTGACATTATACAGGTTTGAACAGTAAGATTGAATATTTTCGGCTTGGCGACTACCCTCTGACTGCATTTTCCGCCATCGATGACGTAGTCACTAAGAACTAAGCTTCCAACCACAGCTCGAGAGCTGTACTTCGAGCTACACAACTTAACAGCAGTGTTTGCAAATGTTTTTGGTACTATGCAATGTAGTCACCTTGGCAGTTCCAATGATGCTTTTGGGAAACACTAGCATCACAACTGCATGGTTCCCACAATGCAAGTTGGCAACTATGCTTTTGGGAAACCCACCAAGGAATTAACAGCTTAATAAAGGAGATTTACTCAAAAAGATTACAGTGCAAAATGTCTTGACCTGAAGCAGTAACAGAGCCGATTGGGGGGGGGGGGGGGGCGGGGCGAAAAAATTGGGGGGGAGACCCAGCGGTAAAAAGATAAATAGAAATGACAAGGGGAAAAAAAGAATAAACCGACCGGGCCGGAAAAGGAGCGGGGGGGTTTGGCGG
>JAODKM010000108.1:5894518-5904632 GCA_026780845.1 Petrocephalus sullivani | reverse complement strand
TAGAGTATGGAATAGTCTTCCTGATAACATAGTGCAAGCTGAATCCTTAGGTTCCTTTAAATCAGAGCTAGATAAGAGTTTAACAACTCTGAGCTATTAAAGTTCTCCCCAAGCAAGCTTGATGGGCCGAATGGCCTCCTCTCATTTGTATAGTTCTTATGTTCTTACACCCTAGTAAGTAATAAACGAGCAAGACTCACCTTTGATGTACCATTGCACCCAACTGACCTCCCACTGTAGAGCAAAGGAAGCATTATTAGCAAGCACATATGTGCATATGAAGCAGCATGCAGACAACATTACTCTTCATACTGCCAAAACGTGGCAAAGAAATATGGTCTGGGGATAAGACATCAAGCATCCAGAGCACTTTGCACCTGAGAATGCATCTTGCTGTTGAAAGGACAGCAAACCAACAAACCAACATTGTGATCTTCTGGACAACAGGGCACACCGGTCAAAGCAAGGTGCATGCCATGGCGAGAGCCAAGGTTCCCAACAGCTGGTATGGCACCACAGAGCACCAGAGTCTGGTGCAGTCTAAGTATATGGGCACTTTGCCATGGTTTGCAGTTCTTCAGATGAGAGGGAGTGCGTGCGATGACAGCATACACCAAACCTAAGCAATCACCGCAGCCTTACAACTAATCCAAATGGAGAATGGCAAAATGCAAAGAGTAAGGAGGAGCTTCTGAGCAATTGTACCAGTCATGCTTTGGGATTCAGAGGAGGCTCTTTTATTATAATATAAACACACACACAGCTTCCCCTTAAACGTCCAGCCACTACCCAGTGACAAAGAGTGCTTTCAGTAACTTGCAAAATTGCAGCACTTTTGTGAACATAAGTCACATATTAGCACCTCCCAAGATCTATATATTTTGCATAGTGTTGGCGATTCAAAAAAGTCAGACAGGAAAATGGCTAATCACTAATAAACTGCCGAAATAACCGATTAACCATGACATTCGGCAACGAATGTGAAATACAGCTACTCACTGGTAGCTGGAAGAGATCATTTGCAAAAGAAATGTGTAGTAGACGTGCAAATAGCAGAATGTAAAATGAAGCAATCTTCCCGACTACAACAAATGCTCTCAAGTCCTACCATGGGATTTTTTGCAACAATAGGTTGAGTCGTGTACACCAACAGCAACAGATGTCAAACCGTGGATATTTATCACTATGGAGAACAGTGAAGATTGTTGTGAATGTCAAGATTATGACCGATCTGTAACAAAGTCAGTCTTATAAACGGCACGATCATCCTTGTTCGCCATTGTGCACTGCAGGGACCACTTATGGTAGCGCTATGCGATATCACATCGATATATTCGCTACCATATACAAAATAATCACCAGGGCTTTAGACTACCAGGGTAAATATTTGTCCATGTGCCAGCTTTTCAGTACCATACAGATGTCTACTTACACCCACAATTAGATAAGCAAACTAGTAGTGTGCCTAAAATATTAATGAGGTGTATTGTGACGCCCAAACATTAGTAATCTGCAAAAACGTGGCATATCCTTATGTTCATTAAATTCATTCAGCAGAGCATGCCACATGCTACTGCTCTGGTATACCATAGAAGCAACAGGCATTGAAATTGCAGTGAAGAAAGGGATATAAGGATCAAACATAAGGATACACAATTTATACAGAATAACATGTAGCCACTCATTAATATTAAAGGCATCCTACTAGGGCTTGGGTTGGGTGATATCACCGATTATAATCATGCATGTGCAATAATCACCAGGGCTTTAGAAGACAGGCGAAATATTTGGCCAGACACCAGCTCTTCAGTACTACAAGGGCATTTACTTATGCCCGGTTTGGTAAGCAGATTAGTAGTGCACCTTAATTAATGAGGCATATTATTAATGAGGCGTATTATTCGGATTAGTAACTTTCGGGCATCGTAAAGCAAGCAAATCCGTGCCAGACTTTAAACTGCAAAAGCGCACCACCACACCGACATCTTTTTACCTTGTTTGTCCCCAATATCTGCTTTTTTAACAGATGTGGCTGCTAAGCTGTTCTTTTCTTCACCAAAAGAGTATTATGTGGCGTGCTCCACTAACTAATAAAGAGATGACTTTTGGGTGTCACAAAAAAATATTCCTTAATATTTTTGCCGTACTAATAATCTGCCTAAATTATGGGCGTAAAATGTCCATACAGTACAGACAGGAGACTACTAGCGAAATGCTCCACCAGTCATCAGGAGCCCTGCTGATCATTGCGGATGTGCAATATAAATCGAGATACGATGTCACCCAGCCCTATTGTGGGCTTAAGTAAACGTCCATATAGTACCGGTATCTTAACTTAAAGGCCATGACCAGCCAGACAAAAGGTTAGCCCTTAACTAGTTACAGCGCCGGAAGTTAAAGCCAAATTCAGGGAGATTCACGACTGTAAAAAATTTTAAAATTTTTGTAACCTTCAGTCAAGGGGGAGGACCACACGCAAAGAGCCCGTTTGCCCTCGTCAAAAGCCACAGGGCCTCCATGATGTATTCCTGCTCTCCCGCAAGTCCAATTACGGTCAGCTCCTCGCCGGGTTGGCAACTCATGGCGCTGGACCAGTTTGTTTCTCCACAGCAAACTTATGCAAGCACCCAAACCACTAGGCAGAGATACTTCTGTACAGCAGAAATAAAGCCACCTTGACTGTTTTAGATATCAATGCCAGCAATGAAATTCGCTCATCTAAGGAAGATGATTAGCCCTTTATATAACGCATCACATAACAGGCAACAGTCCAAGTCATATGCCAAATTTGATTGCATATCACAGTATTTCCATGAACTCTGTTCTTGTAAGCACTCCCAGGTCCAACTTTAAATGTAGGCCTGTTAATTCAGTAAGTAGTCAGAAAAATTAAGATTGACTTTGCTATGAACATTTTGAAGAGCTCGCTCAATAAAAACTTGCCAGAGAAAAACATACTGAGTGGCAGATTACAAGTCCATAAAATTCCATACTGAAAACACAACTAAAGCAAGTGTCTTCAAACTCCCACTTACAAGAGGCAGAACTCAAAAATGACAAGATCCAAGAATTAATGACTTTTCCAAAGACTGAATAGCCTTCATAGACCATTTCACAGTTCTACAAACATTTGGTAAGTTACCACTTACTCAAGCTGCCCAGTGCTGGACAGCAGTACATGGCTAATATCAAATACATTTTGTCAGACACTTAACTTACATGAAAGCAATTTAAATGCGCACAAAATTCATTAGCCATTAGTGAACGGCTTTGCTACAAAGGCGCCTGAATATTATCAGTGCATGAATACCAATAAACGATCACAATCTAAAAGCTGGATTACGAAACCAACTAATATACCAATAAAGCAGTCCATGTCTAAGCCCTGCTGCTAATCTTATCTAAAAGATCCCAATATGCTGAAATGCCCTCAACGCGTCTTATTAAAAATAATTGTAACACACGTGGAATATTATCGACTGACTTGAGCCCACTCAAGGCTGCTGGAATGGTTTCAAACAGACAAACACTTGAGGATCTGCCAAGTGCTCCTGGCAGAGGAACGGCACACAGCTCATGCATTGCCGCAGAAACGCCACTCATTCCACACAGCACAGAAAAGGACCCGGGCCAACCTCCCTTTTGTACATTCATTTCTTCTGCCCCAGTGAGAGCTCAGTTCTTATTGAGCCTGAAAAACCATGCCTGACCCCAAGAGTTGCAGTAATTTGTACCCAAACCAAACAGCAGAGTCATTTTTAAGCCTGGGCCCAACACAAGCCACTGACTCCCAACAACGTCATCTCCAAACTGCCCAATAACATAAAAAAAAAAAAAGACCTCAACACTGCATTTGCTCAACTGTTCAAATCAGAACAACATTCACCATATGGATGTGACAAATTATGGAATATCTACAATTATGAAATTTCAAAAAGAATTAAGTACCCTTAAGTACCCTCAAAAGGACATCAGTAGGGTCCCACCCACTGCCAGAGGCTAAATTCATGTTATAAGAACATGGTCTGATAGCCAACAATTTGACCAGAACTCAACTAAAATGAGAAGATCTGTCGATCAGGCAAGGCTCTGGTCTCACCCAAGAATCAACCATGATATGCGACGAGTCATGATATCCATAAACCCCCCCCCCCCTCCCAATCGAGTTCACCCTAGCAGCGCAATAAAAAGGAACACACCGTCCAGAACAAGCAAAGTGAAATACATCAGGAAACTACTGGCTCTGGTATGGACACTCAGACTCAATCCTCCAGCAAATCCTCACAATTACAATGACAATCATCAGCTGAAGAGGTGGCATGAGGTCCAGAAAATAGAAACAAAACCATCCCCAGTAACATGGCGGTACAGCGCCAGTCCCACACACTATAAAACAGGGTACAGGTGTGCGCACACACAGTCTTCACAGGGGAAAAAAAAATAAATTCTGCAGGAGTGAACAGAGAAACTGGAGTATGCAAGACAACCACAAACAGCATGGACAGAAAATAACTAAGCAAAGAACTCTGGTGGGATCTGAACCTATAAACCCCCAATGGCTGTTTTGACTCATTTTAGCAATACTGCCATTTTAAATCTAAAAAAACAAAAGTGACTTGCCTCCCTCCTCCAAGGATCGCTTCTGTCCCCCATAGCCATAGAGGGAAGGGTCTACAACTGGAGAGGAGTTGTTCAAGTGGGTCATCTGGTCGCCTCCCATCTTAGCGGCAATCTGGAGGAACACAGAAAACAAGCCTGAGTCCAGCAGGTTATGGCTTACTGGGGCTTCAGGACTCCCCACACGCAGGTTCTGTCTGCCTCCTGGGATCTTGAGGGATTCAGTTGACTTGCAGATTCCCATGGGTTCCTCTGCAGTCGGTGCTACAATCATTTTTCTGTTAAAACCCATATGCAGCCACTGCTCCTCGGTTACGACTTGAAGCACTGATAAGCAATGCATTCAAATAAATTAGCACAGGAGGAGAACACAAAGCCTAGCTGTGTCCCTTCCATGACAGTCACGCGATGGCCAAAGCCAAGTCACTCACTTTTGCTGAAGGCTGATAGCCCTGTAAAATGGCACAGAGTAAACCAGCACACACAAGCCCCCCGATAAAAACACGAGGAGAAAAAAAAAAAAAACCCTTCTGCCCCCTTCCACTTTCAACTATACAGTTACAGAAAATTACGGCCAATTGAGAGCTCCCCTTGGTTACAAAAAACAATTTTGAGGTATTAAAAACACAAGGCAACCAACAAGAGTGTTCCGTCACCTGGAGGTTAGTTTACTTCAGCATTCAGGGCATGTGAACTGGAAAAAATGCTGGAAAAGGGGCTCTATGGTTGGGGTCTTATCTCTGTATGGAAATGCTGGATAAAAGTGGCAGATGAAGGGGCACAATGGGGATGGAGGAGTAGCGAGCCCCTCCTCTTCCCTGGAGCGAAACCTCCTTCCTTGGGAATGCACAAATGGAATGCCAGCAATGCACGAGTGTCGATAAATCAAAATGCAGCGGGGAGAGACGGACACGAGCGGGCAGGAATTCTCCAGAACAGCCAGGCGGCACATGGTATGCCTGGCCTACATGACGGAGAGAGAGAGACAAATCCATCAGCTGCAGTAGGGGAAACGAACGCCGAAACCTGGAGGTGGTCCAACATGTCTTTGGTACTCTGGTCCCACATCCAACAATGAGCGTAAAACTATGCCATGCCGTCAGGGCAGGGCTGTATTACAAGGAAACTGTACAATTCCACCAACTAATACGGAGAACTGTGAAACTTTCCTGCAGTATTTACACACCAGTGAAAAATGTCATGATTACTGAACCTCGACACAGGTCGTATCTCAAAATGAGACTAACTGCAACCTTAAAAAAAATTTGAGAATTTTATTTTTTTTTTTTTAATTCTAGCTCAAAACAATAACAACATTACCACCAGGCAACAGGAAAGTTTATAGAAACCAGCCAGACGAAAGCTGCATCACGTTCAGAATGCAGTTGTCCCCACACTCCTGAATATGATATGTATAAGCAGACAGCCATAAAGTGCGCAGGACCATGGCCACTGCCATAAGTGGAGATCAAGGGCCATCCCTCCACCAAGCCGACAGAAGAGGAACATTCAACCTTGTTCTCTTGTCTGCAGGAAGCAACGCAAACAGGGTAGAGGAGTGGCCAAGCTCAGCATTAAGTAAACCAATAAATACCAGAGAAAGTGCCTCAGACACAGGACTAGCACGCTTTAAAAGGGGAGAAAAAACACCCAGAAAACCATTCCACAGGGGAGTCGCGTTCCACGCGACCACTGATTTACAGCACTAGAACTGGCAACACTATCGTAGCCAGGATTCATGTCAACGTTTAAGCTTGAAGTGTGCATAAGTTGTACAAGGCACATTACAACCGCTTGGTTTAGGTAATGCAAACAGCTATTTTCCTCCATTATATTAACTGCTAATGGCAGTAGTTGACCGGGGGGGGGGTGGGGTGCATGCAGATCTTGCCAACTCTGGAAGCCCCTAATAGTCACTGCTAAGTGAAGGCTAAATGAGCCTAATTTGGGCAATAATTAGTGTGAATGAGTGCTGTTAGGAAGTCCAAAACTCTGGATTCTTCCGCAAGGAACAGGGTTAGGAACTACTTGAAGGTTTCTACCATTGCCAGAGTAGTAGAAAATTATGTCCTGATTGTGGTGCCACAATGAGTAATGTCAAACAGGAGTCACTTCCCTGCGATTTTGTGACTGGGGCAACGCAAGAACTTCTAAACATTGCCATGTCAAAAATTAAAAGATTGGCTGCAGAGAACTAAAACAGATTATCCCTCAACAGATCCTGCTTCCCACCATATCGTAGGCCAACGTAGAAAAATCTGCTTTAGGGGGCAACATGTAACCGTATGTTGAAATAACTGGTTTTTCGTACGTGGGTTTCACACCCCTCTCCCCCCTCCCCCCATTTTGTGTAGCAATATAATCTGCCTGGCCTTATACCAGAACAGCATGTCAAGCTGACAGCTTGAGCTTGTTTTTGCACCCCTGCACACCTCCCCCCCAAATAACTGCCCTGAAAAAAACAAGTTCCATTGAGAATGCTGTACTCCCCACTACATATGTAAAGGGGAAGGGAAGCAGTAGCCAGGCGCTTGGTCAGACACACAAAACAATCAAGGCTGACGTCCGCACATCAGAATTTCAGCGCAGCTTCGATAAGATGTAAATCGAGCAGGGCGAAAACCAGTCCTACTGGAAATGTTAGTGCGTGCAGTTTAAAGCTGGCCTGTCTTACCAAAGCCAGACTGCAGGGTGCCAACACAGACAGAAAAGTTTGTGTCTGTGCCCACAATAGGCAATGGCCGAGGAGAATATTTAAAGTCAGACCCTCTCCGACGATAAAAAAGGACAGCAAAGGCTGCACATGAGCGGCAACCCCCCCAACCCCCCACATAAGGACTCCCATTTGGCAACACGGACACACATGGCATTGTCATGCAGCCAACACAGCATCTGACGTAGGCAACAGTATCTGAAGCCTCCTTCCTACGTGTTGCGACAGCTTTGCAAACAAAACATATTCGGGGGGGGGGGCATCTCCAGGCCCCCGCGTCAGTGAGGACGGGACCGTCGGGCGAGTCTGACAACATTCGCGAACTTATACTTGGCACGTTTTTAATCTTTACAGAGTACTGCCGTCTAAAATAAAATATGGGAGAGGGGGGGGGTACGAGGGACAAATCCCCCCCCCCTATGGGAAATCTCACAAACTCGCGGGGCCACGTGAGTCAGACAGTTCGGTTATCCGCCAAAGACCGGGGCACGACCGCCTGTCGGCCCCTCGGCTCCGCATGCGGGGTCCCGGGGGGAGGGCACGGGGCTGGGGCTCAGGAAGACTTCCCTTCCCTGACAGCGCTGGGAAAGGAGGGCCGGGGGGAGACGCCACACTGCCATTTTGGAGAAAGGGCCGCCCGCCCGCCCATGTGAGCGCCATCTCCGGAACGGGGCCCCGCGGCCGGGGCACAGGGCCGGCCTGTGTCCGGGGACGAGGCGCGGCGCGGGTCGGGGGGCTGCGCTGGAGTTAGGGAACGGGGTGATATTATTATTATTATTAATAATATTAATAGCCAAATAAGTAAGAGCGCCGCGAAAGCAGAAGCCGCTTCGAGGTGTGAGGCGAAAGCCCGGACTGAGGGAGCATTTAGACCCGGGCCGGACCCCCCCAGCGCCCAAACTCCCGCAGACTTCCCGAAGCTCCGGGCGCTGCTTTTACACCCAAGCGGACGGGAAGCAAACGGGCTGCCGTGCGCCCAAGGAGCCGCTTCCCCAGACGCGCCGCCCCGCCGAGCGGAGTCTCACATCCCCTTTCCCTGGATATAACGCGCCCCGGGCGCCCGGGAGGAGCGGGTCACGGGTGGCGGTGGCGGGGCGCCGAGCAGCGCGGAGCGGGGCGGCCGAGCCGGACTGCGGGCGGCGCTCGCAACTTCTGCGGCTTAAATAACAACAGGTTGGCGCGTGTTGCTCGCGCGCCGAGCCGCGGAAGTTTGGCCCGCGAAAGTTCGGCACGAGGCGCAGCGGCGTTATAACGGCCGCGATCTCGCGCGCGGCGCGCGGCCCCCGGGTCTCCGCGCGCCGCCACGGCACATTAATCCGAACCCAGCGCATGTGTGTCGCGTGTTTTCTGCCAGGGAGGAGGAGGGGGGGGGGGGGCGCTGGTTAAAAGTAGTCTCCCCCCCCCTCCTTCCCGAGGGCCCAGGTCGCTTAAGTCCCGTCGGAATTCCCCGGGAATGGCGTCCCGGGCTGGCGGTACCTGCCGGGCTCTGTGCAGGGCGTCGGCGAGCCCGTCTGCCTTCATCCCGGGCTGAGCCGCCGAGGCCTGTCCCTGCACCAGCTCCGCCATCGTCATCATCCCTACGGCAGCTCTCGGAGGGGGGGGGAGCCTCGCAGCGGCCAGCCGATCGAGGGGAACAACACGCGCCGACCCCAGGAAGCGGAAACGCGGCGGGCGCGCGTTAAGAGCTCGCGGAAAGACCGCGAGAGCGCGGCCTGCGCGTCCGCGCAGCGCCGCCGGGGGAGGGGCGGGTCACGTGACCCGGGCCGGGGAGGCGGGACTTAGGGCGGAAGGAGCCGGGCGCGTGCCTCTCACGCCTTCTCGCCACCGAGTAGACTTGGAGTAACTGACGTATTATATTACGGTTGTATAAATCTGTGTTCGTTTGGAGCGAAAATGATATTCCACGCCAGGAAAAGCAATGCCAGTTATCAGGTTAATAAACTTTTATTTGTGTGTATATAAACACAGCATGTAGGCAATTTACAAATGTGTCACATTGATATGCAATGCTTTTGTGTATCAAGTTAATTACAAAGGTGTAATAATACTGGGGAATATTGGGGTGTTTTTCCTTTCCAGTCAACACTTTTGTATTGCCTATGATGTGGTAATTAGCATCACTCCATATATTTGCATCTACCGATAAATAAATACTGGATGTAAGCCAGGCTGTGATTGATGGGAAAATAAGTGACATTCAGAACAGAATAAGCGTACGAGCACGTTATTTTCTTTTTATTCAACAAATGAACTTGATTGTTTTCAGTACCTCAGAGATCCTTAATTTAACAAGCCCATAATGGTTACAAATTAAAATTTTCACTGCTCCAGTTGACTGCAGGGGCAGTTTTGGGTGGGAGGGGCAGGGCCTCTGTGAAAACATGCATGTGGCCCTCCTAAATACCTATGCTACTTGGGTCTGAAATTGTTGTATTATTATAACTATTAGTGTTATTTATATTTATAGACACAGGCTAAACTTTTGTGCGTTGGGAATAGAGAAAACACAAACGGAAGCATACTTTCTTGACAGACTCTTAACACGGGTGCGCCACGTCACTTCAGTTGATGAAAAACAAATTTAGTGACAGAAAAAAATTATCTGGCTTGTGGAAGCAGGAAGAGTGAGATACATATTTGTAAAAACTGTACAATGTAACTGCAAAGCATTGCATTGCATAAATAAATTGCTTCTTAATGCTGGCAATTTAGTGTAAGTAATACTTGGAGGACATTAAGGTCAAATGCATCTGCCCCCCCTAACAGAACAACTGGCCCCAGTCA
>JAODKM010000108.1:5815120-5863836 GCA_026780845.1 Petrocephalus sullivani | reverse complement strand
GGGGGGGGCGCGTGGGGGGGGGGTCTGGGGGGGGGGGGGGGGTGGGGGGGGGGGGGTGGGGGGGGGGGGGGGGGGGGGGTGCGTTTAGCACACACACTCAGATTAGTAGCATAAACCTGATCAATTTCCATTCTAGAAAATGAGCTTCACTCAATCACTGTGGTATCTAATGCTCTGAATTTAAAATCCCAGTGCATGGCTTTAGCTGACAGAAATCCGGTTTTGAAGGGCTGGACTGCGGTTGTGCCAGCAGTATGATTGATTCGCCGCGCCTATTTCTTAAAGAGATGATCGTCATAGAAGTGGAATTTATTCTCCAGTTAGACATTGTCATTAACTGGCGAACATCTTGGAGAAATGTACCGTTTGTTATCAAGGGCCGTTTGGAGGGTAGAGGTGAGAAAATGTATAGAGCGCCTATGGCATGATGTGTGCACTCGTTAAACCAGAGCTGCCCATTTCCAGTCCGAGACAGCCAGAGTCAAACACAGCTTGCAGATTTGCACCTACTAAACTGCTAATTAGCACATTCGGTCGCACACTGCATGTCACAATTTTGCCAGGAATTTTGACCTTCAAAAAGTGTTTTGGCCAAATCTCAAATTTCAAATTTTGAAATTTCACTGCATCACTAGTAATAATAGTGGCATTAGTAAAAGGTCCATAATCAGACCTTTACACTGACCCAGCACTGATTTTACTGTGTTTATATATAGACCATGTTCCATTTTAGGCACCAAATTTTTCTGTCACAAATTTTCTGATCTGGGGTTGTAATACTACTGCTACTACTACCAACAACAACAACAACAACAACAACAACAATAATAATAATAATAATAATAATAATAATAAGCCATTGCCCTTGTAAGCGTGCTAGAGCCCTGAATTATCCAGGCAGCCAAGAGCTGGCCCAGAAGAGTCATTGCAGGTTAAATACAATGGTCACATTGGCTTTCAGGAAGTGACCAGCTGCAGACATTTTTTTGGTAAATTATTGTTGTATTTTGCACATTTGCACTGTTTGCTCCTCTCTTGTGTTACACTGTCCTGTTACCGTTTAGGTTGTCCCTGAGTATCACCAATAGGACCCTGGATAACATTATTTCTATCTCACCGTGTACTTGTACTTAAAGGGGCCTGGCAATGACAAAGATTCTTATTTTGACTCTTAAACTTATTTCATTCAGACAGCTCTTCCTACCACCATACCTTTCATCCTCTGCATTTGAAACAAACTACTTTTGATTAGGTTAGCTAATTTGATGTCAGTTTGATTGGACTGTCAAGGCACAATGGGCTGCCAAGTAAAAAAGTGTTTATTTGAAACTAGATTTTTGCTGTCATTAAAACATGATTTTAAAATATGCTAAATCTAAAAATAAAAATAAAAACTACTCCAAAAGTACTATTACACTGCAACTGTAAACCATTATGGTGTCAAGAGTAATTCAGCACAACTTCCATAATCATGTATACCTGAGATGTCATGCCTGTGTTTTCTCTACAGACCTCGCCTGAGGTGACAGCTATGTCCTCTTCCACAAGGACACCACATGTCCACAGCCATGTCCTCTTCCACAAAGACACCACATGTCCACAGCTATACAGTTATGTCCTCTCCCATTAAGGACACCACATGCCCACAGTTATGTCCTCTCCCATTAAGGACACCACATGTCCACAGCTATGTCCTCTCCCATTAAGGACACCACATGTCCACAGCTATGTCCTCTCCCATTAAGGACACCACATGTCCACAGCCGTTCGTCCAGCCCGCAGCTGGCCAGCTGGGCCTCTAAAGCGTGCAAAACCTCCTCGTGACTGATTGTACTATTGGCACAAATAGAGGAGAAAACATGAAGAAAAACAAAGGTGAGAAATGTCCAGGCGCACCCAAACACGTACTACCCTGACATATGGACATCAAGCCATTGTGTTACTACAGAAAATCCTCTTTCGTTATGCAAGTACGTGTAATTAACGATGAATGAGTAATAATTTTTAAATTAAAGGTAAGATGAACTTGATTTATACACAACTCAGTAAAAAATCTGGTGTTCTCCACTGACAAGATGATTAGAGATGGACAGAAACTGTAAAAGAAAAAAAACAATGGCATATTGATACTCAGCAGGAATCTCTCAGATCTGGAAGTCTGGGCAATGAAATTGAGTGAATGATTTAAAAAAAATCATAGACAAATCAGTATTGGCTTTTAGTATTGGTCACCATTAGGTGGCACTGTCCAATAGGCATTCAAGCATCGTAAGTAACCAGGTAACCAGAAAAACCATGCCTCCTGATTCGCAAAAGCGTAACAATTTGGTTTTTATCACTTATCACTTATTGAATGACGGTAAAGGGCTCCACACTGCGACCATTTTGAAGAGGAAGCGAGTAAACATGACACTTTCTGTCCTTAAAAAGCTATCATATATCACGCGAAGCACCGGGACGGAGCGAGCACTGCTGTGTAATGTTGGGTATCGAGAATCGGTTCCAAATTAGAAACGGTCTAGGTTTTAATTAACTGGGAATTAGACATCTGAATTACTGTTCCACTTATCTTTACACGTGCATTTTTAATCAACTATGTAAAGGTTAATTAACGCGGATTTTGGGATGATTCTGTGCCCAGTCCATAAGTAGTCCTACTCTCATCCGGCCCTTAGGTGATAATGAAACCAACTTTGTTTTTTATGTTTAAAAAAGCACAGTTTAACTTAATTATTGTTCTCAAAGCATTATATCGCTCTCTGTGACTTTTTACTTTACAATAAAATATATTATTTCTGTACACTTTGTGTTTATTAACGAAGCATGTATGAAGTAATAGAGCTGACACGGAAAATGTGTTGCGTGGCATTTCGATTTAAGTGGTGCTCGTATAATGTACAGTAACCAGCGGTTCTATAGGGCAGGGGCGGCCAGTCTTATCCGCAAAGGGCCGGTATGTGTGCGGGTTTTCGCTGCAATTGGGTTACTAATTAGAGGACTGACACCTGGGTTTGAACAGCTGATCTAAAGGTTATCCCGAAAACCTGCATACACACCAGCCCTTTGCGGGTAAGACTATAGGCACCCCTGTACTGGGGGAAAAGTTGGTCTGGAGCCTTGATGGTAATTCTGTGGCATTAACACGGACATAAGTCGAGGTTAACCGAGGAACTGAAGTGAAAACGCTCAGAAAACACACAAAAAAATTTGAATTACTAAATATGTAATGCAATTTTCAAACGGGCCTAAAGGCTTTGCTTTAAACACATCTATTGAAGGTTAGGCTCATTAATTAGCCCATATACAGGCTGCCATAACCAGATCATCGAAGCATTTACTTTCCACCATTGAATGTGTGGAATTACCAGGGGCGATCGAACATTCATCTTCCATAACGCTTGTCACAGGGTCACCTGCAATCTACTCATCTTTTAAAAGGTATTGCACAGACTAATATTGAAAATTGCTGCTGCTTATAATATGATTCATAACCCACATCTTGTACACTCTGTAGTTTAAAAGTACTGTGGAAGCAACTCCAACTGCATAACCCACAGTCCATAATCTCACTCTTTGTAGTGTACATTTACCCCTCCACAGTTAGAGATAACCACCAGCCACTCTCCGTATTCTAGTGCCTGAACATGTTATGACTGTCTTCTAAACAGCTGCTTTGATTGGCAATTCTATACACCTAATTCCAGGGCAGCGCATCGTGTGATGAAGCCAAAAGCACACAAGCACAGTGGGACTTAAAGACAGGGCAAGCAGTCAGAGAAAGAAATACACTGATTTGCCATTTTTATTTAGATTTTTTTACTCATTTCCAAAAAAATAAGCTCCTGAAAAATCAATATACTTATTTTTTCATATCTATACTGTTATAGAGAGCAAAAACACTGAGAAATGAAATTCAGAGGACCACATACTATCCTTTTCTGCATGACACTGTTGCCTGTAGATTATGTCCATTTCAAATGCTGTAAACTCAAAAAAACAAAGGATTATATACTGACAATAAGCAACATCTGTAAACGGCAAAAAGAAAAAAAAAATAAATCACATCTCATAGGCCAGTCAAGTTTTGTTTAACCTCCGTTTCAGAATAATGACAACTACACCATAGCTCCCCCCTTCCCCCCCGGGGGGGGGGGGTGGAGCTTTGAGAACAAGTTGGGGCTGCGTGGGAATGGCTGCGCAGTGGATGACCCATGCTCTGCAGCAGAGTACCTCGCGATTACAGAAACATTCTCACATCATTATCTGCTCCTCTTCTATTCTCCTCCCAAGCACACGAGAACAGATGCTCTTTGCTTTAAAGAGGGCTTACATGTCCAGCAGAACAAGTACATATAGAAAAGTAGACAGAGAAGTATACTGTCCCTCAGTGATGCGACACAAAGCTGTTTCTACTGACTACTGCAGAAATGGATACTAAATGTCTATCGTTGCTTCATCCATGGCATCCTGTAGAGGGCACTACCAACAGTATCGGCATCTGGAGATGTGCACTTAGAACAACTTCAGTCTTTGTTCTAATCTAATAACTCACTTTCTTGGCATCTTGTAGGGTGTGTATGAGCGTGTGTACATGTATATAAATATGGATTGGTATATATTATACACAATTGCACACAAATTCATAATGTATCAAAAAATATAAGCTGTGACAACCTTAACTAATAAAACCAAATAAAAAGTAGGCATAAAAAAAATCTTGGGGAAGAAAAAAAAAAAAGTAGCTGGTCAGACGATGCTGGGTGGAGTCTTGGTGGAAGGCTCACCACTCCTTCTTCTTCTCATCCATGGACACGCCTCCCGGCCCCAGCGCCACCACCAGCAGCAGGCCTCCGATGACGGAGGTGGTCTGGAAGAAGTCGTACTTGAGGAAGTCGTGCATGGGCCTGTAGGCCGGCACCGTCCAGAAGGCGTTGAAGTAGACGTTGATGGCGAAAAGCCACACCACCAGAGTGAGGGCGGCCAGCTTGGTCTTGAAACCGATGGCCACCAGGATAATCAAGGCCGTACCCACCATGTTCTGCAGGATCTGGGGAAGTGGCAGGGGTGGCACACAAACTTACAGTTACACACTTCTTTAGAAAGTGTAATTTCCTAAATGCCTGAATGATGACACTCAGTAAGCACTCCACTAGGTTCCCTTATCTAGTACAAGCGAGGATCCCCCTTTCTGCCCCAAGAACTGCTTCAAGGGTTGACGAGCTGTGTGTTCAGAGACGCCTTTCTGCACCCCCGTTACGTGTAATGAGCCTGGTCATTCTCTCCTCCCCTCTCTCACTATCGGGGTGTTTTTAGGCCACAGAACTGCCACAGACTGGATGCTTTTTATACTATTATTTGTATATCTGTGGTGTGTCAAGATCCCAGGACGGTGGCTCATCCTGAGATCTGGCACCAGCAATCAGACATTTAAAATAAGGCTCTATAATAAGCTTCTTGCATACTGCACGTATTCAGTTGCGGCCACATGACTCACTGTTTGGAGAAGCTTGCTGTTGTGTTAAGAAGCAGATGCATCTAATAAACTAAGTATATACTGGTAAACAAAAATAAAACAGAAACGACTTTATAAAATAGAATGACGTGTGGGAATCCCTGAGTGGGTGGGATTACTGGGTGAGCGCTGCCAATCACAGACCAGCTCTGATGACTGACAGCACACGGTAATCCCACCCGGAGGTACTTACTGAGAAGAAGCTGGCGTCCAAGTGCAGCAAGGTCATGAACATGAGGACCAGGAGCAGGCGGCCCCCCAGCTGCATGTACTGCTTGGGGGAGCTCTCGCCCATGGAGGGCACCCCCGCGAACATGCTCTTTCCCTCCGAGCGCGACTCGGCCAGCAGCAGCAGAAGCCCGCCACCGAGGGCCAGGTTCCTGAAGAGCGACATGGCGTAGTGTCAGGAGACGCGACGGGAGGGCAGACGGGCCTTAGAGAAACGGCTCGGAAAACGCGAAATACGCAGAAACGGAAACGCGCAACACCAACTCGTTATGATGGCACATAGGGCATTTTTAGCATTGTAGACGTGGAAACAAAACTGGAGCGCAACGCAGCGCGCCGCGAGCATCCTTGTGGTTAGCGTTAGATAAATTCAGGGACCGGTCACATGTTTTTCCATCTGCACTCCCCCCACCTGCACCGTGCTTACAAACGTGTGAGAAGTGGAAAATGGCATTAAAAGGAAGTGGAGTCTGACCTTATTTTAAATTTCAAACTGTTCAAGCCGTGTTTTTTTTTTTTTTTACAGTTATGAAATATAAACCACAACAATGTCCTTTAGCACATTTTACTTGTATGTGTTTGTGGTTTGGTTGTGTGTGGTCAGGGGCGAGTCCCCAATGAAAATCAACTACAATTAATATCAATGCGTCAATGTGAATATCTTTTTGTGCAACCATTTGGGTTGAATATACACAAATCCTCAAAAATTATATATTAAATTCATATACTAGAAATGCATAGCATTTTATCAGTGTTACTGATGCAAAGTCAAATGGACCTGGACATGGAATTGCCCTATAGTTAAAGTCTAATTTCACATTGGTTGTATTTGTATACAAAAAGAACCCATCTGTAACCTGCAAGAGAATCACAAGACTCACCTCATCAAGAATTTAAGGTCCCATAAAATGCTGTAGGCAACAGTCTGAAAGAAGACAGACGGCACATTAAACACCGTTTTCTTTATTAAAAGCAAAATGACCCGTATGGGGAGATCAGCTGGAAGAATACAGATCGCCGACATTTGCATTCACCTGTAGAGCTATGATTCCAAACAGTCCAAAGCAGGCATACTGTACAAAATTCCGGCTGAGGACCAGGACACAGCCACCTGTCAGTGAGAAAGGGGCAGCTCAGTTTGACCTTCACTCTCAGGGGTTCATGCACAAATGCCAAAAGTAGCTCACATAGCAACAAAAATCCACACGCTAACATCCTGCTAATATTGGCCAGTACTCAACTCTCACAAACACTACAATTGAACTTTAAGTCTTATCTTTAAAAGAGCTGCATCTATGAGCATAAGGCTTATAATTCAAAGTACTTTTATGGTAATTTCACCAAAAAATAGCTTTGTTAAAGACAGATGCGAGTTACCACAGAGAATGTCCTCACAAATTGCATCACAGCTTGCATTCTTGCAACGCCTCAAACAATCAGTCGCTCTAGCAGATTAATAAAAGGGCAGGGAAGACTGCTAGGACCACTCTACCAAACATATATAATGGCTGCTGTATCCAGAAGACAGTGATATGCTTGAGGACCCACTGTACCTTGTCCCCAAAACCTCTTCGCTGTACTGCCAACTGATAGGGGGTTCCGTTTTCTCAAAGCTATAACACTGAGGCTTAAAAACAGATTTTTTCCCTCGGATTATTCGACTGCTGAATAGTCTGGCCCCTTCGGTCAGGTTAAAAGAACTACGCCTATTCATTTATTGCAAATCCTGCTTCCATGCTACCAAACTGAGCTTCTGAATCTGGAACACTGCAGGTGAAGGACCTTGCTGAAATGTGCCATAGCAGGGCATCTTGTGGGATTTAAATCCACAACCATCAGGTTGAGTGCATGTCCTTGACCACTACTTTAATGCCCCACAGCAAACTATAACATCTTGTCAGCTTGAGAGAGAGAGAGCTTTTTTGGAGCAATCTGCTCCCCAAGCCATCTCCCAACCCCAGCTCACCGAGCTGGCCCAAGAGGTTCAGGAGCACGAAGCATGTGGCCAGGAAGTAGCCGCAGTTCCAGGTGGCCTCGATGTAGTCCCTCTGCTCGTTCCACTGGAACCACATGCGGATGCCGTCCTCCAGGAAGGTGCTGATAAGGCAGAGGCGTGCCAGGTGGGGCAGGTACTGCTTTGTCACACGCAGGAACTGAAAGAACAGGAAGCTCACATCAGAAAAATCAGTTTCAACAGTCGATGCAAAAACCAGACTCACGTGCGGCACAATGGCCCATTGGTGGATGTTTAGTTAGGCCAGGGTTTTGGGCTTTTAGCTCAGTATTTCTGAGTAACCTTCGGTTACCACTTTTCAGAGCCGTGGGGGGTCCAGAGCCTATCCCAGAGACTACAAGCACAAGGCAAGGAACAATGCAGGATGGGACACCAACCCATTGCAGGCCATACTCACATCATTCATTCACACACACACACACACACACCTGCATAACACTGATCCCAACTATGACACCCTTAACCCCTACTCAGCCCTAACCTTAACCATAAGTAACCAAACTAAATGTGAGGCATTTTTAGTTTCTCGATTGCGCACAGATTTTTATAAAATTTAGGTTATGGAAACCAAAAAAAATGTCCCCACAGGGTAGAAAATAACTTTTTTTATCACACTGTGGGGACATTGGGTCCCCACAACGTAATATAAACAAATACAATTTGGTAACTAATTAACCTTGGCACATTTTTGGAATGGGGGAGGAAACCCCACAACGACATGGGGAGAACATGCAAATTCCACACACATGGAGCCATGGTGGAGACTCAAACCCTGGTCTCAGAGGTGAGGGGCAACAGTGGTAACCTGTGCGGCACCACGCAGCCCCCAATATGTTTGCATGGTAGCTGAAGATGATTCTTTGCCTCACATCTGCAAGCACTCTGCGTGTGATGTTCATGATCTCTCCCTGCCCTGGTGTTTGGTTTTCCCCTCATTTAGTGTCAACAATCAGTTCTTCTAAGGGAGGACTCAGGTGACCTTAGCCAGAGTACCCCACCATGGTCTGGTGACATTTACAGAACGTCCTGCAAGGACTGAGCGAACAGATGGGTGAACACCAAGGTTACTCACATGTGAAAGGCGGCCACGGGGGACAAATATGAAATCATGATAATGAGGTAGTCCAAGCTGTTAGCCAAGACTACCTTTGCTTGTGGAGCTCCTGCTGCAATACTGCGTATACTTGTACCTGGGCATTCACTGACAGCTCCTAGCTGCACTTACGCCTAGCGGACTGCTTGACAGCACGAATGTTTGCAATGAACATCACTTTTGACAAAGGCATCTGCTAAATATTTTAATGTAAACGTTTTTTGGCACTTCCTGCTAAAGCTTTAACTTAGAATCTCAACCTTGACATTGATACGAATGAGAGTAAACCCAATGGATCATCTCATTGGCTTTCAACAGAATCGTGCATGTCAGCAGGAGTCTATTTCTGGATTCGTATCAGACGTGAAGCACCGGGGGAATCGCTCGAGGCGGAGAGGTACCCAGTGACGGAGATGTGCACCGCCTCAGAGCAGGTGATTTGAATGTTCACTTGTTCTGCGGTCAAGGCTTTTTGGTTGCTGAGGAAACAGCACTTTGCTCAGACAGCGCGCATGTTATTATCAGAGGGAAATCTTAGCGAATGCACGATTTGCATGCTGCATCTTTATCTACCCGAATTAGCTTTGATGAAGCAACAAATTCAATGACAAACACCCCGAATGGGCTCTAGCTGTCCCCTTTGTAAGACCGTTATGTCAACCAGTGAAGGACAGATAAGAGGCACAAAAAAATGCTGAAGGCATCTGAACTTTTGCAAAACTGAAAGATCAAATATAGCCATTCGGAAAATCAGCCATGCATCATTTAACGAAGGGGATACACTATATATTATTTATATATTATATAAATAATCTTACGTGCTATACTTTTATAAGAGAGGCAGCGCAGTAGATTTCTTTACACAAGCATCACCACAAACATGAGAAATGCACTGCGCCATGACATTACGAAGGCCACGATGTCGTTAGGCGATAGGAATTTTTCAGCTCCTTTATAATCTGATGAGACCACAGCTGTATATGTGGTCCATCATTCACCAAAATCTCATTGTGACGCAAGACTGCATTTAAAATGTGAGATCAGAAATAATGTCCTGCAGACAACTCCAAAACCAATAGAAAAAAAACCACTGAGGTACTGCATGAGGGTGCATCATATGGCAACGAAACTCTTATGCGGGACAGTAGAGGACAGGCAGGCTGCTCCTAATTCTTTTCCAGCCATTTATGACCACAAAACTTGGGAGAGTTTTAATCGACTGTTGTTAGGACACGTATGGGTGTGCGTCCACACTGGGGCTGCCTCGGTTGCCAATTTCCATAAGAGAAGCCATGTTTTTGGGTCACTGGGAACAGTCCTGTGTACTGGGGTCTTGAGCCCTATTTGATGTAGATGACATCAATATCTGCCTTAACTTTTGTGAGATTAGTAATTTGGAGGCCCCTCTTCAGGGACTCTCCTGCTCCTCAGCATGCGAATACAATGACCAGCCCATCAGATTTAACTGATTAATCATCAAAGCCCTTCAACAGCAATCAGCCACACTGTTGGTGGAACTTGAGAACCGAGACTTACATCAATCTACCAATCATTAGGCGCATTCCCACTGAAGCTCAGGAACCTAGTTCCTGGGCCATCTCCTCTGGAACTTTTGTAGCTCCTGGCCATTATCGTGTTTCATTTGCTCTTTGCACAGAACAGAAACTATGACGTTTATGCTAAATACACAAAAAACAACGATGGATAAATGATTGTGCATCCCACAGTGGTTTAAAATAGAACACAGGATTTTATTTATACGACCCATAACATGTTTTATTATTAAAAATCGGGCCAGCAGATGGATTTTTCATTATCCACAGAAAAAAAAATAATTACGTAACATTATTCCGCTAATAAGTGCTTGCTGTTGGCACCATTGATGTTGGACAAAAGTATATTGGTTATCAATCAAATTTCCAGATGCAGAAACATGAGATACAAGCAAAAAGCTACTGATTAATGCATTAAATATAAATTGAGGCACAAAAATGATTCCATATGCTCAATTTTTACTACACCACTTTGTGGTAGTGCTTGTGGTCAACCAATCAGCAAGTTAATCGCTATACGCCCCACCCCAGCAGTTTGTCGTCACCTGAGAAACATGGTATGGTGGTGCGACAACACCTGTGGAAGCTGAAATTATAATTACAAGTGCAATTACAGAGTTTACACACACTAAAAATGGTAGCCACGTGTATGAAGGTATGAGAAAAGTAATTTCATATTCTGTATTTATAGCAGGCCTAATCTAATTCTACATTATTTTCTGCCATTTCAGATCCAAACTCATCATTCCCTGATATGTAGGTCAAGAACATTTTCAGGGGGAGACACTGTGAGCAAGTTTTAAAAAATATGGCAAATGACATCCTGTTTCAGGAATATTACGTTAGATGGGATGGAACTATGAACCCAGTTGCCACAAAATTCAAGCTAGTCTACCACAGAAAGCTTCAGCTTGGCCACACCCACAAAATCCACCACATCAGCACTGCCAATCATAGCTCAGGACGTTCTGAATGGGATTGCAGGAGACCAGTCAGCATGCACCGGAGCTACTGCAAGTCCGTGCAAGTGTGCATGAGAAGTTAGCAAGCCCTAGCTTTGTTCTGGTCATGGTTCATCAATATGGTCTTTTTCATTCATTCATAATATTTCAATAAAAACACCCATTAGCCATTTCATGACAGGTCTAAGGGTAATACATTACAATTTAAAAGCCCAAGTTTGCCTTTTCTCTTAATTTATGTGAAGCTAATAAAAGATATATCACAGCTTCCGTTTCCCAGTCTGTGGCAAAGTTTGACTAACCTTTGCTCTGAACCCCACCTCCCCCTTCAGAAGAAATGCTTCTTCTTGTCAACTTTCTAATCTCCTGAACAGCCATGAGAATTGTGATGAGCTAGCACTGCCTGTAAACAGAAGTCCTTTGTGGTGTCAATCTTAGATCTGGCTGACTGCCATATTTAGAAGGTGCTGGGGTGAGTCGAGATCGAACAATATTATAGGTGTCATACTGCTTCTAACTGGTGCCATAGACCTGCTTTCGAATAAAAGGTTAAATTGTATACAATACTGTTCAAAAGTTTGGGGTCACTTGGAAATTTCCCATGGAATAGCCTTCATTTCACAGAACAAGAAAAAATTGATAAGCTATTTTACATCATCAACTGAACTCACAGCTGCTGATGCTCCAGATACTCAACTGACCTAAAGGACAGTTTCATTGCTTCTTTAACCAGCAAAACAGTTTTCAGCTGGGCTAACATCATTTCAGAAGGGATTTCAAATGATCAAATTTGCCTTATAAAACGATAAACTTGGATTAGCAAACACAAAGTGCCAATGAAACGAGGCTGATGGTTGCTGATAGTGGGCCTCTGTAAATATTACATTAAAAATCAGCTGTTTTCAGCTACAACAGTCATTTATAACATTTACAATGTCTACCCTTTGCATTGTGTTCGGAAATAAGGGATGAAATAGGCACCTGTACTTTTAAGTGCTGCTTAGCATCCGCATAGAAACTATGTGCCTCATTTGCTTCAAACACAAGCGAGGGCAGAGAAGATAAACAGAAACAGGCCATCCCTGGACTGTGCCTCCGTAATGGCGCGGACTTTCCACCCTTGATGGCTAAAGTCAATAATCACAGGTGAGGTAGGGTGGGGGTCTGCGATTATATCACAGCGTGAGCCCCAAACTGCACAGCAGGAACATTAAGGTTTTCATTCACTGGAGGGTATGGCCTTCTGAGTTTCTGCACACAATCTTATCCGTGCACTTGGGAGAGTAACCTGAACTATGAGGTATATGACCTCTCTCCCCATATAGAGCAGGAAAGTGTGAAAGGGATCCAGTTACGTCCACATAGGCACAGCTGATCCAAAACACGGGGGTCACAAAATGTGTCAGACCTTTATATGCAGGCTGTATATTTTTCCGCATGGCTCAAGAGAAAAGAAGTTACTTAACGTAATCATGACGACTATAACCTGGGTCGGTAATGCGGGGGAAGGCGCGAGCTTTCCGAGCGCCGCCTGTGCCATTAGAAAGAGGTTTTCCATGAATCAGGGGCTTCACACACAAAACCTATGCTTGCTGTGAATATAATGTCAACACACTGTTGGTGTATAAATTAGCTATATAGCAAATACTCTTCAAATCAATGATGTCACCGCCAAAAGGCATCATGGCTGTTTTAAGAAGCTTTGCAAGCAGGGACTAACTAGCACAAACCTTGGAATAAGACCTAGTACCTAACGGTAACAGCGATAGCTGCCCGTCACTCCCTTTCATGGCTTTTATGTCAGGGCTTTGTCACTTAGCCACTTGTGTAAGTCTCCCTGGAGTAAGGCGGGGGGGGGTCGCTGGGGGCCGATCCGGAGCCCCTCGGTCCGCGAGCCCCTCCGCAGAAGCCCCCCCGGGGACGGCGCAGCCCATGGCCGTCACAGCAAGCGGCAGGTACCCGGGTTACCCGAGGAGCCCGCTTAGCCTCCCCACTACGGAGCTTCTCCGGCACCGAGGAGCGGCTCCGCTAGGCGCGCCGGTTCGGGGCCGGTTCGGGGACGGGGACGGGACGCCGAGCGGAGTCCCGCTTATGACCCAGTTAGTGCGCGAATCCGCTCCGGAACGCCGCCAGCCATATTACCGCGGTACTCGGCAGTTATACTGGGGGGGGGGGTAATAGCTAACAAGTGTCCGGCCCACAGCGACACGGCGGCGGGGGAACCGGCTCACGGCGCGCCGCAACCCGGCGTCGTGCTCCGCGGCGGACGGATGCGGTCCCGCCGAAGGGCCCTCACCCTCTTACCTGGTCGGCCGCGTCTTCGGCGGCGCTCATCAGAACCTCCTGGCCCATGGCTCCGGTCGGCGTTTCTCCGGACTCCCTCCGCCTCCCGCCCCAGTACCGGTATTTAGGCTCCGGAGCTGGGACCGTCTGGGCTGGGAAGGCCGCCTCCGTCCCACAATGCCCCGCGCCAGTGGCCGCGAGACGCGCGGCCGCCGCGTGCCACGTGTACCGCGCCGGAGGGGTCGCCCCCCCCCCGGGGGCGCGTGCCAAGCCGGCGGTTTTATACCCCCCTCCCTCCCGATGCACGGGACGGGAGGCAGAACCGGGCCAAAGCGATTATCGCGTCGATATCAAGTCGCGTGCAAATACGCGACATGCTATATTTGTAAAAGGTAATCAATCATTTGCATCCGAATATTAGTTTGGCTTTGTATTTAATGTTTTTCAGATATGTAAAAAACTTCACAATTTAAACGTCACAATACTTATCTCCAATTCAGAGACGGCGCATTGCACATGGTTTCGCTACCACTGGCTTACTAGTGCCCCTGTATAATTGTGTATCTGTATGTTCTTTTCATTTCGGTGAAATGGATGATCGCGGATTTTTGGTGCATTTCGGTGCGAATGTCTTTAGAATGGCCAATAGACATGCATCAGGTACATTTGATAATCAGTGGGAGTCCATTTACCGTGACTGATTTGACCTTTCCTCAATACTGACACTCATTAACATACATTAAGCATTCATTATGATTATGATTTTTGGTGGCCGATATT
The DNA here is from genome assembly GCA_026780845.1 of Petrocephalus sullivani. Classification (NCBI taxonomy): domain Eukaryota; kingdom Metazoa; phylum Chordata; class Actinopteri; order Osteoglossiformes; family Mormyridae; genus Petrocephalus; species Petrocephalus sullivani. Next base: position 5,849,411 of record JAODKM010000108.1, on the reverse strand, counting down.
GCACTTAAGTTAATATGTCCAAGCGGTCCTTGTCCATTTTCACTGTTGCGAATAACTAATCCTTACAAATATGTTCAAGCTATGATTGAACCGAAGCTATGGTTAAATCTTAGGGCAAAAGGCACGTTGCAGAGGACGGCATTCTTTCGACGGACACTCAATCACCCCCCCGTAACAAGCAAATTCACTTGCACTGTGGACCACGGTGAAGCAGGCTATTAATGATCAGTAAATGAAATGCCATGGATTCTACGTTTCTGTACTCTTATGATCAGTTTATATATACATAACGTATAAAATGCACGATTTATTGAACATAAAATATTGACGTGGTTCTCCAGTTAGGAGTCCGGCAGTAGTAAGTGGTACTAGTTAAGAGTAAAACATGGATCAAAGAAAACAGTTACCAGTAACAACAAAGGAAACATTTAACCTGAGAACATATTTTCTTGGACTGTGACGGCCAACGAGGGCCATGAACATAGTTTTAACCCACAATCAACAACTTAGAATAATGTCACCAGTATTTTCACAGCCCTTCATTATAAATACCAAAAAACCAATTTGTCCTTAAATAACAGGAACACGTACTCTACAGTGCTTTTTTTGCGGTAATTGGAGGTCATGTATGCTGCATTTGTTTAACTACATAATTACTGCAAATGTACAGGGAACACTTTCAAAGATTTCAATCTTTTGTCAATTTTAAACAACCAGCCTTCAGAAAAGGCAGCTGAACTTATATGGTACATCCAAAAACTACACATAAAAGTATAGCCAGCTACAAAAGTAATGCAACAGAAGTGTTTTAACAAAAATGTTGAATTCTGTTCTTTTGTCCCCACAAATGCTCATATCAGAAGAAGGATTTCTCTCATATGCTCTGCGGGGTAGATGGTGCCTCTTGTTTGCACCTGTCCTCAGTGGATGTGGTACCGGTGCTCGCCTCCACGGTCTGACAGACCACGTAAGGAAGGTCTGCTACTGTCGCTTTCAGGGAATCGGTGTAGTTGGTCTTGGCCATCCAGACCTGCCTCCGGATGGCCACAGACCCCGCCATTACCCTGCCAGAGAGCTCGGCCTGGTGGGAGGACAGCTGGAAGGCAAACTGGCCAATCAGCTTCAGCTCGTTGATGATAGTCTTGAGTCGCTCAGAGGGAGCATCCTCAGAGACTTCCTGCAAGAGGTGCTTCTGGTAGTCCGAGAGGTATCGCAGGTAGTTGGCGGTCCTAACCAGCATTCCGGCAGTCTGGTACATGCTCTCTGCCTGGGTCTCAGTGAAGCTCCAGCGCTTGGCAGGTGGTGTCGCCTCTCTGTTTTCTGTGGGCTCCACGGCCTGGAAGATAGCTGCCATGAACCGCCCAACCTGGGGCATGCGGTCATAAGCTGGTGCCTGGTGCTCATGCAGCCGGTACATCTTGCAGAACAGCTCCCTGAAGGCCCGCGAGCTGGCAGGGTTGGACCATGTAGTCTGGACCAGGCTCTCAAACTCGGGCACCATGATGGGACTTGGGGAGGTAGGGTTGGCCGGCGTGCCAGGGAACTCGATGCTGAGGTACTTGGCAGCACGGGCGATGAGAGCCTGAAGTTCGGTAGCTGCGAGAATATCCTGCCTGGAGATGGGCTCCTTGGGTAAGAGGGATGCATCTGCATCCCCAATGGGGGCCTCCGCCTTCCAGCCACTTGAGATAGAAGCAGGTTCTTCTTCCTGTTTCACCACAGTGTGAAGGACAGGCTCCATAGCCGGCCCCACTGCATGCACATCACTCTGCTCCTCAGGCTCGTCCCCCTGCCCCTCGATTCTTGGAGGGAATTCAGACGCTGCCTGAGGGGACTGGCTGGGGGCAGTGGTAGGGAGTCGCGGTGCTGGCCCAGAAGCCCTGGTCTCCAGAGCCTCGATACGCTTCTCCAGGAGGACCCACTGTGCCTCAGCAGCCTGCTGCTGGGCCCCCAGCTTCTGCTGCACCATCTCCAGGAGCCGACCGACCTTGGACTCCATCCGGGCCGCTTTCCGTGACCTCCCCTCCCGGAACGAGGCATCCGAGGAGCTCCAACAGGATGAGCTGAAGGAGGAAGAGGAGGACGAGGACGATGGGGAAGGAGACCGTCTACGGCAGCGCCTCCGACTCCTCTTTGAATACTTGGAGCGCTGCGAGTGGCACATGGAGGAGTGCTTCCGTTTGTGGGGGCGGTGTGTTCCTGCATGGGAGCTGGACTGGCCTAGAGAAAGGGGCGGGTCAGCAGACTGCTGATTGGCCAGCGGAGATGCATGGGCACCTTTCTGGACACTCGGATTGGATTCAGCTTGTGAGGTGGGAGGGGACAGGATGGTGAACATCACAGGAAGAGTGGAGGACTGCATGGCCGTGGCAGGTAGAGGCGTCAAAAGGGGCAAGATGGGGCCAGGTTCCTTTGTTATTTTTGATTCGCTGAGGGTGGCTGGGGTGGTCTCGGGCTTGGACCCCGATTGGGCAGCCTGGCACTTCTTCTGCTGGCTCTCGCGGTGCAGTAATTCTTGTACCTTGGTGAGCCGGTTGATGCAGGTGCTCCAGTCCATCATGGCGCAGTGCGGGCACTTGCCGTACTCCAGCACGGCCTCCTTGGCATGCTGTATGCCCAGGCAGTGCAAGCAGCGTTCATGAGTGTCTTTAGACGGGATCTTGTGCTTGTGGCAGGGGCACCATGTGAACTTCGGGGAGGAGGTCGCCATGCCAGGCCAAGGATGGCCACCTGGTCCAAGGAGTTATTCTTGGGATGCTTTCAGCTTGGGGCTTGCAGACAGAGCAGAGATTGCAGTTTCTCCTGCAAAAAAAAAAACAGTAGAAAAACAGAACTGCTTTGAAAAGGTGTCTGCAATAGTAACGAACATCAAATCATTCGGCTTCATATTTTCTATATAGCTAGATATTCATTCATCACACTAAAGGAACAAATGCAAGATTTTATTAGACAATCATTTTTAAAATATGATTATCACAGTTAAACCACACGAAGAACCTCACAAACATGAGTCCAAACTATTTCATCTGACCCTGGTTTCATAATGTTTCACATTGTGCCAAGTACCTTTAACCAAAAGAGAACTTTTGAATGCTTGGAACATCTCTGTGATATCCTGGGCAGACAAGCAGCCACCAGACAGGCTCTTCAACCCTGCTTTCGGGAACTGCTCGATGCTTCGAATTTGTTCAATTTGACTGCGTATTAAAGGTCCAACTATCTTACCCTTGGATATACCTTGAGCCTGTCCCATCTCTGGAAGGGAGCGGGCTGTGTACCATATCAAAGAGGGCTAGGGACCCGGTGAGGGATCACGAGGAGTTGTACATGCACAAGACTGTGAGATTAGCACTAGATTTCACAGGGCTCACAACGGCAACAGTGGGCACTGGAGATGAGCGGAGCTTGAGAAAGTAAGTTCACAGTTTGCAAACAGTGCACTTCAGCTTCCAAGCCCGAATAAAACTGTCACTGATTAGTGTGACGATATGCCTCAGAACCAATGCCAAGAGAGATTTTTCAAAGGGCTGTACAAGCAGATACAGAAAGTGGGTGGATGGATGGATGGAAAGGGCTTACCTGCCCTCTGCCGAGCATCTCTGTGATAGCAGGACAACTCAATGTGCAAGTATACTTTCCAAAAACGACCCTGCATAATGTAGTCGCACTTTTGCGGATTCTCTCTCATCCCACACTTAATCGCTTTAATATTGTCACAATTCAGGCTACCTTACCGGTAGGAACTTTGTAACGCGGACTAAAGTAGGTAGTGTTGAGCATTAAAAAATCTTGAAAGACGTTACCACAAATATGTATATATAGATGAAATGTGGATGAAATATAGATGAAAAAAGAATAACAAGAGTGGAGCTAAGCGTGGCGATTGTGTGAAGGTCAGGTCTGTCTAATTATCATAATGAAAAAAAAGTGTTAAAAGTATCATTGCGGGTCAATTATTTATTTCCGTCAGCGGAAAGAGTCTAAGTAATAAAAGTGAACCATCGTGAATGGGCGACAAACGCATTACATCACATTGAAAACAGCCGCTGAGCCAAAAAATGCCATGATTTTTCATTCACCCTCTGCTGGAAGGTGATTAATCTGGTTTATATAATAATCGGTAACAAGGTTACAAATATTTTATACTCGTAGTAATTAATTTAACATCCAGCCAAACACAGAGAAAAAAAAAAGTCAAAGGTTGGTGAAGCCTAACCCCAGAATTTCAGCAGATTATTCCATCTGACCGCGCGACGTTGGCCATTCACGTTATGTTTATACATCATATGATTCGTTAATTATGTTTCAGGCACCATTAAATTATAGGAGCCAGAAAGAATTTGTTTTCCTCATTGAAACAGCAATACAGATATTCATACACTGTTAATTTCCCAAACAGGGCTACTGTAACGCATAGAAACAAAAAGGGTCCCTTTGTGCGCTCGCCTCTTAGTACCAATGTTTGCAAAACACAGGGTCCCCTGCAGCGGGGCATGCTGCTGCTGGCTGGCGGTGCTACACCATCCGCTCGCGGTACAAAGCCCGTGCGATCACACTGTCTCCTACCTTTATTAGACTTTATCATGCGCTCCCCGTAGCTCCCGTAGCACTTTGTTTATCCGTCCCGGCCGCGTCCTCCGCCTCTTCTCCGCAGCGCTCAGCGTTTCCTGGTGCGCGCCACCAACGCACAGAAATCGGAAACGAACTAGATCGGCAACAAGAGTGGCTCGGCTGAAATAACTTTACTGATTAAGGTTTTTTTTGTTATACTGATTTTATCGACAAAGGAGGCGTTCTGACGTTTAACAAGCACGGCTAACTAGAAAAAGCATACGTCTTATTTTTTCCTATAATGGTTTTAAAGAAATATATTTCACTTATTGCAATAAATATCAAACAAGCTTAAAGATTTTTCCTTTCACGATGAAAATGCAGTACCATTACTGAATAGTAAAAAATGATCAATTATTATTCTTATTACGTTGATAAAAAAAAAAAAAGAAATTCTTCATTATCGTCGTTCAACCGAGCGAAGGACACTCACGGTGGTCAGTGTTTCCATTCTACTTCCTGTATGAAATCTATGACAGGCCCAGAGTTCCTCTTAAAGATGCCGAACGACGCGAAAATGCTGGTTTATACCGCCGCCTACTGCCAAGGAGTACTAACAAGAGAAACGCTACTCCTCATCTTACATTGGGTAGAGTATGCCGCTGTCCCAGGCTTACTTGTAAGATTTTTCATTTGATCCAGCAAACTTCCAGCTGCTTTTTCTGGATACGGCCTGAGGTTTCCATTGCAGCGCAAATATCCACAGCCTCACATACTAGAGGCAACTTAGGTACAACCAGTCCCTGGCCTGCAGGACGTAGGTAAGAAAATCCATCAACCTGACTTCCAAAGTTATTATCCAGGGTGACCTACTGGATCCATGTGGACCAAAATGGAAAGATGCATAATAACACTATGATGCAGGTGCTTTGGTCGCCCTTCCAAGTCCAAAAACATGCTGTGGTTAACTGGAGTTACCAAATTGCCCATAGGTGTGAGTGTGCCCTGCGAAGGGCTGGCGCCCCATCCTGGGTAGTTCCCATGCCTTACGGCCGTAGGTGCCCCCCCCACAACCCTGAACAGTATAAGTGGTTTCAGAAAATGAATGAATAGTTGGATGGATGTTCAACTTTAGTGAGAAATTGTATTACAGTATTAGAAAAATAATAGGCTTTTTTTTTTTTTAACTCAAGCAACTTTATTGCTGTGGTTTTGTTTCTTGTTGCGATTCTTGAATTTCTTCTTAAAACCCGAAGCTTGTCCCTGTAGTAAAGAAAAGAAAACCTTTAAACTGGCCCCTTTCTAAGTTGTTGTTCATAATCACAGTAGGACCGTGCGTTTCACCTTGGATCAATACATTATATAAGCATAAATTAAGATTATTTTGCATGTTTTGTTAAACAATCAATCAGTTGTATGGATCTTAAGCTCCTCCCACACCCAAGTAAAAATGAGCGATGAGCGTGGCACCGGCACCGACCTTCCTCCGCTTCCCTGACACCGGTTTGTCCATCTCCATTGCCGAAGCCTCTTCGTCCTCGTCGACGCTCTGAAAGTCATCCTCCCCGTCCATCATCTCCACCTCACACTCCTTTTTCAAGGTGAACATGGAAGCTGTAAACACACAAGGCACTGGAATTTAGTCACTATCACAGATGCACATTTAACTGTTTTTACTGTTCTTATGACATGCATCTGAATTATGACCATAATCAGCTATGCAGCGCATGATCAACTCTGCATTCCCTGTAATTAGCACACTTATTACATCCAGGATGGTCCGATACTGACAAGGATAGAGGTCACTCATGCTGTCCTCTGATTCGCTGCCATCTTCTTCACTGGAACTGGGCGCCCACACCTCCTTCCCCCGCCTAGAGTTGGCTGGCCTCCCTTCTCTTCTACCTCCTTTAGGCTTCTTATGTCTCTGGCATGCAGGCACAAATTCGATACCTTTCTCCTTGCATTCATTATCTAGAAAAGGGGGTAGGTTTAGTTGGTACAGTCCAAACTGAAAATACAAACAAACAAAGCCTGTGAATTCAACTGGACAAAGACTGGACCATTTTACTTCAAAAACCAAAATATATTTATTGTCCTTATTAATTTATAATGATGTACAACTTCATTTCTTAATCCTCTTGTTTTCATTGGGGGAATGCCTTCATCCATCTCGCTACACAGAGGAATGGAAATGCTAAATTTAAATATTCAGCTGTAATTAAAGATCAGAGTAAGAGGAGGGTTCTCCACAGGGTGCAGTCTTTGCACTTGTCCTTGGTGAATTAGTTTAAATTATACTTGTTGTAATTGGTTGCCTGGTACTTGACAACCATTTGTCAAAACACGGTGCAAAGACAGTGTGGCCCAGAGGAAGAGGAATAGCATAGCTTTGTAATGGAGAGAGCAGCAGGTTTCTCTGGGACAGAGAGCAGAGGACCATACTGACATTGCCGCAGAGCCCGTTGGTACCGCTTCCCGTTGACGTGCCGCAAGACGTGGTGGGGCATCCGACCGATATGGCGGAGGGTCAGCTTGCAGAAGAGCTGATTGCTGTGAGTGGGACAAACGTTCATTGAAAAACAAATGTAAACAATCAAGGTGAATGCTGGGCAAGTTTAATCACATCGTCCCTTTTCATAACCGCGATATAGCGGGCGCCCGCTCCTCTAAGCGTACTCACGGCTGCTTGGTGCTGGGAACCACGTGTGGCTCATACCCGCCGTAGTTAAAATTTGCCTGGCCGCAGAGCTTTTCGTACTTCTTCCCGGAGGTAAATTTCTGGAGCTCTGTTAGATTTAGGGGGATTTCGTGACCATTAAGGGTACATTTTATCTGAGGGAATAAAGAAGTACATATATCACTGTGAAAAGAAAGCCAAAGTCAAAGTGAACTTTGCTGTCACCCTTCCATATACAAGTATACAGAGAAACGAGATGGCGAAGCTCAGACTATTTCTCACATGGGAACAAATCTATCATTACATTAATTATAGGCATTTACAGCATTTGTCAGACGCCCTTAGGCAGAATGACTTACATAAGTGCTTAGAGACTCCATTAGTGAAGCTGGCTTAAAACCTAGGGTAAGGATCCTATCTGTGTAACGACTTGATAGCTACAACAATCTATCTAAAACTCTGTTGGGAAATATAGAGGGGTTTTTTAATTCTAGACATATCAATTAATATAAGAATGCTATCTGTAGTAATCTAGGAATCCTGTAAAAGCGTGTTAGAAACGCATCAGGCATCGGCAGTGGATAGTCTGAGCAACAGCGGTCCTATAACGTGAGACATGAGCAGATGGCAAGCATTATATAGTGCAATGAATAAGTCCCTGTCGTCGCACGAACCTTTTTCGCTTCTGTAATTTCAAAAAAGGGGTGATCCCGAAGGAACGCCTTAACATCTGCGGGTATACCCTCCATAGCAGCTCCGGACGCAGTACCACGTGCTTCTGTATTTTGCTGTGAGCCGCGGACACAGCAAAAGCTCCTTAGTGCGCGAGTGGCGCCACCTGCCGTCCCGGAGGTCGCAGTGCAGCAAAACGGCGCTAACGGCGCTGAACCCCCCCCGACACGGTACTTTTAATGGTCTATCGCCCATTAAAGTAGTATCTGAGGACAGCAAATATGTGCTTGTCACCAACGAGATAAAAAAACTCGCATACAAAACGAACAAATTACGGACTGGCGAGCGCTCTTAGATGAGAAGCCCTCTTTAGTTGTCCATGTCTATGCCTGAATCACGCCAGTTCAATATTAGTATTAAATCGATTTAGATTAAAAATTAAATATGACATGCATTTTTCTCCCTCGTTTAGAAATGTGTCGCGTATAATACAGGAACACTTTACTCACAAAGTCGCTATTTCGAGTAACACATACTCAGGACTTCGTGTAGGACAGCCGGGACAGAGTTATTTTTGTCAGCTGATTGACGCTGTCACGGGTTTGGGATGAAATGCGAAACAAGTGAATGGATACTTCGGATGGTTTATAATAAGGGAGGGGGCTTTATAGTGGCCGGGGAAATAGACATTATCCCATTATCTACAGATTAGTAGATATTCAGTTCAGAAATTGTGAATAGGCATTGTGCTCAGTTCAGTCTTGTTTTACGTATCTGAGAGCAGGGTATATTATTAATGTATTAGATAGATGGTGTATAATTTTAACTTTTTCCAGTATTTTTGCCAGTTTCAGTTAGTTACAGTTTACTCGTTGATTTTATACAGTTATGCCAATTATAACTGAAGAATGAAAATTTACAGCAATAGGTGGAAACGTTTATCATAGGTGCATCTCGGTAGCGGGATATATTGCTGCCAGTTCGATCGATTTTGCTGTGATAACGTCCGCTTGGTTGTAATATAAACATGTCTGGACCAAATGGCGATCCAAACGTATCGATCGACGAGGATGTGGATGGAGATGAATTCAACGATGAAGGTAACTGGGTGTATTAAAACTCTTCGGCAACTCCCCAAGCGATATTTCCCATACTGTCTTATGAAACCATTTGTTTTAGATTTTTTAAATAACTGCTGATGTTTTGTCTACAGAAACAGTCTATCATATATAATTATATAAAGCTGTCACTGGCGAATTATTAAGATGGACATACCGGTACCATCTATTTGCAGATGCAATTAAACGTTTAGTGTTTTAATTTTTAATACTGTTTGACGTCTAAGGATAGTTTTTTATGATGCATTTTTTATTGGACGCCTAAGTATAGCCGGACGGCCCGCCCCCGGGTAGCGCCTGACGCGTCCTGTGCCCGCAGAGTACGCCGCCATCAACTCCATGCTGGACCAGATCAACTCGTGCCTAGACGACCTGGAGGAGCGCAACGACGCGCTGAACGGCAAGCTGCGCGAGCTGCTGGAGTCCAATCGGCAGGCGAGGCGGGACTTCCGGGAGCAGCTGACCGGAGCCTCCGCGGGGGGCAGAGAGCCGCCCCTCGGGGAGACCCCCGAGGGGCCCCCGGCGGAAGCCCCCGCGGGACCCCCAGCGCCATCCGACGGGGATCGGCAGCAGCACTGAGCCAGACTTGCACTAAAATTTATGTCTCCTCCATTAATTGTTTTTTTGTTGTTGTGAAATACCCTGTCATTCATCTGTCCTCCCAATGCCAGCGTCTTTAGACACACATTTACTGTCTTGATGACCTGAGGGTAGTGGTATACGTCTCTCCCCAAAGATCTACAAGGCCTCATTGCAGCATCTCTGCTGAGGAGGACATGCGGTTACTATTCCTGCACAATCAGCGCTGAGCCAGAGGTTTCTCAGCAACAACATGGGCATTCCTGATCATTCCGTAAATGCTGTGTGGTGGCATCTCCGAGAAATAATGGCCTCAGGCTCCTTGATGAATGGTGATGTTTAAATGTCAATGTTAAAATGTTATTCTGACTGATTTTCATATTTCTTCATGGTTTGCGACTGCTGTATCACATAATACCTGAAATATAGTGAATTATTCCACACATTTTCCTTTTTTTAGGAAAGGGATGTTAAGCTGTACTGCTTTGATTTCAGTTTGTGCTTCACTACAAACCACATCCATGCAATAACCACTTCATCTTTGCTCACTATAGCTCGTTGACATATTTTAATACAAATTAATGACACAGACAGGAGGCATGATGAATGTCCTCTGATTTAAAAAAGGACTCTAAACAAACCTTATACAATAATTTTGAGCATAAAAACACATTTTATGGAAATTGTACAGCTTCGTCATAATTACATTAAGTGCTATAGTCAAACATATAGCCCCTTTGGGGCACAGAAATCTGACGTATACATAAAGTTTTTTTTTTTTTCTTGTATTACTGTGTCATTAGCACTATCCATATGATGTTACTAAAGCAGGGCTCTCCAGCTGTGGTCCTGGAGAGCGACTGGCCAGTAGGTTTTCTATTCCACCTGGCTTCTGAGGAGCCACACCTGTTCCTGGTATTTACCTGAGAACAGTTGTGTCTCATCAGAAGGCAGGTAGGAGAGAGAACCTACTGGGCAGTAGCTCTCCAGGACCGGAGCTGGAGACTCCTGTACTAAATCAAGTGAAGCTTGATTAGAGCCTAAGGCAGATTTACCCTTTAATCATTATATACCTTGATATGGGAGTACTGCACACAGCTCGGTTGTTAAGTTAAACCTTCTGTTCTTTGACAAAACTGTTAAGCTGGCTGCTACTCAAGGAAGTAAGTTCCTGTGTGTCCTAGTAGGGTCACTTTCTGCAGCCCACTTCCATCCTTAGTGAGTAATGATGCCCTACTTCTGACTCAATCTCATTACCATACTAGATCATATGCTTAAGCTTTTGTAGTCTGGAACAGCAGCCCATGCCATGTTCCTGTCCTTAGCCGTGTGGTTATACCTATGCTAGGAACAGATCTATTCTGTGGACATAATGATCTCTGGTGTGAATAGTAGATACTCCAGGTCATTGTCCACAGTCAGGAGAAGCTGTAGCTTGGAATGACCAAGACTAATTCTGAAAATGCTATTTTTCTGCTTTGATATTGCCGTTAGAGGTTGCCTGGATTAATGCTGGAATGTGCAGTTCTTGTCAAAGCTACCACTGCACTTGGAGCCATTTTGAAAAAGGCAGATTCTCTCAGGAATCTACCTGATGTCCTACTAAAGTAAAGTCACTATCCTATGTTTTGTATTTATGATTTCCGATAAATATTATTTGAATACTGGTATATATCCTTGTCTAAGGATGTTTTTTGACAATTCTGAGTACCTCAAGTTCTTGAAATTGGTGTTAAAAATCACAAAGCATTACTGCGACTGTAGAATCCTCACAGCAAGCGAAATGTGTGGTCACTGCAGTGTTTTTGCAAATTTTCGGCCTCCAGTATTCATGCGCAGAATGGTGATCAAAACACAGCAGATGGTCTAGACTGACATCTTACCCCAGGGAACCATAGCAAATCAAACTGTAAGTGCATCTAGATCAATGTTTTCAAGTCCAACACATGCAATCTGAAACAGTGCTTTGGTACCCATAGAGCCAAAAGAGTGATGGTGATCAGTGCAGTTATTTTTGCTTAGCCAAAAGTATACACGGGCTCAATGGCTTACAGCAGCTTGATACACAAACACAATTATACCCATCAGCGCAAAAAACAGGCACCAGCTACACGCCAATGTGGCAGATGAACTAAATCAGCAGAATTTGGGTCGTGGGAGAGGATACAGCTTTCACAGGGAAGTGTCAACCCTAAAGCCCCAGCCAACTTGGGTCAGAAAGTTGTAGAGGGTTCTGTTGGGTTCAGTACAGCTAACCTCTAAAATGTTCCTTTCGCATCACAGAATCACAACTCAATTATCTACTTAGTGAGTTCTTGCTCCATGCAATATGGTTTTGGCATGGCCTTATGGTGTGCGTTGGCCAACATTCTCTGCTCCCACCCTGAGGAGCACACCTTCTCTCAGGCCTCTAAGTCTGGACTTGGATATCTGGGAGACAGCAGCAGGGAGGTTATCCTTCCTCACCAATCCATCCTTCAGTTGGGGGGTTGTTGGGGTCCATCACCCCCCTGTAAGATTGCAGCCATGGAGGCTGTCAGCTGCAGAGGGTCCCTGCAGCCCTCACCTCTTGCCACTCAAGCTCATTGGGAGGGAGGGAGCAGGGGTGGGCGTGGCCAGAGAGCAGCCTATCAGAGCACAAGCTGGGGTTGTCACCCCCACTGAGTTCTCAGTTCACGCTGCTCTTTGTGCTATTAGCTGCTCCTTGGTTCCCCAGGTGCTGGCTGTCATTTGCTGTGGTTCTCCTTCCTCAGGGACCTGTATTTCTGTTGGCAGTGGAGAGATGTCAGAAGAGAACATGACACAGAAGCTACTATGACTGGTAAGCAGGGACCATGTCAGACAAAGTTTTAATAATGTTTTGTGTTAGGCTGGGTATTGCCAATTAGTCTGTAATACAATGCTCGGCACAATACCAGTGTCAGAGTGCAATACATCACGGTGCATCACAATGTTATCGTCATATCCTGATGGGTAACACTCCAGTTTCTAAATACTTAAATTAAGAAGTGCCAAATTGAATTCATAGGCTTTAAAAGCCTTCAACTACTGAGAATGAGTTCGTATCTTAAACTCATTCTTATATACAAAAAGTGCACAGTTCAGTTTTTAAAACAGCAAATGGGGATAAAACTATAGAAATGAACATTTGACTTGTATATTTCAGTTAGACACTCCACTGCTTTTGTGCATTGCAGTGCGCTTAGAATAGACCATATAAACAGCATATTTTAAATCAGCAAATGGAGAAAAAAATGCATAATAAAACATTCAACTCTATTTCCATCTGCTGGTGCTACACAGTACTACAATAAATAAGATTAGCTGTAGTTTTGACACAGTACCAGTTTCGGTCACAGTTTAACTTAATGCCAGCACAGTTCTGTTAATATTTGTATAAGGGGGCTGGGAGGACAGGGAAGGAGCAGCGAGAGTTGAGAGGAGGACTGAGCATTAGGTCCCAATATCGCGCAGCGTCTATTCCACACGGTACCCGGGCACCAGGTCCCAATATCACGCAGTGTCTATTCCACACGGTACCCGGGCACCAGGTCCCAATATCACGCAGTGTCTATTCCACACGGTACCCGGGCGCCAAATCCCAATATCGCGCAGCGTCTATTCCACACGGTACCCGGGCGCCAGGTCCCAATACCGCGCAGCGTCTATTCCACACGGTACCCGGGCACCAGGTCCCAATACCGCGCAGCGTCTATTCCACACGGTACCCGGGCACTAGGTCCCAATACCGCGCAGCGTCTATTCCACACGGTACCCGGGTGCCAGGTCCCAATACCGCGCATTGTCTATTCCACACGGTACCCGGGCACCAGGTCCCAATACCGTGCAGCGTCTATTCCACACGGTACCCGGGCACCAGGTCCCAATACCGCGCAGCGTCTATTCCACACAGTACCCGGGTGTGCATGCTAATCCCCTACAGCCCCATTTCCTGGGGAGGCTGCATCTTTACTCAAAAATGGATGTGAGGCTTGGGCCCCGTATACCTTTCACTCCTCTGCTTCTTCACTAGAGGCTCTTCCTGCTGCGTCAGGGCCCCTGGTACTGCTGCCACCTCCTCTGTCAGGCCGGAGGAGGGGAGACTATAATGACTATAATGCGTGACTCTCTGCATGACTCAGCCACCAATGCTAACTCGCCACTCTGATTCTCTGTTTGTACCTTCCTGGTAGATGCACCAGTACAGTCATGTAAAATATGCACTTTATTCTGGATCCTCCAGACATTTATTGTGCTCTAGACTCTCAAGCAGGAGACAGATGGGTAAAAATATGGCTGGAGTCGCCCTGCAGGGGGCACAGTACCTCTGCAGACGACCCTGTCAACGGCGCCCCCGTCTGGGCCTGCTACCCGCGCCGCTGGCTGCTCGCTGACGCGCTTCCTCTCCAGCTGCTGTGCCACGTCCTGTGAGGAGGAGGAGGAGAACATCAGAGCACCAGCAAATATCCCAACAGCAACAGGCCAAGCTGCCTCATCCTCAAAGGCAGTGTTTCCCAACCCGGCCCGCCGGGACCCACAGACGCTCCACGCTTTTGGTCTCTCCTGGCTCCCTGCCAGAGGCTCCACATTACTGCTCCCTCCCAGCTCTCCCAGGTAAAGCATGGACTGTCTGGGGGTCCTGAGAGCTGGCTTGGGAAACCCAGCTCAGAAAGAGAAAAACACTTGCTTTTCCCCTTTTCAGAGCAGCAATATGGGTACATTATCAAACCTGGTGAAAATACCCATAGAACACGAGAAGCGGAGGATGGAATGGATTTTATCGATGCATTTGGTTCCCAAACTGAGATTAGCTAAGACCATGAGAGCCTAACCATCAGATCTAACATGGCTGTATATACTGCCTACCTCACATGCATGCTGCTTTGGACAAAATCACATGCTAACAAATATAAGAGTGACTATGTTACGAGTTTGATAATTACTGGTACTACCTGTCAAAGTAACTGTTGGGACCAACAGAAAGCCAGTAACTTACCAAGGAAGCAAACTATAATTTTAAATATTTGAAAACTGAAATTGCTGATACCCCACATTGGGTTAATGGTTGAAAATGGATGAATGGAGAATCAAAGGCACACTGCTATGCTTATATGTTCGCACTTGATTAGGGCTTGGACATTCACCGAAAGTGTATCTCCATAGGGGTTTGACGGCCACTTATAGATACAGAGAGATGTGGAATTAGCAGGAAACTCTGCTGTGACTGAGCCCCAGTGCAATCGCAGGGCTCATAAGGGCTGGGGTCCTCACACTGAGCGGCTGCAAGGTATGGGCAGGGAATCCCACGTGGGGAGTCTTGATGGCAACGGCCAATGGCACTGGGCCAAGGAGGGAGGGCCTCGCCCCTGCCGGGTAGAATTGTGGGAATTGGTGTCCTCCCATCGCAAAGCCACGGAGGTTACCTGAGGGGGACAAACAAGGAGAGCAGAATGGAGAGGAGGCCGGACATTAACATTTACCGTCCCTCAACCCTCACTGCACACTCAGAAACAGGCCCAGCTGACGAAGGCCTTTCTGGCTTTACTTGCCTATTTCAGCCTTTTGTGTACTTCCTCAGAGGCATTTTGGGTAACTCAGAGAAAATTTAAATACATTATACACCAGTGGTCTCATTGTTTAGTAAGAGCTGTATACTACCGGGATGGTATTTTTGGTACATTTTATATTATATTTTCTAAAGGCCTCGCTAAGGGGGACAACAGTGAAATCACTCTGCTTAAAATGGGGGGTCACGAGTTTCTGGAGGTTGTGGTTTGAAAAGCTGGTATATTCAAGAGAGGAATTTTTGAGCCAATAACTGCTGTTAATATTGCAATTGCAATACAAGCATCACCTGGAGATGTTTTATAGATTATGGATGTTGTCATAATATTAAAGTATTAAAACCTTAAATCATGCCAAATAATCTGTTGTGGGTGGCAATGATTGGGCTTTATATCTGCATACAGTATGGTTCCCCAGTTCCGGTCCTGGGGGGCCCCTTTGCGACTTTCCCAGCTCAGACACACCGACTCCACCTGAAAATGACTGATTAAGGTGGAACCTTGGGGAACCCTAGTATGTTACAGTATGTTAAAAACCAAGGACAAACCTTGGACCTGCTGCATCAACAAAGCTCCCTGCAGCATGGGGTTGGGGGCGATGATGGCAGCCGGGGGGGGCACGACCCAGGCCGACCACTCGGGCCGTGGGTAGAGGAGGCGCTGGGACAGCCAGCGGCCTACTGGCCCTAGACAAGAGCAAGGTGACGACAAAGTAACACTTCCAAGTTCTTTTAGAGCTTGTCTGGTTGTCACACTGCATACAATTACTTCCATGTGCAAGTTGTGCAGCCATTATGCAACCTCAGATATTCAGGAATGAAGTCGCCAGTTGCCATTTAACAAGGCTTTCATTTAACTACTTTCTTAATCAGCGGTGTATTTTCAACATTACATAAGGGCACCTTTTCACATAACTGGGCACCGTGCACCTCCTTGATAAGGGCAGGCTCACCGGGCTCCCTGGTGCTGATGCGGGACGTGATGCGACGGCGCCCCCTGCGGCTGCTGGAAGAACTGCTGGAGCTGCCGGAGATGCTGCAAGTCTTGATAAGGGACACTTTTGAAGCTTTGCACAATTTCCCCCCGTATATAATCATTAATATTTAAAACATCAGTGACTACTTGGTAACGACTTCGCCTGTTTTGTGACAATCGGGCGAAGACCAGCTACCTTATTAAACTTTAATAGACACCTCTACCCCAGACAGACAGCTAGGTGGTTGAACGTTACTCATCGCCCGATCTGGTGCTTATAATCCGCCATTTATGATCTAACCAGACAGACCCCAAACCGAGCGACTGATGCTTTTCCGAGGTAGCCCGATAAAACGGTGGCTTTGCTGCTGATCGCCTGTAACTGATAATCACGCCTGCGCATCTTTATAGCCACAAACTCGCGGCTTAGTTATTGATGCGGTAAAAATTCCATTTTGGATCAATCAGGTCCTGACGCCTTTTCTTACTGCTTCTCGCATTATCTCGTTGCATTATTCCAACATACCGGTTTAATCGCAGACATTTCGCTGCACCGGCCAGATAAAAACACCTTCTGCCACTATTATCTATTTTGCTTTTTTATATGTCGCCCCCTTCTGGCACGGAGGTTGAAACGCAGCGCATAATGGCGATAACGCAGCTTGGGGGCGATGTTCCTGGGCCTTGTGTCACTGATTATTTTTTTATGCCCTTGGATTTTGTTTTTGCGTGGCATTGAGTTAAACCAAGCAGTGATTGATGTCGCACGGCAATGCCATCCATCATTAGCTTCAAGCTGTCTATTCTTTTGTGGGCTATTCTTGGAACTACCCATATACATACATATATTTAAGGCAAGAAATATTGAATCACTGACATTTAATGGAGGTGGGGCCTGAACGAAGTTGTCTGATGAGGCCCTAGGAGGGAGACCAGCTCTAGCACCATTGATTAAGGTACCTAACGACATGTTGCAATACACATCTAAGCAGCTTTTGCCTTAACCTCCTGAGAGCCTCATATGGGAGCATTACATTTTGGCTTCCCTGCTCCATAATTTGTTATTTTGCTTAACTTAGACCTGGTGTACTTATTCAGGGACATGTGTTCTGGTCAGATAAGCACTATACGCAAAACAGTAAGAGAACAAGATGCTACAGGAAAAAGCTAAAGGAAATAAAAAATGCACAGCAATCAAAAGCCCGGGTCTCAGGACGTTAAATAAATTAACAAACTTTATCCTCAAAATGTATAGTTGTTCCCATCTGGCCTGATATGCAAACAAAGCCAACTGAAGTTAGTTTAGCTTTAAATGTATTAAATATTAAAATGGCCTAGAATATTTCAGCACCATGGACAGATCATTTATGTTAATTATTATATTTCTTTTATCTATTCATCCATCCATCCTTCCGTTTGCTGTTCCCGCTTGGAATTGCCCACATTCCATACATTTTCTAATTTATAATGTGACTGTTATTCTGTTGATTTTAACTGTAGGTGATCATACATTTTATAAATGAAATTGCCCATTTGCAGTTAAGCAAAGCGGGATCTGTAAATTCCCCATAGTGTATATGAATGTGTACCTCGTGATAAACTGGCATTTTTCCCAGGATGACCCCTGATGGATCAATGAATCGCTGTATTTTCCTCTCATGAATTGACACAAACCAATACAAACATGACAAAGTGTGCAAGGCCTTGTGCTGTGATTCCACTGTGATGTCACAGTCCCAGTGAGACGTGAGATGAGAATCCGCTACACATACGTAACCGCTCAGACACCAACTCAGATACCGTGAAAATTGTGCTGTGTCATGAGTCACTGCAGAGGAGGCTGGTGTACAGTGAAAATGCCAGAGGAGATGGGGGAGGTGATGGGGGAGGAGCAAAGGGAGGCGAAACGAATATTACATGAAGAAGATGGTAGAGAAGGGAGTGAAACATAAAAAAAGATAATGATGGAGGTGTGAGAGAAAGCGTGGGAGAGAAAAATAAAGGCGTGGAGATGCTGACAGAGTATATTCACACAGAGACAGGGCATGAAGAAAATCCAGAATAAGGACCTGCATGATGTCTTAAACAGCTTTCATGGAGATTTCTAGATCATTTGCCTCAGCAACTATGGGAAAAATTCCATGGAGGCAAATGGCAGAATTCTAGTGAAAGCCTCTGCGGCAAAACCAAAGCAGGAGCCAAAGCATGATACGGCATCCCAAAAACAAAGTGGACACGACCACCCATATGGTGACCTTTAAAAACAGCCTTCTAACTCCCAGCGACACCAGTGTGTTTGGCACATGGGGCCGTGATTATGCTGGAAGTTTGCTCAGAAGCCCTAATAAAGCCCTTATGTGAGTCAGTGAACCTTTCTGCAGACAGGAGGAGGGAGGAGATGGATAGATTCTGAGATGTGTCCATCTGAGAAGGAGATTTTGGAAAAGGAGAAGTGTAAAACATGGTTAGGGTGGATGGAGGGAGGAGAAACAAGAGGCAGCATGCGAGAAGGGAGAAGACGAGTGGGGATGTCTGCATATCATTGGCTGCATTACATATACACTATAATATAGCAGCAGGCCGCCTAACTGAGTAAAGGCGGGGGGAGGGGGGGCAGTTCGAGTTGCAATTAGTTCGTTAGTGTTGTTATTTATTAATATACACAGCGCTGGAAAAAATTACGAGACCACTCTATATTTTTTAAAAATCTGCATTGTTAAATCCTGGTGTAACCCTGGTTCTGCTGGCAGAACGCTACACTGTGTGGCAGGCTGATTCCAGGCTCAATGTTTCTGAGAGATCAGTATACAAGAACAAGGTGAAGCAGGAGACATGGGCAATGACCAGAAACCGGCCAGGTAGCGGGGAGAAGCGACTTTCTAATGCCAGAGATGACCATCAGCTTATCCAGCAGTGCCTCATGAATCGGAGGATGACACCAAGGGACCTTCAAAAGGAGTGGGAAACATGCACAGCTAGGACAGTTAGTATCAGGCTCCTAGAAGCAGGACTGAAGTCCCATAAAGCAAGGAAGAAGCCCTTCATTAAAGAGAAACAGAGAAGAACCAGGCTGCAGTTTGCAAATAAAAATGTATATTTTACACAGATGCATAATGAGAAACAAGTGAAACAAAAAATTGTTGTGGTCTCTTAATTTTTTTCCAGAGCTAAATGTTCATGAACAAACACAAGGGAAAATGAAACAGTGG
Source organism: Petrocephalus sullivani (assembly GCA_026780845.1). NCBI lineage: Eukaryota > Metazoa > Chordata > Actinopteri > Osteoglossiformes > Mormyridae > Petrocephalus > Petrocephalus sullivani. The sequence continues at coordinate 5,830,063 of JAODKM010000108.1, read as the reverse complement.
TATAGAAAAAAGCTGGAAATAAAAAGGTAGCAGCAGTTACATGTCCCTGGCCCACTCTTATGGGTTATCTGCAAGCTGCTGGCTAAATTAAAAGGCCCCATCACATTCCATAAGCCAGGACTGTAATGTGACAGAATACTCCTAAAGTGTAACTATGCTATTTACAGATTTCCACTATTGTAATCCATCCATCCATCATCCATCCATCCATCATCTTCTATAATTGCTTATCCAACTCAGAGTCGTGCATATCTGCTGCTGTAATAAATAACAATAAATAAACAAATAATAAATATAGCACTTAAGTTACTTAAGCTTAGACATTTAAATTTTAAGCGATTTTAGCACCAATTAAACGTTTTATTTTTAGATTTTTTCTTACCCATTTGTGAAAAAAAGGTTAGTGAAAATAGTTAGGAAACGGCGCAACCTTTGTTAATTAAAATAGGAGGCACGCGGACTATCTTTTCGGTGACAATAAGCATTGCCACATTACCCAGCATGCCCGGGGCCTTTGCGCTGCAGCGTCACTGCGCCCCCTAGCGGAGCATACGCGACTGTGCCGAAATCTCCCACTTTATTCCGTCCCTTTCGCTCGCCTCACCCACGGCACGGAGGGAGACGCGGGGGAGGTGAAGAGTAACATTCTCTACAGAGGGGACGCCGGTGGAGGGTCATCAATGAAGACGCATGCAAAAATAAAATAGACGGCGGAGGTTGAAAAGCATCCAAACCGTGACACCCAGACCATAGTAAGCGGGGGTAAAAGCAGGTTTTTATTTAAGGAGGCAAGCGGTCTTGTTATTAGTGGCATTATAAGAAAGGTTGGTCTGCACCTTTGCAAAGATGGGTAACCGGGGAATGGAGGATCTGATTCCTCTGGTAAACAGACTCCAGGATGCCTTCTCCGCGATCGGACAAAACGCCAACCTCGACCTCCCGCAGATCGCCGTTGTCGGGGGCCAAAGTGCCGGAAAAAGCTCCGTGCTGGAGAACTTCGTCGGCAAGTGAGTGATTCCGTGCGCCCGCACTGAGCACAAACGCGCATCACTAACACCTGCAGCCGCCGATCGCCGCATCCCCCCCCCAGTAATCGCCCCGTAATATTGGGCTTTACAGGCTCTAGGATGCATATGTGACCTTACAGTGATATTGACCGTCGCAAATGTTGATTATCTGCAGCAGAGGTGCCACTTGTCTGTCCCCGAAGTCGCGCGCGTCGCCGTCCTCGCGGAGCGCAGTCTGCAGCGCAGGAATTATTTCGTTACATAAACTGTAGCCTCCGGGATGACTGCCGGAGTAACGGGACACAGCACGACACACACAAATATAACACACCGTAATGCCATGCATTGCGTTTGGGGACCGTCACATCGCACCGCATCGTAGGGCTGTTTCTAGCCAAGGTCACGCGCGTGGTCACGCAGCGCAGTGTCGCCATTAGGAATTAGGGGGGAATGATATATATTATAAAACTGTGGGAAATGCCTGAAATGACATCTCTATTTGTTTGTTTGTGTGTTTGTTTGTTTATTTGGAGAGGCTGGTGTCCTCCGGGCGGCTCTTGTCTATTCGCTGGTGTACCTGCTGTCACTGCATTTTTCCTTTTTTTTCTTACATCATGTTTCCAGCGCAATTAATGTGCCCAGTGGTCCCAGGGCGAATCTCCCGGCCTTTAATCCCCCCCCTAGACACGTGCGCCTTCTCCGCATCTTTATTAAAGTCACAGATGCGTCCGATTTTGCAATTAGGAAAATGGAAAATCATTGTAATACATACAGCTATTCTAGTGGGATAGCGTCTGCCTAGGCGCCCAGCATAATAATAATAATAATAATAATAATAATAATAATAATAAGAGAATTCCGTGCTCCCGTCCCGGGCCGCGTGTTGTTATTCCCGTGGGCTGCAGACCCCGGCACCGGTACCGACGCACGCAGGGACACCCCCGCGTTAAAACCCTCGCTGCCATTTTCTTCGCACCAAACAGCGCCCAGGCTCGGTGTTTCTTAAGCTCTGACCTTCAGCGGCCGAGGACAGAGGCTGGAAATGCGGGACGGCCGGATCGATGCGGGGGTGTGCCCGGAGGTCACCCCGGCATCCTCCGATGCGCGGCGCGGGCGGGCTGCTGCGACGCTCGGCGTGACCTTGCGGGACGAGGAGCCGGGCTGCGCCCCCACACGGCTCTCCTGTGCGCCCCCACACGGCGCTCCTGTGCGCCCCCAGCACGGCGCTCCTATGCGCCCCTACACAGCAGTCTGGGATTGTTCATGTGAAAATAAACAATGCTGTCAGATTGAATGTTAGACACTGTGCTCCATTTGGGGGTTGTTCTATTATGAAGCAAATTGATATGTAACGTGAAATCCATAGGGTAATAATGGGAATGTATTGCTGCAATTAAGAAAGGCACTTTATATTAGCCACCCCCCTCCAGGTCTGCTGGAAGTATTTATTTTTTGAGTTAATCTTCTCACAAAACCATTTTCTCTGAATGATTAGAGCATTTGTGATGGAGGCTGCATCTCATACGAAGTGTGGTCGATGAATATGAATCCTTTTCCTAAGATTTATATTATGGTATGAGGAAAATGGCAGCTGAAAATGTATTCCTGAAATGATACTGCACTATTACAGCACGTGTTATGGAGAATATTTATTTTAATGCAGCATTATATGGCGATTAATTTTTTGTACTACGAGCTAAATATTGAAAGTGAATTATTATAGAATCCATCCACCGGAGTAGATCTTACCGCCTATCGGCATCAAATACACGCCACCATGCAACAGCCATCCCTCCAAAGTTTTCTATAATGTCAAAGATAAGTGGGGATATTCAAAGCAATGTGAGTAACAACTGATGCTCACATTAACCGATGGATTAACTACGGTTCTCCGGCAAGAATGCTAGACATTGAAAAGGTATCAAAAAACTGCTTCAGCTAAAGTGTTCAGTCTTGTGAGGGATATTACAGTATATATAATATTTTTATGAACAAAGATGGCTTCTCTCAACTCACTTTATGCTTCGACTTTCTACACTACAGCCCCAAATCTCCCCTGCTTCCCCCCTAGCAGCCGTTGACCTGCATATGTAGTTGCATAGGCCTATATTTAGTTCAGCCTGGGTCCGCTCTTTGTGGCCCTTCTCTCGACCCGTACTTGTGGCCACTCTTCTTATTCTCCCTTCCTGGCTCCCTCTCTCATGGGGAGCCATTTAATTCCCTCGCCAGGAGCTGTAATCTGATGTCCTTCGTTAAGCTGCTTGCATTTGAGCCTTATACTTTTAATAGAAACTGGCAGTGGGTTGGGGGGACTCTTATTTTGGCAGAGTGAGTCTGGGGCCCAGTCTTGACCCTCACAATAAGGGTTATAGCTTTCTGTCCCCCTCCAATTTATTGACTGCATTCCAATTTCTCCGGGCCGGTTTCGGCTTCTGTGTCTGGTGTTTTGCAGGTCTGCTGTATCTGGCTTTGTCTGTAGGTGGCAAAGTGGTTAAGCTGCACAATTTGTCCAAAACCTGGGCTGTAGTTTAGGGGCAGTACTACTGTTATACCCCCAGATAGATTCCATAACCTACTGTTAATAGCCAACAGCAGGAACTTGCTCAATTACTGGCTAAGTAAATTCATTAAAAACGTTAACAACATAGTAAAATGGATGTGAAGTATTTTCAAAATGAGACAAATGTAAGAGAAAATCACTTTAACAAGGGATGATCAATCAATCAATCAATCAATCAATCAGTTTCCCAAGTGACTGCTTTGAAACATGCAGAAAACTTCAGTACACTCTGGCTTAACACATGCCCCCCCAGCCCTTCAGCGTCTCATGCAGAGAAGCTGCACATTAATGATTAAAATAAACAGCCAGGAAGCAGTATGTCAGATATAAAGTGTTTGGCAGCTAATTTATGGTACCACTGATCTCTAACTGGGGGTGATTTATTTATTCTGTTTTAGAGGGCGTTAAGGAAGAGGCGTTCTTGTGAGAAGGCGATTAATGAAGCTTCTGGGCAGAGAAACGGTCGCTTAATTACTGCGATGTGTTCTGAGATCTAATTACAGCATGTATTCAGCATTTGCTCTTTGATTTGTGACAGTAATAATTAAGTAGTACTGTGCGTCTTGCTTGCTAGTTTATGTATGTACTAACATGTGTGGTTGTAACCTTGGGGGGGATGCAAAATGTGTCCTGTTGCGTAAATGTGCAGGAGTTTAAATTTGAAACTTCTGCGACAGATACCTGTAAGTGCTATGCAGGTTGTGTACATGTGCTGGAGTTTCACTACTGACTCTCTACTGAGTTAATAACTCATGAGTCAAAGGAGGTGGGGGTGCAGTAGGCAGCCTGTAGGTGCAGTAGGCAGCCCTGTAGGTGCAGTAGGCAGCCTGTAGGTGCAGTAGGCAGCCCTGTAGGTGCAGTAGGCAGCCCTGTAGGTGCAGTAGGCAGCCTCGTTGCCTCGCCCAGCAGGGTTCAGGTCTCCATGGCCCTATTTGTGTGGCGTTTGCATGCTGTCCCCGTGTTGTTCTGAAGTTTCTAGTTTTCCCCCGCAGTCCAAATGCAAACCAAGGCTGCCCTAATTAGAGTTGCCAAAATTGCCTGTAGGTATGTGAGTCTGCCCCATCCTGTGTTGTACCCATACCCTCCACGATAGACTACAGATCCCCTGTGTCCCTGCTTAGGACAAGAAGGTGGATGGAGTCAAAGGAGATGGAGAGTCACAGAACATCGGGAGTCTAAGAGCTACACTTAGTTACAGCATCCTTGCTATTGTTTTGGTGGCCCCAGTTATTACAGACAAAAAGAGAAAAAATGCCAGCATGCCAGAGATTAAGAACAACTGCTGTTCTGTCAGACCCACCTGCTCTGCAAAAGCTATTTATTTTATTCTTTAATGGAAAAAGGTCTATCAAGTGATATAATTTAATGAACTTATTATTTCTTAAAAACGTCCATATTATTGTAGCTTAAATGTCAGAAGAGCTATTTCCTTGTCGAGCATCCTTTCTCCATTTCTCTGCTACATTTGCCCGTACCCTCCCTGCCTCTTCTGATTTCCTTATGTGCCGTCGCCATGGTTACCGCATCATGTCACGCTGCAGTGAGCATCATCGATTTCGCTCGCGGGTGCCCCGCCGGTCCAAAAAGCTGCGGCCCGTCTGCACAGCACTGCTGCAGTTAGCAGGAGGGCAATGCCAACCTGCCAGAATTTTCCAGAATATTCCTAGTCATTTGACTTGCTGCTGTCGTTTATCTATCCCCTTTTTGACGCCATTCCTGAATCCCCCTGGCCACTATGCAAAACCCAGGGCCTCCATACAATACTGAAGCCTGCCCAGATGAGAGCTGACATCTGCCGACATCTTCCCGTTCTAAGGTCAAATTTCCATTGAACATTTTGCTTCATGTTTGGCCAATACCACTGTTACTGGTTGGCTTGAGGGGGCTATCTCATCAATCAATCAGCCCGTAAGCCCGTAATCCCTAAAAGAAACCTTTGGTTAAGAAGGCAGCACCAGTGTGACATCCTGATTGCAGAGGCAGCCGGAGAACCAGCTGGCACCGTGTGCAGTGAGGATCCCACTCAAGATGTCTTAGACTCGCTGAAATGTCGCTCAAAGGAATTTTCTGCCACTGCCACAGCAGCACAAAATAACATCATTACGTCTACAGATTGTAGATTTCTAAAGTAATTTTTGTACAGCTGGCAAGCCATAAACGTAGTCCATCCATTACCTGTACCAACTTCACCAGTTTGTGAAGGGGGTCCAGAGCCCTTTCCCAGAAGGCACAGGCAGGGAACAACCAATCACAGGGTCCATTCATCTCCATATGTACGAGCAGTTTTCGGAACTCAAATATACCTTGGCATGTTTTTGGACTGTGGGGGGAAACCAGAGTACCTGGAGGAAATGCCTCAACCGCACAGGGAGAACATGCAAACTCCACACACATGGAGCCATGGCGATGGCTCAGAGAGATGAAGTGCTGTGACAGTCGACCTGGCTTCCACTATCCCCTGGCCGAAACCCTACAGAGCAGATTTGCTTCATGGGTTGGATCGAACCATAAGAACATGGTAGCCAGCACAGAACTTGTGGATCTCCTTCAGGACTGTTGGAGAATCATTCTAGGTGGCTACATCTGAAAGCTGTTTGAAAGAAAGCCAAGTCTAGTATGTTGTCATCAAAGCAAAAGGGGGCTATTTCGAAGTCTAAAATCTGAGAAAACTTTGAGATGCTGAACATTTCTCTTGGTTATCACAATATTTGGTTCATGCTACTTAATTGCTTCAATTCCTTTTACTACAAGATAAATAACTCTAACACAGAGACAGCTGCATTGCTAGGCATATACATTAAAAGCAGGCGTGCCAAGACTTTTGACTGGTATTGTAACTTGTTATTTTGAAGAGTGTAAAATTTGAGAAAACTCTTGAGTGTCAGGATCAGTCCCTGTCCGGCCCTGGACCATTTGCCATTTCCCCATCTGGCCAGTAGGTGGCACTGGTCATCCCATCGCCCCTTTCGCTCAGGTTTGTTAGCGCCTAGTGTTTCCGTCGGCCCTGGTCGCAACGTGGTATGATTGGCTAAGCTGGTGGCTTTCACCCAGTTTTCCCTTTTGTTGGGGGGTGGAGGATGGCCAGAGACCAGCCTCAACTATGTTTGTAATTTTCACAATGTCTTTATATTCTTGATCTCTGAATCATAACACGGTTCATTGTTGCTCCCTGCCTTTAGTAATGTTTATTTACCCTTGTTTTCTAGTCGCCTTTGGTGTAGATCCTCACCAGCTCTTCCTTGTCCCTAGTTAGTAATAGTCCACACCTGTCCCTAGTTAGCCCTTGTTATCTGTGTGTATTTAAGTGCCTGTCCCTTAGTCAGTCATGGTGCTTTTTTCCCAGTCCTACTCTTAGTTCTGCTCTGTTCGCTGATTGTGTTACTCCGTGTTATTACTCCGTGTTGTTACTCCGTGTTGTTACTCCGTGTTGTTACTCCGTGTTAGTTCCTGACTCGTTAGTGTTCTTCTCCTTGTTTGCTTCCCTCATTTCTTCTTAGTTGTGTTTTTTTGTGGTTACTTTTAGTTAGTTCTTGTTTTACCTGTTTTGCTCACAGGCCCTTTATTTTTGGCTCTGTCTCTGTGTTTTGTAAAATAAACCCTGTTTGTCGAGAGCGCTATGTGAATCTTCCCTTCCCTGCATCATGCCTCGCCTAAGCACTGAGAAGCTGAAGACGTCTCTTGGTCGTTGCAGTACTTGACATGATTTATTTCATTGCCATGAGGCCTTTTACTATAAGGTGAATAACATAGCTGTATAACTGTATATACATAGAGAATAAGGATCCACAGTCCTCTCCCTTGAATCACACAGGAAATCTTGTCATTCTGTCTCTTCTCCGCCTCTGCGTGCAGTAGGCGTTCCGCTCACAGCCCCTCTAGCAACTCGACTCCATGACGAGCGGCATGATGTCAGGAGAAGTATGTTTGTTCTCAGAACCACAGGCTGCAGCCTCACCTCATTCCAGAACCTCGGACAGCTCCCCACAGCCCAAGCTTTTGGAAAGCTAGGATCTCCACTGAAATTGTTTTTCACTTGCTTTAGATGCTCTGCTTTTATCTTAAGCCCTTTTAGCCCTTAATTTTTACTGGTCCATAATCAGTTCAAAATCATGCGGGTAGGTGAATTGATGCTTCTTGAATTGATTTAATGTGGCTGCTATATGATGGATAAGCATTCCATCAAAGACAACCCCTTTGTTTTCAGGGACAGACTAGTTGACCTTGCTCTGAATATAACTGGTTATGGATAAGGAACGGTTGTTTAGTGATACAAACTCTCAGGCGAAAGATCAGCGACCTGTCAGTGAGATATGCCAACAGTTCCATGCAGGATTAACCGGAGGCTCTCTTTTCAGTGAATAATGTGCAATCCCACTGGCTGCTGAAGACATTCTAATCTCTGGAGTGGAGTACTGTTTACAAATGACAGCCAATCCAATTTGCTCTTTCAGTGACCCTAATCTGAGTAGCTGCTGAGGGCACCGGCAATTTCATTTGCTTTTATTGTGGTCCTACATTTGTTATGAAATTATTATTTTATAAAGGATTGAAAGCTCCCTGCAGATAACATTTATTTTTTAATGATACAATAAATATTTTTTTGTTGCTTTTGTCACTTTTTGTTTGGGTGATTAAAATTATTTTTTAAACTATCACACAGAGATGCACCTCCAAACAAAACTTGCTATGTGTTATATAAAGTGTTCAGTGTCAGTCTTCAGACTTCTCTGTTTTTAAACAAAAGAAAATCCTATCTTAATCATCGACGGTTTTTCTGTGATAAATGATTTTATGAATTTGTTGTATATTTTTACGGAATCCATAGAGAAACTCTCTCCTGAGATTTGAATCAATAACCTTCTGGATGGATCCTTAACCTTTTCTGGTTTCATTGGTGCATGTGGAGCATCTTTGGCTATCTGTGGTCAGCTTGGCTTTCTGCCTGGGTCGTGACCTCAGTGGGATGCCCCCCCGTGGGTGGGAGGGCAAAGGGGCCGGACCTGGCACACAGTCAGCAGCGCCCTTTGTACTTGCTGTGCCTGGGCGGGTCCTGTAGTGTGGGGGCTGTCTCTCCCACACAAAGACTTTCCTTAGATATTCTTGAGATGACCCCCAGCCCCGTGCTGGCTGCTTGGGTCAGTCATGGGGGGTGGGGGGTGAGGCCCTTTGCTTTTTCACCTTAAGAGGTTGGGTCACCTGCTTCACTGTCATCAGTGGCTGGGTCACCCGGCCACCATGCTTACGCCTTCTTATGGACGCCTTGCTACATTTCGGGGGGATGGGTAAATGGGAGATGCTCCCTGATTTCCGGCTTCAGGTTGGATCTGCCGGCATGGGGGAGGTCAGGTCCGCCGGGGTTGTGACTCGGCCCCCTCGGCGGATCCCCGTCGCAGAGCCGACGGCTGTGGGCTGGGTTGCATCCTGAATGAGCCATTCGGCCACAGGAGCTATTTCTAGCCGGGGCTCTGGAGCTGGATGATGGGACTGAGGATCCCTCTGCTCCTCTGGTCCTCTGCTCCTCTGCTCCCAGCTCTGCCTTAGGCTTCACTCCATCCTTCACTCCATCCCTCACGCTCCGCCTCTCCTTATGACACTTTCCCGCCTCTTTTTCTCTTTCTCTCTTCCACTGATTGCCGTTCGCTTTCTTCTCTCTCCTCCTCCTCCGCAGTCGCTTCCTGCGTCTGTGCGGATCCTTGGCTTCCCATTCCCGTATGTGTGGCCATGCTAGGGAGATGAGCGTCAGGAGGGGGTGTTTGGGAAAAGAAAGAGAGAGATAGGAGGGGGTCCTGGAGCTGATTATACTTTCCCAGAATATAAAGGTGTGCCCAATGTTGTTATTCTCAAATTTCGATTGTTCCTCCTCTGGCAAGATTGCTTCAAAAGATGGACTCTGGTGAGCATTGCTGTAATGCTTCTTGGGGCTTCAATGAAAGAGAGAGAGAAGCTGTGGCTGGCGTGTGTGTCAGCATCTGCACGGATATATCCATGCCCTTTTGGCATGCTTGTCCGCACAGAGAACCTCCTCTAATTCGCCCATGAAAATGTCTCTTAAAATCACACTTCCTTAATGCGTTTAGTGGGTTGTAAACCCCCCCCCCCCACCAGTGTCTAGCATGAGCCAGCCCCTAACTCCCCCTCTGGGTCTTTTCCCCCCAGTCAAAAGACTGGGACGGAGGGCTGGTGTGTGCCTGCCTACCCCATATGGCTGCCCCATATGCCGTGTGTTGATGTTTTTTTTTTTTGCTGGAGCGGCGCAGAGGGCGGGAACGCGGAGGCGGGGAGCAGAGCCACTGCCATCTGTCCCTCACTGGGTGTTACTGAGGAGAGCTGCAGGTGACAGGAGAAGCTCCAGCCTGTACCTGGGTCCTCGTCACCAGCCCAGGTCTCTTAGCTTTTTGTTTTCTGTTCACAGTCGGCGATAAAATCCGGCAATATCAAGGGACGACCATACGGGGTCCTGATTTATTCCATTGTTAAGATCCAGTAAATGGACATTAGGCGTCCTGACATTTATGATGTTGATGAGCTGTCATGGAGTCTTAGTGCGTAATGTAAAATATTTTTTTAATTGTTCCTCCCACTTTGGTGTTTTGGGAAAAGCTGTTTTGATCCAGCTGTGGTCATACATCCAGTCGAGTGATTTGTTCGATTGGTAATGTGTGCGGTGAAAATTATGGAATATAGATGCTGGTGTGCTCCCTGGACCAGCGAGCACACCAGCATCTATATTCCATAATGGCAGCATTAGTCTGTGCCATTTGAGTTTAAAGGAGAACATTCAGGCCGTCCATGTTGCTCAGAGGCACCATTTCTGCAGCCTTCATGCGTTGACTTGGAGTCCTCAAGCCAAGACGAGTCGAAATTAAGTTTCTCTGGCCTTTTTTCGGTCTGATCTCATTCCAGACCACACGGACCCCCCCCCCCCGTCAGCAGAAAGGTGAAAGAGCGAGCAGAAGTGTTACCTCACCTGACATTTAGGAAGCTGGGGGGCATATGAGGGGTCATAAGGGCCAACCTTATTATTAGCCAATGATTTGTGCTATGCTGACTGTCATATCTTACTGTCTGTACTATACTGCGAGTGACTTAACACCTTGGTGAAATGATTGATAGTCATTGTTGACACACTGTGCACAACAATGAAATTCGTCCTCTGCTGTTAACCCATATGTGACACAGCAGTGGGCAGCTAGTTCAGTGCTTCCGGGCGGTACCTTGCTCAGGGTACCTCAGTGGTACCTCGGCTAGTCAAGTCAGCAACCTCTTGATGACAAATGTGCTTCCCTAACCAGTTAGGTCTCCACTGCGCTTTGTGATATTTTAGGACTTTACAGTCTGTATCACCTATTTATCAAAAAAGAAGAAGCTTTTTCAGGGCCTGAAAAGGTTTATACCAAAAAAAAATCATGCTGGGTCATGGAAATCGTGTACCCATAAGTGAGAGTAATGTACATTTATTGTTTCAGCAGTTTATGGAACATTCAGTTACCAGGCGACTTACAGCTGACAAGGACATTTTCTAACTATGAGTGTGAAATTTGACTGATGGATGTATGCTTTTTAAAAGATGACACATCACGGTTCAGAACATCTGCAACACACTCAGAAGAAGTCATAGTAAGCAAGATATATAGTAAGAAATATACCGTCATTCATTGTCCTTATTCATTCATTTCTTCCTGCCTTCAAAGGGTATGTTCCTACCTGCACACAGAAATGGCTGTGAATGTAGAATGTATTCGCACACAACACCGTCATGCTATTTAGAGCTTTCACCATGCTGGAATGTAATCAGGGCATTCTGGGTAATTACATTGCCAGCATTAGCGGGTGCGGTGGCGCTAACCGTTGTTAAAGCGACGCATCTATTAAATAAACGCGGGCGCTGAAAGGCAGTGTTTTGACAACGTGATTTATGGCAGAGGCACAAATGACGGGGCGGCACATGGAATAAGGAATTACGGACGACTCATCTGAGTGCCCCGACAGTGAAAGGCTTTTGTTCGAGTTCTGCAGAAGTTGAAGTTCTGGCGGGTGGATGTGTGGGTGGTGGCGGGGGGGAGCACTAGCTGCTCATTCAGCGCCTCCTACGACAAATGCGCACCACCTCTGACCAACCTTAGCGACTCCCCCACCGCGGCTCTGAAAGAAAGTGAACAAGTTAGTGCGGGTGGAGTGTTACCCAGCATGCAGTGTGTTTCCTGGAGAGAAGCTGTAAGCCAGCCAGACGGAAGTCACCACGACTGGCTGAAACCTGCATAGCAAACTGTTATAGATGACAAACTCATGCATTCTCTACAATAAAATGATGTAAGAACAAAGTAATGGTGGATATTAAGCTTATGGTGCCAGAATGCCTCATTTAATTGTGACTTATCTATGACCCCCCCCCCCCCACACACACACATACACACAGATACACACTTGTGATAGCCATACAATTACCTATCTTCAGTTATCCAAGCTGAAATACATATATTCCCAATGGCATCTGGAACCAAGATGAGCATATCAGAAACAGACATGAAACCAAGCGTTAAGTATTAAAGGTGCAAAGGATGTTTAAAGGACTTAGATGGCATTTCAGTCAGTGTTATTGTGCACAGTTTCAGTCAGGCATGTGTGTGGGGTGGGGGGGGGAGCACACCCCTGTTAAAGCACCAGTCTGTGCACAACACTTATTTCTATAAGCGTTTTCATCTGTACAAACATTTTATTGCAACCATCCATCCTTTTAAGTACGAATTCCTAGATTTGGTTGCGGTGATGATTGGGAGGGGACCCCCTGGATGGGATGCTGGTTATTTGAATAACAACTTCTAATAAACAAAGGTGGTGACACTAGCAAACTGTTTCACCTATTGTTTCAACTCTTTCATTTGGCGGCTGCAGACAGATCCTAGCGGACCTAAACGTGGTGCTGATTCCTGGATTCCTGTTCATGTTCAGTTAGAGAAGGTCGCAGTGGTACCGGCACTCACAGAGAGGAGAGAGCTCTTTCCCGATGCTGCTAAGCTCATTTACCCATGGGCAATGACAAGATGTCAGCCTTCCCCCCTTACCAGCACACTTTAAAGAAAGATCTGGAAAGCCACTGAGATCTGCCTGCAAAAAAAAGTGTGATACAGGCCCTGGGAACATTCTGTGACAGTGACGAGTGGGAGATGGTGGTTTAGAGCCAAGCTGAAGTAGGCCGCAGATCCGCAAAGTGGAACTCAGGGAAGGATTAAAAGACATTAGCGGGGCCCAGAAATTCAGCCCATTTTGGACCCAGCTGGTGGTCTGTCGACAAATTGGAAGCTATAAGGAAGCCCTGGAACTACTCTTGGAGGGTTGCAGTTTATTTTCAGTTCAGTTCAATCAATTTTTTCTGTTTTGAATCTGTGAGGGAAATGGGAAGGGCCACTCTGACAGCCAATCAGCTTTCAGCTGGGGCCACTACCCCTGTGGCCCCACCCCTGTATGCGAGCCGGGAGGTAGGCATGTCAGCAGTTAGGAAGTTAAGCTGTCAGGCAGGCATGTGGGCAGGTGAGCTGGCTTATGGCATTCTACAAGCAGGTGTGGGGGACATGCTCCAGGCAGCAGGCAAGCTGATATGGGAGAGCAGGTGGTGAGGCAGAGTGCTCCCCCGTATGCAGACCCCTCAGTGGTTCTGCCTAGAAGGAAGGAAGGGATGAGGAAAGTGCATTAGTAAGTGCAAAACAGCCAAGCAACAATGCAGGACAGGAGGCGGGTTAAAAATATCCGAGTCAGGCTCCTGCCTGAACAGCAACTCTCCAGCAACACACGAGGCTGAATTTGGAGCACTGGGAGAATGCACTTCTGTCTAATGCAACCCTTCACACCCTGGAAATAACCTACCCCTCAAAAGCAAAGGAAACGAGGGGAGATTATGGAACTAAAAGATCAGCTAAGTACTTTGGAGCCAATCAGAGCTTGAATAAGGTGAGATGCAAAATTCAAATGAATGAATGATGCATTTATATAGCACCTTTCAAGGCAGCCAAAGCGCTTTACAGAGGCAATGGGGAGCCACTTCAACCACCATCACTGTGTAGCCCCCACCTGGATGGTGCGACAGCAGCCATTCTGCCCCAGTACGCTCACCACACAGTAGCTAAGGTGGTGAAGTAGCTAAGGTAGTTAGATTTTGGGGATGGTTAGGAGGCCAGATTTGCAGTGTTCAGTACTGACTGAAGTTCATGTATGGACCCAGAAATACAGCTAGAAAGAAGAGTGTTACAGTAGAGTCCAATCTTGAAGTTATGAAGGCATTTTATTAGTTTGTCCACATCACAGAAAGCAAGACGGGCAGCATGTTCCTAAGCTTGGCAGTATTCCTCAGAAAGAAGTGTCCTTCAAATGTGAGCGTCAACAGACACATCTGAGCCAGAAAGGACACCAAGATATTTAACCACTGTGCCAAGTTTAATAGAAAAACCAATTAGCCAATTAGCAATACTTCTGTTTCTGATGGGTTCTGTTAAACTTGGAAAGCCTGGTGAGCAGATCTGCAGGAGTTGAGTGAAGCTGAAGGAACCCTAGAGGAATCGCATACCGAAGACTGACGTGGAGCGTTGGCGCTGCGTAGCCCATGGACTTACACCTGCATTGTGAGATGGGGGGGCACAGCGCATTTTTGTTGCGGTTTAAACCCCACTGATTCCGTCTCATCTGAATAGCCTGCAACTACCAGTAAAGAAGTTATTGCACATGCTGAGTCATCGCTTCCCCTTGTTTTGTCTGGATAGCGCTGCACCCCTCCCCCCCCCACACCACTGCAGCACTGCCACAGTTAGGGTTAGCAGAGACCTGGAGACAAGCGCTTCACCCAGCAGTAAGGCCGCAGCTGGGCTCTCCTGCTGGACTTTTCGCAGGGAGTGTATTTCACCCTGCAAGAATTCCTTGTTTTTCCTGTTTATATTAACATCTGAATGTGTTTTTCAATAATGTTTTACACCAATGCTTTCTTTCTGTGTTGAGTGAATATGAGGACTTTCCTGAAGGTCCATTTTTATGGTATGGCTTATGGTATGGTTTCGACCCCTGTTTCAGAGAGATATTCAATGGACGTAATTTGCTTGTAATTTCGATATGGGGTTGTGATTCGTCAGTAGGTTTCTGTCCTTCAGTAGGCTAATGAAGGTTTCTTTTTTTGCACATGCTGTTAGGTTTTGTTTATACAGTAGTATGTGGTTACATTAGGGGTTATTATTATTATTATTATTTTTCTATTGTCATCTTGCTTTTAGTGCAGGAAGGTTTTGGAGTCTTCTTCAAATCCTCCCTTCCGATCCAGATTCTATGGAATCTTAGGAATTGTGATTCTGTTCCCCTTCGCCTCCCCCCCCCCCCACCCGCCCCCCCCCCCCCCCC
>JAODKM010000108.1:5803726-5814181 GCA_026780845.1 Petrocephalus sullivani | reverse complement strand
TGGGGCCTCCTTTAAACCCCCCCCTCCCACTCCGATTCTAGTGCCTCTTCTGAATTTTTGTTTTTTCCCCCCCACCCCCCCCCCCCCCCCCCCTTTATTACTACTATGTTTATTACCCCTTTGAATCATGTATTTGGGGCTTTTGTTATGAAACAGTGAGTGTGTGTCTCTTTCCTTAAATGTACCTTTGTGTTTATATTGTTTGTGAGGTAGAAAGTGGGGTCTTTGTAGGTCTTACCGGAAGCCTTTGCATGTGCCCCATCCAACTATCTGACGTAGTATGCTGGTTTTCTTCATACCTCTCAAATATCATCTCTTCCTGGTCAGTTACATAAATCCTTACAGATTTCTTCCCCTATTGGCCGTGCCCTTGGTTTGCTTGTATACCTGACAGTTCAATGAAAAGACACTCTATGCTCGGCTAATATCCAGTAAGTGTAACTGTTAGCTTCAGTACGTATTTATCTGCTGTCTGCTGGCTATTAATACAGCTGCGGTTTTAATGTTTTGCGTTTATTGTGAAGATGGCCAGCTTCAGCTGCTGTGGTGATGTGCTTCTCAAAGTCATACGAATCCTCTATGTGACTTTTATGTTTTGTGGATAGTGAGTTTGTGTTTTCTGTATGATTCCCTCAGTTTGATAAAATGGGGCTCCCAACTGGAATTTCACACGGAAGAGTATCTGACTTTCTCCAGATATCAGGGTTGTTCCTGATATCCACCTTTATACTACTCTCACTTTCCCTGGGTATTTGCTTACTGCTTGTCTTGATAGGCTTTTGCCAATCAGGTTTTTTGTTTTTTGGTCTAGTGGGCCTTTCTCATTTAAGTGTTCTATCTAGTGGTCTTGCATCCTCCTGGTATCCTAATGTCAATCATATTCATATTTTTAGCCAAATCCTAGCTCTAACACATATGGCAACCACAACCCTACTAGTAGCTCTAACCCTAACCCTAACCCTAACTCTTACCTTAATAGTAACCCTAAACCTAATGCTAACTCCGCCTGTAACCCTAAACTTTATTCCAACCTTACCCAAATGCCAAACCTATACAGAGCTCCGACCCTAACCCCAATGCCAACACTAACCAAAATTCTAGCCCCAAAGCCAACCCTAACCCTAACTTTACATGTAGTACTAACTCTGACCCCAAGTTTTGCTGTCACCTGTATACAGTATCAGTCGGATGTCTGGACACACCTACTTACAGATGACCCTCCCCCAGTATCCCCTGACGAACTTTCCGTAGAGCTGGTTTGGGGTGAGTTGAATTGGAAAGTAAGAGTAAGGTAGTCAACCTGTACCCAGACCTTATGGAAAATCCTTCTGGACTGCTGGAGAAGCCTTCCAGGTGGCCATACCCGGAAGCTGGTTGAAAGAATGCCAAGAGTCTGCAGTGCTGTCACTGAAGCAAAAGAGAGCGGAAGCCTGCTGAACACTTCTTGGTTGATGCAGCATTTGACTCGTATTGCTTCATTGCCTAGATGTCTGGCTAATAACACAGCAACAATAGAGACAAATGCATTAAAAGCAGGCATGTCCATACTTTTGACTGGTACTGTGTAGCTGTGCCTTATATAGGACAGCAAAATGGGATAGCTGAAGACTGGCATTCTGTTGTACTTGCTACCTGACCAATGGCAATATAGGCATTCTGTCCTCACATGCCTGTCCATACATTCACCCAAATACTTGAACCCTCACATGTATGTGCTCACGTTCCCCCTCGGAGTTCCTGATCCTCATGGCTCCGCCTGGTTCGGGACTCACAGCGCATTCCATATGCGGTGGGGAGGGGGGCTGGCATGCGGCGATATATTTGCGCAGGCTGCCTCGCAGCGAGGATGCCTTGGAATCGAACAGGTTTCCATTACAGAAGATGGACACCTGCTTCCCCTCATGCATATGCAGGAACATAAATGGCATCATTAAGGCAGAACCCAATGTGTCAGAATCCCTCTTACACAGCCATTGAAAAACAAAATCAGGCAGCCATTACCCACACCACCTCAACAAGGTGCCTTCGGTCTATAATGATCTCACCTTCCTCAAGAGGGGTGAGGGTGGGCGGGGCTCTGTACTGACAGGGGGGCACCTGATTGGTCAATGCTAATGCTTCTCCCTTTTGTTTGGCAGGGACTTCCTGCCCCGTGGCTCCGGCATTGTGACTAGGCGCCCCCTGGTGCTTCAGCTTATTCACTGCCCCACAGGTAAGTTCCTTTTGTCCAGACACACACCAATTCATTTGAAAAATGCTCTGCTGCCACCCCCCCACTCTCCCTGACCATAATTTAACCCAATTCCCATTCCCAGGGCTGTTGGTCTGGCATAGTTTAAACATGTATCCCTTCTTTTTACACAACAGATTTTATTTAGAGACTTAATTGAATTGTAATGCGTCTTACACTTACTTTTATCCACACACATTAGTGATTACTGTTAAGTCGGATATTTTACGGGAACGCAAGAGATCGTGAAGTAAACATTCATGGAACAAGCAGAAAGACCACTCTGCAGGCATGCTCAGGAGGCATACATACAGTATGCATAGCACAATGCTTTCTTTGTTATTTTTGGCTTTTAATTAGTGTCAGTTAATAGAATACAGTTATTACTCATTGTTATGATTTTTTATCCTGATACTTTGGAATTGTGCTGGTTACTTGAATGTGCCATTTCTGAAACACCAGATATGAGATCTTTTATTTTATAACCTTCGATTTTGAAGAAAGACGCTTATTAATACTGCCACCTAGTGTCAGGAGGCCCACTCTTCCACGCTGGCTTTTTTCCCTCCTTCAGTGCAGTCTAATTCTCCGTTTCTTGTCCTCGCTCCTGCTTCCCAGAGTATGCCGAATTCCTCCAATGCAAAGGAAAGAAGTTCACAGACTTCGATGAAGTGCGGCAGGAGATCGAAGCGGAGACGGACCGTCTCACGGGGCAGAACAAGGGCATCTCCCCAGTGCCCATTAACCTGCGAGTCTTCTCTCCTCACGGTGTGTTGCCCCATGTCATGCTGCATTGCATTCTGGGTTGCAGCCGAGGGAGCGTATCATTCATCTTGCCCTCATCTCCCTTCTCTCCCCCCCAAGTCCTGAACCTGACCCTGGTGGACCTGCCAGGGATGACCAAAGTGCCGGTGGGAGACCAGCCGGCCGACATCGAGCACCAGATCCGCGACATGCTGATGCAGTTCGTCACCAAGGACAACTGTCTGCTCCTGGCCGTGTCCCCCGCCAACTCGGACCTCGCCAATTCCGACGCCCTCAAAATTGCCAAAGAAGTTGACCCGCAAGGTAGTTACTAACCATCTCACGGCCTGCTAACTAGCTGCTTAGGAAGAAACAACAACTGAGTCAAATTGTTCCGTATATTTCAGCTAATTACCAACTCAGAGTTTTTTCACAATTTTGCACCTGGGTTAATTTTCCTGAAACAGGTCAAGTTTAACGAAATGAGATGTAGGACCCAGTACCCTTAAAGTCAAGACAGCTTCTCCAGAACCAAAGGGTTACCTGCTTCTGTTCTTGGAAGAACAATGTCAGTGGCCTGGGAAGAATGTCCACCTTGGAGATTTTTTCAAAATTATTTACCCTGTTTTGTCTCTTGTTGATTACAAATTTGAAATATTATAGAGACAGAGGAATTAGAACAAGGTGAATTTTATCGCTGAGTTGAAAGCACTGGAGCATTGTCTAGCTGTACTTCTGACTGTTTGTAAACTTTCTGTGTGTGTGTGTGCGTGTGTGTGTGCGTGTGTCTGTGTGTGCTTCTGCGCAGGGCTGCGCACCATAGGCGTCATCACCAAACTGGACCTGATGGACGAGGGGACGGACGCCAGGGATATTCTGGAGAACAAGCTGCTTCCTCTGCGTCGAGGTAGGCTCCCGGGCCCCGGCCCCCCCAGGACCCCACAGCTTAAGGTGGGGGGGACAGGACACAACACTGTGTGTGACATCCAGCCACTCTATGTAGGATAACAATAGAAATTCAAATTTAAATTACCCATTTTTTAAGCTATGTATGGCTCTGTGGGTCGGGACAGAACCCTGTGCCTGAGATCAGAAGGTCGCTGGTTCAAATCCCAGACTCAGAAAAATTATTTCACTGTTGGGCCCCTTAGTAAGGCCCTTAGTCCCCAGTTGCTCCAGGGACTAGCTGAACCTGCTTTTAAATAAAAACATCTGCTAAATTCATGTAACATCGTTTTTTTCACTCGATCCTAAAATGGTGCAGTCTCTTTGCCTTGCCAGAGCTCCCTCTGGTGGCCATACAGGTATTGCATCACATTGTCTGTTGTATAAGGAAGGAGGAGGCAGAAAACACAATGTCCATGTTTTGGCGACACATCTGGAAAAGTGCCTCAGCCTGCCTGCTGCTTTGCTGCTGAGCTCTGCAGAAGCCTGTGGGAAACCCTGTAGCGGAATCCGCTGATGCGGACTCTTTCTGCCTTTTTCGCTCCAGTTTGGCTACAGCTCAGCCCCTTGTCCCCAAGCTCTGCTTGATGCCCCCTCATGTATTTTTCTTTCCATTTTTTTCATCTGTTTTTATCTGGCTGCCCCCCCCCCCACATACATCACGGTTA
This sequence comes from Petrocephalus sullivani, assembly GCA_026780845.1. Classification (NCBI taxonomy): domain Eukaryota; kingdom Metazoa; phylum Chordata; class Actinopteri; order Osteoglossiformes; family Mormyridae; genus Petrocephalus; species Petrocephalus sullivani. The sequence goes on along the minus strand of JAODKM010000108.1, from coordinate 5,809,594 downwards.
GTATCAGGCAACAATCACACCCTCACCATGGCTTCAAGTATGACCCAGATGTACTATGGGTTACAGCCCAATGAGCATTGTAATAGATGTCATGTGACATATGACCTTTGACCTACGCCCCCCCCTATCCTTCTATGCAGGTTATATTGGTGTGGTGAACCGGAGCCAGAAGGACATTGATGGGAAGAAGGACATCACAGCGGCCATGGCTGCTGAGAGGAAGTTCTTCCTGTCCCACCCCGCCTACAGGCACCTGGCTGACCGTATGGGCACCCCCTACCTGCAGAAGGTGCTCAACCAGGTGAGCAGCTGTGGTAACCATAGAAACAGGAGAACTAGGGAGCAAGGGTGCAGGGGGGTCCTACTTCAGCATCCCAGCAAAGCTTCAGGATGAAATTAACAGTTGCATCATGAGCGTGTTTCATACTCTACAGTTTCCACGTAACAGCCGGGTTTCTAGAATGACTTAAGCTAATAGGCTCCTCCCCCTTGCGCAGCAACTGACCAATCACATCCGGGACACGCTTCCTGGGCTTAGAGCCAAGCTGCAGAGCCAGCTGCTGTCCATTGAGAAGGAGGTGGAGGAATACAAGAACTTTCGACCCGATGACCCGTCCCGCAAGACCAAGGCCCTCCTGCAGTGAGGAGCCGCTCATACAAATGCATGTGCCCTCACGCCATCACAGGCACCACCAAGATCTTAGCATGGCCTTGGTCACTGGCCATCACCCTCCTGTGCCTAAGCTCCCGCTCTCTGTCTCTGGTCCTCTCCCTCTTTCTCACCTCCCTCAGGATGGTGCAGCAGTTCTCTGTGGACTTTGAGAAGCGCATTGAGGGCTCCGGCGATCAGATCGACACCTACGAGCTGTCAGGCGGCGCCAGGATCAACCGCATTTTCCATGAGCGCTTCCCCTTCGAGCTGGTCAAGGTGCGACACATAACATGTGCATTACACCACTGGCGCCCTCTGGCTGCCATTAAGTGAAATTAACTAGCTAAATTGCCCCCTCCCTCTCCAGAGAATGGGTGTAACCCTAGGCTTCTATAGGTGTATCCCTAATTCCAGCAATGACAAGCTTAAACCCTACCAGCCCTAACCTAATTAATTAAATTCTTTTAATTTTTTTGATTGCGTTCACAAATTTTTATAAAATTGCGTTTTCCCTTGTGGAGACTGAAAAATGGTTCCCACAATGTCATCCTCACAATGTAATATGTACAAAACCCACACATACGTGCACACACACACGCACACACACATGTGCAGAAGTACATGTGCAAGCATGTAGACAAAACAAACCAGTATTGTATGGGGTGTCCCAGCAAACAGTACTCCTGTGTTTCACTGATCAGCAGTGTGAATGTGGCCTGGGGCACAAGGCAGAGACGTCCTCTCCCAGTCCCCCCCACCACCCCCCCATTTCCTGAATGTGCCTCTCATCTTGGGGAGTGGCGCCCTCAGCTGTCAGTTAGCCAAAGCAGAGAGGGTGAGTCATAGCTTAGGATCGAACCCTGGGGCCTTAACCAGAGGCTTTATGACTAAAGTGTTCCGCTCTCGCTCTCTCGCCGTCTCTCTTTCTGTGGAAATGATATTAATCTGCACAAATCCACAGTCTGGACTGGCCGAGCGGAGCCCGCAGACGCGGGGTCAGATACACACAAGACCAGGCTGAGGTCGGATTAAAAGGACGATTAAACCGGGGGCGAGAAGCTCCGGGTCATTCCGTGCGGCCACAAGCGCAGCAAGAATCACAGAGTCAGCATTAAGGCCCAAAGAGTCACATGTGCTTGTAGCCTCTTAGCCAATGGGAGCACCTCACTCCCAGAGAGGCTGAGGGTTCGTCCAATCGGTGGCTCACAAAGTACTTCACATATCCTTTTTTTTTCTAGATGGAGTTTGACGAGAAGGAGCTCCGTAAGGAGATCAGCTACGCCATCAAGAATATTCACGGCATCAGGCACGTTGACCTCCGGCCCCCGCTTTGCATTGATCATTTTGTAGGCCACTCTAGTCTCCATTCTCTTCGATTTGGGGGGTCACATTGACTCAGACCTATTATCTACCTGATCACTGCTGCAAAATCCATTATGCCTCCATTCATCGATCTGCACAATGGATGAGAACACGGCTATGATTCGGTTTGCGCCCTGTGGGACCCGCCACTGCCGTTTCCCCGCGTCGTGCTCCGTAGCAAAGTTACATTTGCCTTCCGTGGAAGCTTGTGCTCCAGACGACTGCCAGGCTGTCGTCACCTGTAAAGCTTTGCTGAAATGTCGATGCCTGCAGCGCTCAGATCCTGATCTACGCCTGCCACTCACGCCTGTGCTGCTCAGGCTGCGGGGATGAAACGTGGCGGGGGATGGGGGGGTGATTAGAAGTAAGATGATTGGCTGGCTGTTTCTGCCCTCTGTTCGGGATGGAGGTGTCAAAAAGAAAAAAAAAAAGATTTAATTGATCAGCTGTTCTCTGCTATGTTCTGTCTTGGAATCAGAGAAAAAATCGCCCCCTACAGGGAGGGAGACAGCACTACAGATTCAGTATTATGACGACAATCCCAACAACATTGTGAAAGAGGCAGCAGAGGGACTTTAACTATCCACATCACATGCACTTGTTTCTTTCACTGAAGCTGCTGGGTGTGGATAGAGCTGTCTCTGTGCTTCCTGTTAAGGTGCGGTCACACTAGCTTGAAAAAATATTTGTGTGTCATTAACCTCCATTGCTGCTGTGCAACGTGAAAATTGGATTCCTCGCTTCCTGTAGAACAGCGATTTCGCTGAGCGATTTTGCACCCAGTTCATCTTCAGTAAACTTTGACCCGCAAATCTGCATAGCTCAAACAATCTGGAGTGGTGTGGGTGGAGCTGACCTTTCACCTTCACTGGCTATGGGTCATAGAGCAACCAATTCTTCTTAAGGGTTGATTGCCAGAATATAAATTTGCAAACAGAAGGAAAGCTGTATGAGTGGCTGTGAGCACTGAAACAGGTCTCAAAGGTGGAGAGCATATTATGGCTTACTGGGCTAGGAGGCTAGTATTACAATATGCATTTATTCCACTGTGTGCTACTAATTTCACCAATACTGAATGGCGAAGTACAAGAAAAAAAGAATAATAAGTCATTTTCAAATATATATTTTAAAGACGAACTATATGTGGCTTATTTCTTATTAATGTTATTGCTTATTAGCATTACTGCACCAAATCTCTATTGAAGCCACCCTGTGCCAAGCCCCCTTTCACTCGATACTGCAAAGATTACGCGATTTTGTTTCACGTTAATGTGACCGTACCTTAAAGGATTGAACTAAGCAAAACACTGCGACCTTAGCAAATCAGCCTGATCCGTACATTACAGCTCCTCAAGTACAGCGTTCCTCCCCTTTACGTACGTATAATTCAAAGACCAGCTCAGGGCTGTGACCAAGCAAACACACATTGTTGCGCGGATAAAAGGGTGCTGTTTATATATCTGCAGCAAGAACATGGACCTCACACTTAGGTTGCATTTGCAACAAGAACAAATCTCATGACAACACAGATTCAGGCTTGGGATTTTCCTACTTCAAATATATCTTTCAGCTTCAGAAGTTACAGTCTTGCAGAAATTAGTACATGCAGTGATTTTGGGAAGAAAACAAGGCCTACAGACAGCAAACAAGATGTCAGCACGCAGTATGAAGGACTAGCAGTTGGATTTGAGTCTTTCATTGGTTCCTGGTGTTATACCACTAAGCACAGTGCTTAGACTCTGTCATTTCTGCAAAAATAATAGGGTATATAAATGCGAAATCATGCAAGTCGCACCGCATGAAAATGTTTACTTAATATCTGAAATAACACTGCCAGGATGCTTCTGAAGTACTACAGACAAAACCACAAGGAAGCTATTGTCTACTGAGGACACAAAGGGCGATACCATGGGAAAGATCTAGAAAAGATATAGATAGTTTACCACAGGCCCATCTGTGAATTAGGGAACAGGAACATCTCATGGAGCACATCGTGTGGCCAGCTGGCGCCAGGATATAATTGTAGTAGATGTGGGCGGGGTTATAGTGCAGTCTCATGGTGATGACATCACCATGTCTGCGAATGACAGAGGCCGCGCTGAGCCCATAATAAACACCCCCCCCCAGATCAGATGCATGCTGTAGATCAGAATGCCCTCCTCCATGTCCCGCCCCAGCCCATTACATATATGTATACATATATCCCCTCCATCACAGTGGATTCATATAATTATGGGCTGGAATATTACCGGATTTTGTTTAACCAGATCGTCAGGCAATGGCAGGGGGTGTTCTGTGTGTGGGGGGGGGAGTCGTGGAGCCACTGCTTTCAACAATCCCATATGAACAGAATCTGCACACCTCAGACGCTGTTTCTGACTGCTGTGGATGTGACCTCATACAGCCCTGATGTTCCATGCAAAGACCCTTCCCCAGGTCCCCTTTCTGTCATACCCGTGAACGATGATCATAAATTGCTGCACTTAAATGTCCATTATTTAATATAGACCACAATTCTGAGACACTTTAGGCGTAGGCATCTAAACAGTTCATTATATATATATATATATATATATATATATATATATGTGTGTAATTGCTTTCATATATACCCAGCACTGACCCTAAACACAACTTGATTACCCTACTTCCCCTTTGTCATCTTTCATCCCACTCTAACGGGCTGATTAGAAGGGGGGCCCTGACGGCTGCTGGGCCTTCAGCATTTGCTTATGGCTTGGGCCCTATATATATATCTCATATATTAAAGCTGCCTTAATCGTTATAAGAAATATACAGACACTGACGCATGAGGGGCCTGATATTAGTAGATCTTTTTCCATATGGGATGTTTCTGCACTGACTTGGGTGGGGTGGGATGGGCAGGTGGGTTCTGTCGGATTAACACCTTCTCTTTCTGCCTGGCCTCCTCCCTTCTCTCTCTCCGCCCCGCGGGCAGGACCGGGCTCTTCACCCCGGACATGGCCTTTGAGACCATTGTGAAAAGGCAGATCGGGAAGATTAAAGAGCCGTGCCAGAAATGCGTGGACATGGTCATTTCTGAGCTAGTCAATACCGTTAGGCAGTGTACCAAGAAGGTAAAGACTACGAAAAGAACTCCCTCCAGTCTCCTTGAGAGGGGGGCTGCCCCCAAACCCCTGAAAGAGCACCACTCCCTCTCGCCACCTCAAACGCTGTACCCTCCTGCTGTTGGGGATGTATATAAGAGCCAGGACATGGAGGGCGATTTCTGGGAGAAGGTTGGGTGGAATGGGATCAGGGGGGTGAGGGGCGCACACAGAATGGCCACTGTACCTTGCCAGGGACAATTCTGATATTTTTTAAAGGTAGGTGGCATAAGATGGGCCATAATTCATATTGAGGAGCCAGTCTTTTCATTAGCCAATGATATGTTTTGAATTAGCGAGTGGCAGGGGAGGAGGCATTCCAGGGGCCAATCAGCTTTCATCTGAAATCAGTACCCTTGTGGCCCCGCCCCTGTACACGCCCCTGAACCTTGCAAAGTGGCAGTTGTGTCTGGAGTCCAGTCATTGTGAGGCTGCCATAATTCACCCTGAGCTGAATAACCCCATCTTCAGGATATCAGTTGCTGGTCCATTATACTGTACTTCTGATTGATGCATACTGATGCTAAGTGCATCAGTGGCAGCCTCACCATGGCGCGCAGCATCCAGACACGCCCCCTGGGGGACAGCGGCCACATCCCCGGCGCCGGCGGCCCCACTGAGCTTGGCTTCTGGGAGTTGGAGCTCGAATGGGTTGCTGGGCTGCTAGAGGACTTTGGCCCGTGTCTTGCGCGCCCTAGTCGTGGGTGTGTATGTGTATGTATGTGT
>JAODKM010000108.1:5777522-5790971 GCA_026780845.1 Petrocephalus sullivani | reverse complement strand
ACACAGACCCCCCCCCCCCCACACACAGACCCCCCGCCCCGCCACCTCACCACTGTGCGACATCTGCTTCTGTTCAAAGCTCTCAGGAATGAGCTCCGGAGCCGGGAGAACACAGCCCAGCCGCGGCTGGCTCTGGCGGCATGCGTGGGTGGGGTGGGGTGGGGGGGGTTTAAACCCGCAGTCGCCTTGGCTTCCAGAGGATAATGATATGCCCCCAGGAAGCTGGCCACTGGAACAAAGCCTCGGGAGATAGGAGGAACAAAGACAGTCAATGGGCAGAGGAGTGCTGTCTGTGTCCCCGGTCCCCGTTATAACCCCCCCCCCCAAAAAATGACATTTCGGGCTCACTCAGAACGTTCCAGTCTATATCCCAAACCCACACACACTCTGGACAAAAAAGAAATAACAAAAACGCTCAGATACAGATAATTATACCAACATTTGAAGGCATCTGTACCACATTAAGGAGGGAAAAAAATGCATTAAAATGGCTGCTTTTTGCCAACAGCCAGGCTGTAAGCAGCCCTGATGCGGTTTGGGTTAGACTCTCCTGTCACGAAGGAGATCAGTCACACAGCAGCACTGACCACAGAGTCCGGCGCAGAGACACGTACACACACCACGGACCGACACTGCTGCACACAAACTGGTCCCCCTGTCTCGGGCGGGATAGGACAGCCGGTCCACATCTCGCTGGTTGCCGTTGCCCCCGGTGACTGTCTGGGAAATACCAAACAGACACTCTGGGAGGGATGGACCACCTTAGCTCCTGCTTCTCCACAGCCTGTCCTGCGCCCCCTACCCCCACCTGCCAGGCCCGGCAGCATTAACGACCCCCACCGTAGTGTAATGGGGAGGATGCCTGCCCAGGGTTCCCCATGCTATGGCTCACCTTCGCAGGACGCCTTCAGGAGTGGGAGGGGGGCACCGGCTAGTCTCCTCCCTGGACCCCCTGTCTCGCGGGTCTCCCGGTCCCCTCTCATGCGTCCGGATGCCTGTGAAAGCTGGAGGTAGACTGGCTGGGGCCCAGGGGTGGAGGGCAGGTTTGATAGTAGGAGGCAGGACAGGGGAATACCAGCCAATTGGGGACGATTGCGGGGGGTGCAAGAATGAGGCAGTCTGCCCCCCCCCCACCACTTTTACCCCAGGATTACTATACCTCCAAATCAGGTGAAGGACCTCCAGGGTGGGTTTCGAGTAGGTAAGCGCATCCTTCTCTTGGAGAGGCAGAAGTAGGTTGGCCACCGGCGCAATGCAGTGGAGTACCAGAGAAGCAGTGTGCAGCCCACAGCAGAGCTGGGACTTGCCGGATTGACGTGGCAGAGTTCCGCTAACTAACTTTGCTCCGTCAGAGAGGGAAAGAGAGGGAGAGAGAGGAGGTGGAGTCTTTTTTATTTCTTCTTCCATCTGGGTTTTTGCTCCCCCCCTGTGCTTTCAGGGAGGCAGCAGGAAGTGGAAGGTCAGAGGTCAACAGGAAGTGTGATGTATTTGTTTCTGAATGTGTGTGTGTGTGTGTGTGTTGGATAGACTTGATGGGGTGGGGGGTGGGATGCTGACGGGCTGCAGGGTGTTTGTAGGGCTTGGAAGTGTATGTGTGGGAGTTGGGGTCGAGGGCGCGGGGGGGTGCGGGGGGTTGGTCTGAGTTAAGAAGCTCCGTGACTTTTTTGTAGCCAGCGGAGGAATGCTGGTGTTCGCTGGCCAGGCTGTAGTAACACCAGATGTGCGGCCCTGTGGGATCCCCACTTTCACTCCTGTGTTTTCCCTCCGAAAAACCGATTTCCTATCCTTGACTGAGAAGAGTCTGAATAAAAGCCCCTTTATCCTGCCTGATGAGCCCCGAGCACAAAGGGGGAGGGGGGGTAGCTTTTTGGCAGTCCTGGAAAATCAGAACCAGGAGAACAAGCCAGACGTTGTGGGAGACGGGAGATGGTAACCATTGGCTGGATCAATAAATAATCAAGCCAACGCCCTGGGATTAAAGGCTCTGTGTTACCGGCCCCAACTCTGTCTGCTGGGCAAATCAGTTTCGCAGTAACGGAGTCACATCGGCAGCACGAAAAGGAGTTAATTTATGACTGAGATTTAAAGATGGAGAGGTAGAGGGGGTCAGGGTTTAAGGGGTTTGCTGCTGCTACGAGTGGGCCACCATCAGGTTCACTTATACAGACCAAGGCCTGTGCAGGTCCCTAGGCTACTAATGTAGCATGCATCCTGTGCTCCTGGGGTGAAGCAGGGGCATGACAGATGGCATGCTAAAGCTGCATGTTAGCATGCTAAGCGGGATGCTAACCTGAAGCGGAGGCATGAGGAATGGCATGCTAAAGCTGCATGTTAGCATGCTAAGCGGGATGCTAACCTGAAGCGGAGGCATGAGGAATGGCATGCTAATGCTGCATGTCATCATGATAAAAGCGAGATGCTAACCTGAAGTGGAGGCATGATAGATGGCATGCTAATGCTGCATGTTAGTATGCTAAGCGGGATCCTATCATGAGAGAACACTAAGAGCAGAGGACTGTGGGGGGGGGGGGTGGAGATTTAAAAGCGGGATGCTAACCTGAAGCAGAGGCATGAGGAATGGCATGCTAATGCTGTGTGCAGGGTTGCTAACTCACTCATGTTTTCTGACTTTCACGCTCACGCAAGAAATCTTACGGCAAATCTAAATTATTCCATCATAAACCTAAAATTAGCTACATCAAAAGTGTTGGGGTAGTTTGCAGACTTTACAGAGTATTTACAAGGCAGTAAAACTGTTATATACATATATATATGTAAATGTGTGTGCAGACAATTTGAAAATCTAACACCAGCAAACTGAGGATGGCTGCAGAGATGGCATCAGAGAGGAGGCCCCGTTCCAATCCGGACCCTATAATTAAGCTCATACCTGCTGTACTTCCTCGCCCTTCTTCCAGAACCAGTAAGCCAGGGAGCCGGGTCTGTCGAGCTGCGGATAGACGGGGAGAGAATAAGACAGAAGGAGCAGAGTTGGGGGGTTGGGGGGGTGGCGGTGTTGTATTTATCAGTGCCAAGCCTCTTTCCAATGTGACCCTCCAGCCAACCAGACCTTGATTTCCACAGCAGCTTTATCATATGATTCTATATTTTAACTTTTGCAGTTTTGTGGTCCTACCTGTCTTCCATGATTCCTTCTTTTTCATTGTTTTGAATGGGTAATTATCACTTTCTGTGGACGTGTTTCTAACCACTTCAGAGCCTCGGTGTTTGCAGCCAGAATATTTTTTTTTTATCGCTGAGACATAAATATGTCAGTAGGTCCCACTGAACCCCCATCTGCACTAGGATGACCGTGACATGGGTGGCTTAGGGGCAGTACTGTAAACGCGGTAGATGGGGTAAACACTGCAGGTGTTGTGGTTCGCTCAGTGTGACAGCTTTGGCCAGACCAGGTTCCAAACCCACATCCCAAAAACCTGCACATTTTCCCAGCAGGAGTGGGATAAGATTGGCACTTATGTCACTGTTATGGAAGTAAGATTCCAGAGCTTCGCCTCGCTGGACGTGCCGTACCGGCCGCAGCAAGCAGTGGGGGGCGCTGGCGTGCCCATGCCACACAGACGGAAATTGAGGGGGGGAGACTGGCCTCCCAGCAAATCCCCCCATCTAGTGCCCAGTGCTAGACAGTATTTTTGTCCCTGGCTTCATCAACTGCTGCCCCTTAATACTTGTGCCAGCAGGCAGCCAATGAGAGGAGGCACATGGGTTCCTGGGTGATCACATGATCTGAGCCTATGGAGGGAGTTAGCCGATAGAGACTCCGCAGGCCTGTGTGGCTTTGGCGGAAGGGACACCTAAACCTGGTCCTCATTCAGCTAATTACATCCATCCATCCATCCATTTCCCGTACCTCTTATCCATTACAGTGTTACTGTGAGCCTGGAGCCTATCCCAGGAAAATAGGGCATGAAGAAGGGTGATCAGAGGCAGATAGTCCAGATGGTCCAGAAAATAAAAGCCTAGACCAACCAGTTGAGTATGAAGAGTTACAGTCACAGAGTACTCAATCGGTTGGTTGAGACAGAATCCTGGTCTGGACTTTAACTCACTGGACCTGAACTACCTATTCAGAGAGGATTTGGAAGCATTTGTTTTAGGTTGTATACTGTGACACAATAACCCCCAATAGCATTTTATAATGACTCCCTATTTATAAATATGGTTTGTTCTTGCTCTGAATAGCCAGCTGTGATAGCCAGCAAAACTGCTAAAACGTTGTTCAGAGGATGCAGGTATGTGAAGTTGCAGCTGCCAGCTCGATGGGGTCACGTCACCTAGGAGACTCCTGAGGCATCCTGGGGCACACGCCTGCTCCGGTCATGACGTCTGCTGGTTGGGTGAACAGAGTGCTATTTCAGGGTGTCTGGGAATGTGCACAAGCCTTTATGGGGGGAGCAGGAGGGTAGGCTGGGGGGGGGTGCGGCTTTTAAATCTCCACCCCAGTCCAGTGTTTTCTTATGATAGTGACCTTTTAGCAGCGTGCCGGGTTCTCCACGAACCCAGAACCTCACTGCCACTGAGAACTGTGAACCCGGTTCCGTCTGGGCTTTGGGTCTGTGGTTCTAGCGCCCTCTCATCAGCATGTGATCCCTGCAGCAGAAAAGGACACAACGTCCTGAGACGTCCTATCTTAAGCAGACCCTACGCAGGCACACAGTCTTTGACAGCTATATGTGGGCTGCATTATATTTCCTGACATTATTTTGTTTCTAATTATTCACTAAAAAAAGCTCACTATTTCTGTTCCTGCATCATATTCTTGCCTTTCATGACGTCACTCGTAAAACATTTTCAGCTGCAGCCGGTAGTGTGTATTTAATCAATTTACTCGTGGGGCACATTTTTTGGCTTCTGAAAACGTCCTCTGTCCCCCTGATGACCAGCTGAACACAGTCACTTAATCACTTAATAGCTTAACCAGCACAATACCGAGGGCTGATCTTATGGACCATACAGGGGTGCTATAAATGCATCTCGTCAAAATAACTGGCAGCCATGTTCTGCCTTTCTGTTGCTTTTATAATGGCCCGAATTTAACACCCTCAAGGCGCTGAAGATTTCTGGAGGAAAGATGCATATTTAAGCATTTGGTGCATATGGAATTTATGGGAATGATTTCTGTTTTACAATAAAGGTAGAAACCTAGCTAACAGCAAACGTTTTCTGTAAGATTCTTTAAGAGTTTTCATTTGGCTGGCCCTGCAGTATGTCCTAAACAGAACCTTTAACAAAAAAAAAAGTTTTTAAATACAGAAATGTATCGCCTAGCTTGTGTGTGTTCTTCCCACCAATGTTTGGCTACTGTAAAAATGTTTCCTCATTTTGGGGAGAGTTACACGAGCCTCCGTCGGGCAGATTAACGCAGAGCTCTTCGGGTTTATGCGGAGGTAACGTCTCAGAGGGGGTCCCGCTAACCAGGAAGTGCCTGGCGGGGTGAGACCGACTCTAACAGAACGGCCCACGCTCAAACGGATTTACGGGCGACTCGAAAGCCAGAGAAAGAGAAAGCCATTGAAATATGAGCTTTTTTAAGAATAATGAGGAGAGCCAAAATGTGTGGTGGGGGGTGGGGGTTAGTTCCGAAATGGCCGCTGGCCCGCAGCCTGAGGCAGGGTCTTTGTGGTGATGATGGGCCAGGGGAGGCATTATTGCTCCCAGATGTGGACCCGTGCCGTGGCCACCTTTGAAGCGGCCTCCATGCGCCGGTGCCTGTTAATCCAGCACAATAGATGCGCTAGGGCATTGCTCTTAACGGGATGGCGTGCCTCCTACAGCGGTGCCCATCCCCCACTCAGAAGTCTGCTTCGAACTCCTTGCGGCTTTTGTTATATCAGCGTGCACCACTGAGCCGGTGTCGGGCTCCTAAATCCCAGACAGAGCGGGACACTCATGCTCTGTTTATACTGCAGACCATCGCTTCCTCTGGCTTCCCCGGGCCTATCAGCCATAACAAAAACAAAATAGCTGATGGTAACCCATCTTGGGGGGAGGAGGGGGGGCTTGCAAATGCTTTCTTTTCCCTTCAGCGAGGGCACCAAAGTCATTTACCTTATCAGATGCGACCCGAAAGCTGATTGGTTGAGTGCACGTTCTGTTGTTTGACAGTTCAAAAAAGAAAGCATAACCCTGGGCTCACAGCCCGTCTGGCTGTCGAAGTGTATTCCAGCATCCCGCCTGAACACCTGTGGGGTCGGGGGTCATACTGCCTCTCTCACTGCGGGTGGGGGCAGCTAAGGCTGGAGGTGTAACGATCTACCCCTCCCACTCTAAAAGGAGGGTTTCATTAGCCCCACTTACTCATAGACGATAGGGATTCTCCTGACCCGCTGCCTGTCACCCCACAGTCTGGGCAGAGCGGCTGCTCTGACCCGAGCAGCTGGGTGGTCCCCCCCAGCCCGGACCTCCCAGCCTGTGATGTGATTCAGATGCCTCCTGACACTTTTTAGCAAGACGTGTGTAGCCTGAACCTCGCTCCTGCAAACCGCGTTCTCACCGGTGGGGGGTTCATAAAACGTGCCAATTTCTCTGCTACGGAGGTCCTGCTCTCCGTTGCTTCCCCGTCCAGCTCTCGTTCGCCATTCCCGATCCTGTCCGCGGAAGTGGCAAAGCCACGCCCCTCTTGGCGAGCGGCCCACGATGGGCTGGACCGGACCGGTCAGGTCACTGATACCACTGATGTGATGTCATGGTGCCAAACCCACTGAGACCGCTTGTTTAGTCCACCGGGTCGGGAAAGATGGAGCGATGACTCTTTCGGGCCGTGTTCTGACCGAGCCAGGGATTAGCAGGTCGGCCATGGAGTTTATGAACATTGCCGGAAGGTTCTGTCACTGTTGCGCGGGAAGCTTCAGGAACGCCACAGAACATGAAACACTGGCGTCTTAGGGTCATGCAACTCGTAACACGCCAGGAGGGTGTGGGTTCAGACCCAGTCAGAAGCTGCTTTCAATCCATGGGGGATATATAGCAGGACATGTGTGTATGAGAGATGCAGCAGTGGTGAGTGAGGATCTCCTAATCCCAGGCAAGGAAAGGGAAGTGGGCTTTCAGGATTTTCTTAACCTAATGCAGACACATGATTGCCAGGGAAGCCTAGTCATAGGACCTTTTTTGAGAGTTTTGTAAGCAAGGCGTGGGCGCGCCTGGGGGGGGTGTATGCGGCTACCCAGCCGGCTGTGGCTGCCCCAGTCGCCCGCTGGAGTTTTATTTTAGATACACAGCTTTTAATCAGTTCCAGGCGACGTGGTGGGTTGTTGTAAAATGGGATTCCAGGCTCTCTGCCTCTCCAGCCTTGAAACCAGCCCCCCCCACCACAGTCGTTTCTCCCTCCCTTTCAAATGCCGACCTCCTTCGTGTGCCCCCTGCAGGAGAAGGAGAAGAAGTACATGCTGCAAGTGGACAACCTGAAGCTGAGGGACGTGGAGAAGGGCTTCATGTCCAGCAAGCACATCTTCGCCCTGTTCAACACCGAGCAGCGGTCAGGCCCCCCCCCCCCCCCCACACTGACCCAGAGCACCATGCCACACGAGATCTCTCATATCCTGCACTGGCCACGATTTCAAAAATCACAGCTCAGTTCCACACTGGCTATTCTCAATCTACTAAGCATTTAGCCTTGAAGTGATTTTGAAAACAGTAGTGGGTTCCGCTCATTACTAGCGGGGTATAGCTAATGAATTGTTCTCTGAGTGTAACCACTGAAAATATTTGACTGCGGAATAAATGTTCTTCCGTGGGTATAAAGGAAATAGTCAGCCTCATTATAAAAATGTGAGGGGGCTAGAGGAGCAGGTGATGCCCCCCCCCCACCCCCATCAACTAACACCACCAACCAGACCCCCCCCACCACCACAGGAACGTGTACAAGGATTACCGGCAACTGGAACTGGCCAGTGAGACTCAAGAGGAGGTGGACGGCTGGAAGGCGTCTTTCCTGAGAGCTGGAGTCTACCCAGAACGCATTGTGGTAATCAGCTTTCACTCCTGTCACATGACATCCGAACCGCGAGGCTGATTCCGCTGAAACTAACTGCACCTGGCTTATCTCTGCAAATGCTAACAAACTCTTTCCACTTTTTCCCTGCTGGACATTGCCACAGGAAAAGGATAAGGTAGGTATTACTGTTCCTCACGTCGCCCCCTCTTGGTCTGCTCTCTGACCCCAAAGGCCTCGGCTGACTTAACGGGAAATCTGCTGTATTGTAACACAAGGAATTGACGCTATGATTCAGTTATTCTGATTCTACTGAGAAGCCGGCAATGGTGTTGGCTGTAACTTAGCTCGAAGCGCCCATGTGCGTTACGGCCTAAAATGGGCATCTTCCTCTCACGGCTGAAAAGTGACTTGGAGTTAGACCTGGCTGGTTTGGCTGCTCACTTCAGCCTGACTGAGGATAGTGATCGTTGGTTCCTGGCTGACACCAGTTCCACCAGCCCTTGGTTAGTAAATGTGGAACAGGCAGTTGGGGTCTGATCATGACATGACCCTTGATTTGTGGATGCGGCGTGCGATGCAGGTTCACTCCCGCCATTCCTGCTTAGGAGTCTTTCACCTGTTGCCTCTTCATCACATTCTACATTTTATCCCTCATTTTGTTTGCCTCTTCTCTATGGCTCCGCCCACCTGACTCACCCCTGACCCCTCTTCCTCCCTGGCAGAATGAGGCTGACGATGGTGGCTCGGACGGCTTTATGCACTCCATGGACCCGCAGTTGGAGCGCCAAGTGGAGACGATCCGGAACCTTGTGGACTCCTACATGGCGATAGTAAACAAGACGGTGCGAGACCTCATGCCCAAGACCATCATGCACCTAATGATCAACAACGTGAGTGTCCCATCAGCAGGGAAGGTGTCCTTCAAACTGCAGCCTTCCCGTAGTGCGTCGTGCTTAGCCGTCCAGATCCTGCGGAGTTTACAGAACAGGGTAAAAACAAGCACTGGACTGACAGGTGGAGCAGCAGGAAAAGCAATCGGGATTCCTGCGGGGTTCCAAGGCGGCGATGTGTCCCTCTCTATAGGGTGTCGTACCAACAGCTCATTTATGCATATATAATTGCTTACATAAAGTAATTAAGCACTGAGACCGTGCAGGAATACTTCTATGGGTTCATCCGGGTAACTTTGTAGCAGCTCTGCTCGCTGCATGAGCTTCCTGACAGATTTGTGGTGCTTTTACTTTGCTTTGCTTTTCTTTCTCTAGATTGCGGTGCTGCTGCTTGTGCTTCTCAGGAAGTTAGAAACAGGGTCGCCGATGGGCTCTGGCTATGGGCAGAACGGGCAGCTGCCTGGGGCCCCTGTTTGGTGGGGGGCCTCCCAAGTGTAGCTTTGCCGAAGGCCCCCGTAAAGGTATATCTGGCCCTGGTTAACGTGTGTTTTCTTTCACCCCCAACACATGTTCAGACGAAGGAGTTCATCAACGCGGAGCTGCTGGCGTGCCTGTACTCCTGCGGGGACCAGAACACGCTGATGGAGGAGTCGGCGGAGCAGGCCCAGCACCGCGACGAGATGCTGCGCATGTACCACGCCCTGCGGGAGGCGCTCGGCATCATCGGCGACATCAGCACCTCCACCGTCTCCACCTCCCTGCCGCCGCCCGTCGACGACTCCTGGCTACAGGTTCAGGGGGGGCCGTCCGGACGCAGGTAATTCACAAGGGGGCATGTTTGGGGGTGGGGGGAGGGGCATACAGAAGTAATTATGCAAAATGTCCTTTCAAGAAAATGACTTTCAGAAAATGGGAGGTGGATTGAAAAGCCGGCATAACATTAACAGCATGACAGTGGTTTGTTTGAAACAGAGATGGAGTTTCAGGGGCACTGGGAATAATGGTGAGATGGCTCCCCCTGCTGGAGCAGAAAGAAGCAGGTCTCCGAGCCTGGTATTACTGGGAGGGTGTGTGCTGACTGATCCGACTCATACGAAGCTTAAAACATAGAAATGACAAGTTACTCACATTACAGCTCAAGTCTAATGACATGCATTGAACTCGGACAAGTGCACTTGAGAAATAATGCTGGTTTTGGGGACCTTGCTTTGTACGATAAACCAAGATGCTTCTGTAGAATGGATAAGAAAACAGCAGGTCACATCCAGAGGTGGGTAATCCAGGTCCAAAGAGTAAAAATCCACAGCAGGATTTTGTTTCAACCAACTAGTTGAGTGCTACTGAGACTCTTAATACTTAACTGGTAGATTGAAACAAAATCCTGTTTTTACTCTTTGGACCTGGATTTCCCATCTCTGGTCACATCATCTGGATGAACTATTCTTTTGCTGTTTAGTATTATGGTGCTTTAAATGAGTGTTTCCTATCCCGGTCCTTGGTGGCACCAGCCGGTCCACATTTTTGCTCTCTCCCAGCTCCCTGCCAGACAGCCCAGGCGACCCCGAGGACCGGTTTACAAGACACTGCTTTAAATAATTGTAGTGGTTATTCTGCACCCATTGCCCTCCCTCTCCAGGTCACCAGCAGCCAGCCCCACCCCGCAGCGTAGGGCGCCCCCAGGGCCCCCCAGCAGGCCCGGTTCCCGTGGCTCCGCTCCGGGGCCCCCTGCTGCTGGAGGTCCACCTGTACCATCCCGGCCCGGGGCCTCTCCGGACCCCTTCGGTGGGCCACCCCCACAGGTGCCCTCCCGGCCTAACCGCGCCCCCCCTGGCGTACCCAGGTAAGTCACGTCAGAGAACAGGCTATATGAATAACACTGGGGTGGGCAGGGGGGCAGGGAGGGGTGATTCTGGACAGCAGTCTCTGGCCAATCAGAGGAATGCTTTCCTCCATTAAGTCACAGGTTGGGAGGTTTGCTCCAGCTGGGAGTTTGGTGAAGGTGCAGAAAGAGAGATAGGGGTGTAGCTCCTTAAGTTGGAGGCTTGTTGGATGTCTGTGACCCCCAGGGTTCGGGCATTACCCCCCCCCACTCCTCTCCCTCCCTTCCTCACCCTGCTCCTCTCCTCCAGTGATGTCCCCTTTCCTCTCTGAGGGAAGCCTTTTCTGACATCATGGACACCCAGAACCCCAATTTCATGGCTGGTCATCCCCTACTTACATCTCAGCCTCTAGGTCTTGCCAGATTGCCCTGGGCTTATACTCTGCCTCTGGCCTGAAATTGTAATTACAGTGATTGGGTGAGAGGGGATAAATTTGGACATTTTACAGCTGGTTCCTTTACCCAAATTTTTTTTTTTGATTTTATATATTTCTGAAAAGCCAGCACAAAAACCATATAGGTTGGTTGATGACCTTCAGAAAAATTGCTCAAAATATGCTGCTGTTACTCTGAGCTGATTCTACTGAACAGAAGCCCATGGTACCAGATGGGCAGGATTAAAGGGCTCTGTGGGAAATTCCCTCGGCTCTCTATGATAAGTGCGGGAAGCCCCACTAGGCAGGGGTTTAGGGATGGCCACACATTTTCAGCAAAACCGTTGCAGGAAATTTCATCACACCAGGAATTGCTGGGGATATGAAGAGGTGTGACCCCCCCTCCTTCCCCAGAAGGTCTCCCTTTATTCCACATTGCATCCTGCATCCCTCCCCCAAAAACCACCACCTTTGACCCTTGACCCACTCCTTCAACCCCTGACCTTCCAACTGTTTGTGCGTAGTGTGTCCATCACATCTGCCCAAGCCTTCAGAGAGAGAGGGAGAGAATGAGAGAGAGCGAGAGAAAGAGGAAGGAGGGATAAAAAAGGAGATTGTAAGAATGAAATGACAAGGAAATAGCAAGTGAAATTGTTGCTGAGGTTGTTTGTGAGCTGGACTGAATTTTACTGGCAAAAGGATAGGGGAGGAAGTGCTTAACGTCAGAGAAATGCGCTGGCGAGCTCTGCACGGGGTCAGGAAACGGACGTTTGGCGGGGAGATACACACTCGTCTGCGTAAAGGTGTCCCGCTGAGTTTCCACCTTTGCGTTAGTGCAGCGTTCAGGCAACATTGCTGTCTGCTCCCCCTTAACTTTTGATGATGCACACCCCCCCATGCCCCCCCCGATCCCTTCTATTGATTATGGTTATTTTTTCAGAATTACAATCAGTGACCAGTGAGGAATACCGCTAAGGGTACGTCTGGTAACCTCGTTACAAACCTCTCACGTTGCTCGCCACCTCGCCGCATGATCGTCAGTCACGTCCACTCATGCCGTCAGACTCCGCCCCTGCGGAAATCCCCCTGTAACCTGACCCCATCTTTCCCACCCGGCTCACCCTCCACTCTCACCCCAGCTGGTGGGTAGCTGGCAAGGCACTAGCCGCTCACACCTCAGCCCCTGGGCCTGCACACATGCCTCCCCTTCACGTCCTGCGTGCAGTGGGCGGAGCCTAACAAAGGACATGTAGGCTTGAACCGACACATACCAGGTCGTCAGAGATGGCCGTTGATGGGGAGGATTCACTGTCACCATGGCAATGGTGCGTGCTGGTCAGACTCCCCTAAGCAACCCATCCACATCACTGCTGGTCTTATCCCGTCCATGATGTCCTGCCCGTGATCAGCTTATTCTGTAGATGGCGGGCTGACAATAAAGGGTTATCCTGAAATACTAACAGACTTCACTCACCTGCAAGAGTCAGTAAGCAGGTTACCTTAAGCTCATAAACACTGCCTTTGTTGGTTTGTGTTTTTAGCCTCTATAGATAAAATCATTGCTGGCTCTGATTTGTCGTTCAATGGAAATACACAGGAAAGTTTTAGAATTTTAGAAGACATCGTGTTTTAGTCACTGTGCGCATACGAGTATTGAACATTTATAAATAGTTTATCATGTACCCTCTGATGGACTGGCATCCTGTCCAGGGTATTCCCTGCTTTCTGGGATGAGATCCAGGCTCACTATCATCTAGTATCAGGATGGATAGAGTTTATCTTTTGAATGATGATCTTTCATGTGTATTTCGCCACACAAACAGATGAAACAGACAGTGTACTGCTTTACACATTTGTACATTTTTTAGTTATGAGTCACATGTCATGTTCACTCGCCGTTATTTAAGCTACTGGACAATTTCTCCTAGAAATGGACCAAAATGTGAAATACAGTGACAGAAACAGCTTAAAGTCCAGTTTTTCGTAAATCCTATCATCGTTAATTACCTCATTCATTTGTGAGGTCTATTAGAAATAAGTTTTAACTTTGTGTAGCACCCCCCCCCCCCCCCCGTCAGCCTGCTGCCTCCGTGAGGCGCTGTGCCATGTGACGCCGCTATCGTCGTCGTCACCTTACTGTCACACATAGCAGGGCATGGCCGTGTGTGTCTGTGTGTATGTGTGTGTGTGTGTGTGTGTGACTGTTCAGTGTGGCACCATAGTGCTCGGAGATCATTCCTCCTGACGGCGTCTTGTCTTCTCTCTGTCTGTCTGTCTCCTCCTCGTCCCCCACCCCTGAACCCCCCCCCCCCACAGCCGCCGACCCAACAAACCCACAGAGACCACCCT
>JAODKM010000108.1:5747801-5768322 GCA_026780845.1 Petrocephalus sullivani | reverse complement strand
TGGAAATAACATTTCAACACTACTAACTTTACATACGCTCCATCTAATGTATACAACCCAAAAGGCTTCATCCCAATCACAAGTACCGTTAAGAGGTCAGAGGTAGGGTTCCCTAATCTCTATACCACCAACAGGAGAGTCCTGTGCCTTTAAGGGCAGCGTGTAATACAGCCAAGTCAGAAATACTGGTTCCCAGGCGAGACCGGGTCTGGCTGTATTTAGTAGACCGTCCAGCTAATATCTCTAGATTCAAGCAGCAGGTGCTTTAAATGGAGTGCCGTCCACACAGGGTGTCCTTTAGTACGGTGCCCCCCGCTGGGCTCACCTGGGCCTGCTCCAACTGCTTGTGGCTGATCTCCAGCTGCACCTTGCCCTGCACCTCCTCGTGCTGCAGCCTGTCCATCAGTTGCGTCTGCTGCAGGAGGTGTCGGCTGACCTCCTCGCGCTCGGCCGCCAGCTGCTGGTAGCTGGCCGTGTACTGCTGGAGGTGCGCCAGGTACTGGTCCCGCTGCTCCAGCGCCGCCTGGGCCTCCTGACTCTTGGCCTCGAGCTGTCGGAAGGGCGAACCAGAGAGTGGAGGGGGTCGGAACATTCTCAGATACTGCCAGGGGGAGTGGGGGCATAGGCTAGTAGTATTAACTACTAAAGCAGATGTCCAGGGGGGTAGACTGGGGCGAGGAGCGCAGGTCCAAGCTGAAAGCTGATTGGTCATTAGAGTGGCTCTCCCCTGTCGCTCACCTATTCCAAACATATCATTGGCTAATAATAAGACTGGCCCCTCAGGCCTCTGACAAAGGGGGGCTCCCCCACCTGCTCCCTGGCATGGTGCAGCTCCTCCTGCAGCTGGCCGATCTTGCGTGCTACTTCCTTCTTCACATGCTGCTCTGACTGCAGTCCACTTGTCAGCTCCATGTTCTCATTGGTCTGCCAGGGGCAATAAGGGGGGAGGGGCATTCCTTTTATGGAGATGGCGTCTCAAACACTGCAACTGATAGGGGTCAGTCAGGGGTCTGATGCCAATACTGCGTAACATGTCTAAATGAAGTTCCCTGGGAAGCACTCAGGTGTGGTAGGCGTGAGCTTACAGTGAGACCAGCTTCTCGGTTCATGCAGTTATTATTAGACCGAGATGCGATATTACTTCCAAGTTTCAGTTTGACAGGATGTGAATGCCACAGTCTGATGGGCTTGTTGGACGAGCTAAGGTGAAACAGACTCATACAAACCCTGGGGTAGGGGAAATCTATCACCATCTAGTCACAGGCACATACTGCAATTCCCTTTGAGTGAAATCTGACACCATCAGGGAACAGACAGGGTCCAGATGAGAAGGTGACAGTGACAGGGGAAATCGCAGGAATCGTGCCTGCATAACCGCCTCTGTGAGACTTCAGCTTTGGTCAAACATCTGCGATGCCATCCTGGATGTTAGGAAACATGGACTTCTGGCATGGCTGATTAAGACCCCCAAAAATGCTTAACCTGGTATCAGAGGTGGGATACTGAAGCAGGACATCAATCCAGACGGGCCACCCCGGACCAGCCCAGACGGGGCACCCCGGACCAGGCCGCGGACCTCACCAGCCCAGACGGGGCACCCCGGACCTCACCAGCCCAGACGGGACACCCCGGACCAGCCCAGACGGGGCACCCTGGACCAGGCCGCGGACCTCACCAGCTTGACGAAGCCATTCTGCAGCTCAGCCAGCTGCTCCTTGAGCTCGCGGTTCTGGGTGAGCGCGCGGCTCAGCGTGGCCCTGTCGCTCTGCACGTCCTCCAGGATGCGGCGCCGGTCCTCCGCGTCTTCGTCCCGCCGCTGCGCCTCCTGCTCCAGCTCGGCCAGCCGGGCCTCCTGCTCTTGGCACAATCGGCTCAGCTGCTCGTTGTCGTGGACCTGGGGAGGGCGGAGACACAGGGGTGGTGATATAACAGAGGGCTAAAAATACCCGGGAACAAAAAAAAAAAAACAGGAACTCGGCGACAGCAAACAAAACAGTTCCACTGAAACCAAAGATGAAAACACTTATGTGCTGGTACCACACACACACACACACACACACACACACACACAATCTAATTCTCTCTGCATTAACCTTATACTGAATGGTGCGGGCCACGTAACCAATCCCAGCAGGCAATAAGACAGCAGTTTGCAAACCGACCTTGAAGCAAGAAGCTCCACTAACAGGATTTGACAGATCTAACCTTGAAGGATCGGAACCACGGTCGTTCCCCTCAGAACCCCAAAAGCAAGCTGTGTGTGGCTTTTACCTGGGCCTGGTACTGCAGGCCGAGCACCTCCTTCTCCTGCCGCATGGTGTCCAGGGCCACCTGGAGGGCGATCTCGCTCTCCGACGGTCCCGCTGGCTGGGCCGGGGCCTGCGGTTCGACTTCCTGGGTCAGCGACGCTGGTGGGAGGCCGGACATTAAGAAACCCAAAAACGCCTCGGTGAGGAGCACAAGCGCTATTAAAAGGCACAATGAAACTGGAAGCTGCGCAAAGGTAAGTGTGGGAGCAGCTGTGTAATGTCACCTGCTGACGCCGCTGCACCATCCTGCAAGGCATCATGGGAGTAACCTCTGCAGACCTTACCTGCACTGCTCTTCAGCTCTGTGATCTGGGCCTCCAGCTCCCGGACCTGCTCCACAAAGCCATCTCGCTCTTCGGACAACAGGGTCACCTGTTCAGGTACGCGGGAGCGTATCACCGGGCAACACTCACTATTATTGGTCACATTTTCACAGTGAATATTCGGCATTCTCTATGGGCCTTTGTAGCACAATAAACCATAGTAAGGCCCCCTACTGAACCTCCAGCACTACACATAAAGTACCGCTGCAGGGTCTGAATAGTCTCAGACAGGAGGAACAGCACAGCGCCTGTACCTGGGACAGCAGTTGTTCCGTTTTCTCACTCCACACCAGCGCCTCCTGCTGGATCTGTGTGGCATACTGGTCCCTCTCCCTCTGCAGCTGTGCAATGGACTCCAGCAGCTAGAGCAGGAAGGGGGAGCAGGCGTGACGGTCACACGGCCACACGGAAATGCACACGGGCCGAGGATGAGATTGGCATAAGCACTACCTGTGCTGAATGGGCCTCCATCTGCATCTTCTCCTCCAGGAGCATTGCCACCTGTTGGTTGGCACTGGGAGGACCAGACTGGCTGGAGAACTGAGAGCAGGGAAGTATTGATGTATAGTGAATAGAGTGACCCGAGCAACGCAGACGTATCCCATCCTTATAGATGTCCACAAATGTGATCACTATGAGACTCCGCCCACCTGCTGGATCATGAGGTCGGCCATCTCCAGCCTCTTCCGCAGGTCCTCCAGGCTGAGCTGCATGGCCGAGTTCTCGCTCACCTTCAGCTTCAGCTGCTCAGACAGCTCCGAGCTCCTCTGATTGGCCTCTTCGCTGGCCTGACTGGGGGGGGCGAGGAAAGGAACACAAGTCAGGAGCCAAACACGACAACTACAACGAGGACAGCAAAAGGTCCCCTGGTTCTCCCTCGCAAAGTAGCACTTACCCAAGTCTGTAGACTTCAAGTCTGAGGTTGTCCCTCTCTTTTTCAAGTTCTTTGTTATGCTAATAAAAAGAATAACGTTTATTTTAACAAAAAGTCTTACTTTATAAAAAGATGAGCCCCACCCTCAGCAGACACCACAGTGATTAAAGATGTGTACGCGGGGTGGGGTATAGAGCTTGTGTCCGGAAGGGGATCAGATCAAATCCCACGGCTGTCAGAATAATCATATCACCACTGTACTTCAGCAAGGCAAATCCTATACACTGATACTGGAAAAACACCCCTTTGATAAATGTGATGACGGCTCATCACGCGCTAGACCTTCTCAAACTGCTTCTGCTGCGTGGACACAGACGACAGCGTCCTCTCCAGCTCCGAGGTCCTCTGCTTGCTGGCCTGCAAGCGGGAACTCAGCTCCTCTGCCTCCCCTAGGGACAGGAACAGCCATTTGCTCAGAGATGCCATTTTGCTTCTTTTTGTATGCGGGCAGTCATGCAGAAACAGTGTTAAAATGAGGCCTACACGCGCCGGCCGCAAAAGGACCTGGATACCAAACGGTATGGGGGTCAAAGCCCCCAAACAATTGTCAGCGGTCATTCAGATCACAATGGACGTCGGAATAGGCTACCCGTCTTGTGCCTGGCAGCCTGCTGGGTGTAGGACAGGGCCGTCTGCAGCTCCGACTTCTCTGACACCAGGATGCCAATGGTCTGAATGTGCACCTATGACAGAGGGAATAGACCTGTCAGTCATCGCATGGGGCGGGGCATAACTCAGCCCCAACAAATTGATAACACTGTAAAAACATCTGTCACACTGGTCTTAAGTCTGCCAAGCATAAACGGCACGGTTTATCCTAGAAATACCGTGTGGAGGTGGAGTGAGGGGAGGGGAGGTCACTCTCATTGAATCACCAGACAAAACTCGCATCAGCCGAAACTGACTGACCCAACTTATAAAACAAGTTGACTGGACTGAGTGTGGCCCCCCGACACCCCTCGCCCCCCGGCATCCCTCACGCACCTGCAGCTGCTCCCTCATGGCACCCTGCTCCTTCACAAACTTCTGGTCAAACTCTTTGCGCTCCTTAAAACACACAGACAAGACGGCATGCTTTGAGCGTATGCACGGATCACGGCCGTCACACAGGCTCACTGCTGGCGAGTGACTCTACATATCAAAATGCCGGGACTGAAGGATGATTTTCCCACAATTCCGCTCTGTGGCTTCAGAACGAATGTGAGGACGGTGGCCGCTTTTCTCCAGCAAACGGTTAAAGGTGCCGCTACATGCCCAGGGCTGTCCAGTTCGGCTCCGTTTACCTTCTGCAGCTGGTCAGTCAGCTCCTGGGTCTGCTGCGTCTGTTATGGGGAATGAAACGGAGGAATATGATCGCTAAATTTCTCAGATGACCTCCACCATTTCCCCAAGAACCGCCCAAGCCACCGTCTGGGTGAGAACGACCTTTGACACTGATCACTGATAAATGAGGACTTTCACAAACCAAAAGCAATCTTCCTTTAGCGCCAATATTCCCATTTTAAACGAGTAACGGGAAGCCGACACTTACACTGCACCTAAGCACAGCTGACAGGCCACAGAAAGAAACGCCCGACTAGCACTAGAACTCATTCTTGCTTGTATCAACACAACGGACACAAATAGTAGTTAGTATGGGTTAGTACTAGTATGGGTTAGTACTCAGCACACAAAACAACCAGAGAAGGACACTGAGCTTGGCAGTTTGTCTCCAGACAAGGAAAGTCCACCAAGGCAGCGGCCATCTTTAGAAACCAGCCCAGGAGTCCCGCTATCAGGCCCTTGCTGGCATGCGGGATTAGTGAGCGCGCATACATGGGGCACTAGGCTGCTGCGAGCAAGGCGAGGGGAGCTAACCCTCCAGGCACGCATGATGCCTTATGCCAAGCTCGGGTGGGCAGCGGGGGGGCAGCGGGCGTGCCGTGGTGGGATTAGCCACAGACGGGAGGGTGCCGTACACTCGCACACGTGACGTGCAGACAGACACTCTTACCAGCTGGTCTAGCTTTGCACTGAGCTGGCCGTTTGTTAGACGGCTGGAGTCGAGGGCGGCCGCCAGCTCCTGGGTTTGAGCCTGACGTGCAGGCATGCAGAGGACGGGAGGAGGAGGAAGAGGAGAGAGGGTCAATAAGAAAAGAAAGGAGCAGAGTGAGAGACGAGAGGGGGGGTGCAGGGCCAGAGAGCAGAAACTTAGAACAGAAACGGATGAGAACATGACTCAAAGAAAACCCACGACTGACTCAAACTCTTATGCAGCTCTGGAGGGGTGCAAAGGAGGAAGGGCTGTTTGTGTGTGAGCCCAGTTACAACGGGAAATCAGTACCCTGGGCAGTAAGGACGGGAGAGTCAGGTGGGGGGGGGGTCCTTTAAAATAAAGCAAAGCAAAATTGCATCATATACCAACTTTCTTCTGGGACCGCGGGAAGCCAAAAAGCCGGACGAAATGAAGAGAACATGCTGCCTGCCATCAGGAAATTTAAATGGACAGCAGCAAAATATTCTTTACAAAGCAGCGGAATACGTTCTTCCAGTATTAGGCCCAGAGGGTTCAGATGCACACACATACACACCCTGGGTATCTGCCATCATGGGCACTGACTCATTCAGTGCAATTAACAACTGAATTAAATTCTCAAATTCCATTCCAATAAAAAGGCAAAAAAGGCATTTTTCCCCACCGAAAAGAATTAAGTCGTCTTTTAAGGTTCGTGGCATAACAACTGTGAGGTAAGAAATCCCAGGAACGGGAAGCGAAGTGGAAACTGCGGTGTTGAGAAGGGGGGGCAGAAACCCAACACCAGCTACTGGCTGGAAACTTAGTAACCTGGTCACCCAGGCCGGCAGTCATGTGATATGAAGGCGGAGCTGTCAGGAATAACAGTAATAAGATGGGCGGGGCATAAAGTTAATATCTGTGGGTGGGGCCAAGTATTCTGAAGAAAGGTCACAAAGTGAAAATAAACCCCCCCAAACAAACAATCAAGGCTTCTTACCTCCAGCTCTTTTTCATTGGGGGGTGAAACTGCACTGTCGCCATTCACATACGACGACTGGGACTGTCAGAAAGACAAAAATACTAGGTTTTTTCCCCCTGATACATGTTTATTTACTTGTTTGTTTATTTATAACTATCCTCAAACAAACACTGGAGCTGCAGAAACTGTTTACTCCGCGCCTGCACTGCTTAGCCCTAACAGACAACGCCTAGACGGGAGATCCCAAGCGTGGCGGCGGGGGTGACATACCTCGGACAGGAGGCCGTTGAGCTGCTGAGAGAGCTGCCGCAGGCTTTCCGTGGAGGACAGTGGCCTGTGAACGCAGAAAGCTGGTCAGATCCTCTGCCAGCTTAGCACCCACTAACATCTGAACCACAGTTTCTCCTGGGGCAGGAGGCGATGAACAGGTTCTCAACCAGCCACCCCAGAGCACTACTGGGTCCACTGGGCACAGCACTGGCGCTCACCTGGGCTCCTCGGATGGGTTTTCCATGTGTTCTGCATCAGGGCTGGAGACCTGCGGAAGACGGGGGGAGGATTCAAACTCCAAGATCTCCATTGTCCATGCGCAAGACTGGAATGCTTAGTCGTTCAACCTGACTTGGTTATAAAAGTCTCGAGTGCAAAACAATACAGATTGGTCTCAGAATAAATGGCTGTTCCCGCTGATGCACAAATCGCATTCATCTAAAAGGGGGCTTCGGAAATTTTATAAATGGATGGATAATCAAATCAAAGTAATACCAGGCACTGGGCTTTATGCGAGTTGTTAGTAACCATGACAACAGGGGGCCAACTGACAGAGACACAGACAAACCTGGGCCACGGCACTGCTGCCAGTACACTCAGAATTAGCGGCGTTAGCCAAGTTAGGAGTGGGCAAGCTGTAGGCAGGCTCCCCGCGAGGGCCGTCCGTGGGCGGGATGTCCGGGGACCCCCGGCCGCCCCCGTCGCTCAGAGCCTGGCATGACACACAGCGACGAGGCGTGACGCACTGACAGACACTGCAGGCACGCGCACACCTTACAAACGGCAGGTGGCAAAGAAAAGCTGAACACACCCAAAGCTTCAGGGCAGGTGTGAAGTTTATTAAAATATAAGGAAGGAACAGCAACAGCTCGGGAATATTCCATCTGAAACAGGAAGGGGTGCAGGAGCAGGACGGGGGGGGTCTTATCGTGCGTTCCATTATCCTCGGAGGTCGGAGCTCGGAACTCAGAATAATGTCACATCCGCTAAAAACTCAGGACTCGGGTAAACCGAGTCAGATGCATTCCACTTGCCGAACTCGGTTCCAAGCTGGAAGCCTCCAAGAAAGTGGCCCTTGCGCTAGCTCTTTCGGAGTACGAACGGCTCCAAGCACTCTGGGCTGCCCCGAGCTTTCTTCTGGATTTTTGGAGAAACGGGAGCGCGCATGTTGTCACTTCCGGTTTCGAAACTCACAATCCGACTCGGATCCCCAGTTCCGAGGATAATGGAGCGCACGATTAGATGCGGACATTATGCCCTCCGAGTACCGAGTGAAAAGCCCAAAACTAATTTTAATCCTTTCATCCCCGATAAACCAAAAAAGAGCCACGCAAACATATGGAGGAGGCCATGCAGAGAGCAGCAGGATGAAAAGGAGAAAGAGAGACAAGGAAAGAAGGAAAGACGGCTCACCTGGCTGTTAATAAACGGAGGAAGAGTGACCCCATTAGTCAGACTATGATCAGACACCAAAACTTTCAGAAGGTTCTGAATCTACAGGAGAAAGGGGAGCGGAAGATCGGCAGGCCAAGTGAGGAAGAGGAGGAACAGGGCACAGGGGAAGGTGAAACGGTAGCGGGGGGGCTTGTTACTACGACAACAGTTATTAGTACGTAGCTCTGAAAGTTAAGAAATGTGCAGTATGCCTAACAACCACTATTAGAAAGTCAAAGAGAATTCACGCCACTTCCAATCAATAAAAGAAAAGACTAATACCAAATGTATCCGTCCCTTTTCCACATAATATTATAGAAAGGACAAAAGCATACGGGAGAATCCGTGCACTTTCAGAAAAGGAAACCGCTTCATATGACGCATAGTTAAGATCATCAAGAAACAAAAGTGACTGTCTTGTGACAGCAACATAGTGCAGAAGTAAAGGCAGTCAGCACTAAGGCTTGGGAAGACAGAGCGCGGGGGGGGGGGTCACTCACGCTGTCCGGGGAGCGCCTCTCCTCCGTGGGCGTGTCGGTCCCACCCCTGCCCTTCCGCTTCTTCTTTGCCCCAGTCCCCCCCGTGGGGGGCGTGCTCTTCTGCTGAAACTCCTTCAGCTGGTGAGCAAGTGTTGTTGGAGGGAGGGCGAAATTTTATATAGAAATAATAATAAAAAAAACACACAGGTTTCTCAAAGTGGCCAGTGACTTAATAGTTTCATAAAAGACAGATTACAGAAATAAAGGGGGGGGATTTTTTTGGGAATCACAGTGTGTGAACTGGATGCAAATTTTAAACCAGGTTAAATAGAGGCACGTTGTACTGGCATCTGTGCCAGCACAGAGATTATGTTTCAGTTTGTGTCACAATGACTGGTCATGTGTTCTAAAGTCACTGGCTTTGCCAGTTCACAGGCACACACTGCCAATATTTGTGATGTTCATTGTAGAGGACAGCTTCTTATCTTAGTTGTTTGCTTTACAAAAGATGGCCTACATTTATATATTTGAAGTACTACATCAAACAATTTCAAAACATGCTGAAATAGAAAATAACTCAACAGAAAGCTCTGAACATACAAGCAAAGACCCCCTGTCAGCTAAGAGACACATCAGATATGGTATATATGGGTCCTAACAATAAGATGATAATCTAATAGTCTCCTCTGAAATCAGTAAAAATGCATGCCCAAATTTAGGATTGTAATCATTTCAAAACTGAAAGCCTCTCAATTTATGGGATTTATCTACGCACCATTACATGTAAAGGATGGCAGACACCAAGTGTATAAATAGGCGCTTGCAGTTTAATTAAAACTGAGGCATGTAATGACTATAAGGACACATTGTGCATGGAGTAGCTTTTAAATCACGGCAGCGTCCTCGGCTGTCACAAGCGCACTGATGTACTTAATTTTTAAGTTGTTTGCATTTCGCACAGCTCAAATAAATAAATAAAAATAACTATTAAAAAAAAGCAGCCAGCGGAACAGAAGGGGGGTTCCAGGAGACAGGCCGGGGCCCAAACCGGACACTGACCGCGCTCACTGTGCCACTGGGGGCCGTGACAGCTGTCAGGGGCGCACATCCGTAAGAGGGCCCGGCAGATGCGGACAAATGCCCCAGGAAGCAGGGGCTTTAGGGACGGCGTCAAAGGCCGGGCAGGAGCGCCGGGCACGGCCTGCGGGTGGCGGGCAGTAACAAACAAGGCGAGCCCCATGTCAGGGCGTTTCGGCCCGGCCGTAAAGCGGGATATTCCCCGCGAAGAGGCGCTCATTCGGCCGTCAGGTTTCCGAGAGATAGCGCGCAGTGCCACGTCTTACCTCCGGTGCCGCCCGGCCGCCTCCTAACTCCCAGCACCGCAACGCCGACACCAGGCTGGCGGCCCATAAAACCGCCAAAGCTGACTGATACCCAAGTAATTAACGACGTATTTCATTACAGATTACGATATTTCTATCTGTATTATTGTCCGGGTCCCCTCGCTGACTCCTGAGGCGGTAACTCCCGTAGGCCGCACTGAATCCCCGGCGTTTCTGTGGCGAAAGCGGCCGGCCGGACGCCGAGCTCGGACAGCCGCGGGATCCGCCCGGCGCCGCGCCAGCGGCCACAGCGTAGCACAAAACCAACAAGCTGACAGGACAGCACACGATGCATGGGCGACGTGACGGGAAAGTGCGTGTCGTACCTTCTTCTTGGCCGCGGCGAGTTTGGTTTGCCTGCTCTGGTCTGCCATTCTGCATCGTCCGGGACAGCAAACGGCACCACGTCATCAAAGTAGATGCCGTACTTTAACGCCCCGCCATGTTTGTAGTCCTTTCCCAGGGGCAGGCCCAATCTGCGACATGCCAGAGTGCTGTACTTTTATTTTAAAGTGTACTTTAAATGCTTTCACCTTCAGTCATATTTCCCGGTCACGGATTGATGTTATCTTTGACCTTTGACGTAAGAATAAAAATCAGGATCACTTTATTAGACAAGGAATTTTGGTGGTGGTAGGAGTATACAATTTAAACCCATACTCAAGACAAAAAATACACAAAACAATAAATGGAAGATTCAAAAATAAGAAAATGTGCTATTAGTCAATAAACAAACATGAAGGCATATGAATAAGTGAGATGTGGGTTATGTAAAAATAAGCTTAGGATAAATGGGAGTGTAATGGTGACTAAGTATGGAAAGGGCCCAGAGGTGCCATTGTGGTTCATTTAGGGGGGCGGTAGCCTAGGGGAGGGAGCTGTTCAAATGGCGTTCTGCATACTGAGGTCTCTTTCACCGCAAAGGGAGATGTTAGAAGAGGGAGCGACCAGGGTGGGAGAAGTCAGGCATCATTTTCTTAGCCCAGCTGTAAACATCGCAGTAATCGCTGTCGTCTCTGCTTAGAGTGTAATGGTGGGCATACGCTGAGACAGCACGTTGCTGCACACCACCACATGACAACCATAGATAACCTGGGTGCAGCCATGCAGTGGGTGATACCTCAGCACCACACTGCTCAGATGGAGCTGAACAGCGTGACGTTTTTCCCGTAGCTGGAGTGCCAATCCCGCCACCAACCCCCAAATATTTCATGAAGTTTCACTGGCACAAATCCCTAGCCTCAGAGCCACCATAAATGAGGATGTACCAGTGGATTCTACTGCAGCAGTGTAAAGCTGAGTCACTGGCCTTTGTCACAGCTTGAATTTCTTCAGCTGCTGCAGAAAGCATTGCAGCTGTTGGGCTGTCTCACTTAAGCAGGTGACTTTGTGTCCCAATTGAATAGTTGTCATCTGTTGCTTTTATTATGCAAATTCATTTAATATCTTATTTCTATGTTAACCATCGTCATATTAGGATTACCATTAACTGGCAATGTCCAGGCCATCCCATTTTTTACATTGCGGATGCAGATCTATTACTTAATATTGTGCTTGGAAAACCAACTTGACCTGTCACTGAAGTAGTGAAATTATGCTAAGAAATTGTGTAATGTTCTACTTATCTTTGTGCAGTACAGCTGGCACACATACATAAATGACTATATTGTATGCTACTGCAATTTGGCTTCATTTAAATTCAAGGCAAAATTGCTAACCATATATAGTTCCAGACGTGTTCTCAGCAGTCCCAAATGGCCTCCCTGGGCAACCCGGAGGTGGCTGCCCTTCACGGCCAAGCTTACTCTCATAGAGGGCAAGGTTGGGGGAGGTGAGAAGACCATTTCCCCACTGGGATCAATAAAGTATCTCAAAAATTAAAAAAAGACCTCTGCTTTCACTCTCGAGGTTCTCTGGCAGCAAACTGGCTAATTACAACGATTCAATAACGAAGACAACCTTTATTTTCAAGATGCAAATCGTTCAGTCGGTGTGGAATTAGTCCTGTCATCAGTTGCCTAGAAGCAGAGCACTACACATTTATAGCAGTGACAGTAACGATGCAGACAAACAAAGGTATATTAGCATGGCACATGCCATATGTCAGCTATAAAAAGCAGCTGCATTCATTAGAGCCCAGGTGCACAGCGGCTCTCAGTGGCTGTGCCTGGAGAACTCCTTGAGGGCCCAGCTCTTGTTCTCGATCTCCAGCCGAAGCTGCGAGTACTCCTCCACCAAAGCCTCGAACTCCTGGCCCAGGATCTCGAAGGACGACAGCGTGGTCTCCGCGCTCTGCTTCTCGGCCCGGACGGCCTTCAGCTCTGCGTCCAGCTTGTTCCTAGAAATGGTGACGATTTTAAAAAGTAAGGCAGTATAAGAACCAGGCAGAAGAGAATAAATATACTATTAAAGGTCTTATTAAAAGTCGGATCAGACAAAATATATGCGCCGTGAAGAGCAATAAAATGTATTTTACACTATAATCACGGAATGGATTGTGTGCCTCACAGGAGATAAAGATGGGATCTGTTTACATTTTACACATTAAGCAGATCTTTTTTCCAAAGCGCTGGACAAGCGAGGCAGATACTACATTACAAACATTCCCACTCGCCTTACCTGATTACGCGGTGGGCTGTTATCTTCTCCGTCGTGTAGGTATCTACCTGAAGCTGCAGCATCTCAGCTCTGCCAAAGGAAGTGGCCAGTCAGGGACATTGAGTGTTCCACGGCAGTCAGCAGCTATGGCACTATCACGGAGCCCACACAGCCAGCCAGCACAAGCCTACACTTATGTCCCCCACCTGATCTTACAGCACACTATCTGGCACTTCGCTTCCAGATACTCCACTTTCTTCCTGTCCAACTCTCCCTGGACTTTCAGCCGATAATCCAGGATGAGTGACTGTAAGATCTGGATGCAGCCCATCACCTCCTAAGGACCAAGGGGCATGAGATGGAAAGGATTTCACAGCAAGGCTTCTATAATATAATACTATTTTTAAAACAGTAAAGATGATGTATAACATATATTATATACAAAAATTCTTGATGTTTTTTATAATTTTTTAAATTTATTTAATCTACTTTTTCAAATGTTACATAGCAGAAATGCAATTTTCAATTTGCATGTCCATTTCCTTGACCACAGAGGTATCTAGTAACCACATCAGTAAATATGGTCACCACTCAAAAACAGGAAGGGGATACAAAAAAAAAATACTGTCCCTTTTCCGTTCATTTCCGGTCCAGCATCAGTACCCTAGTACCAGGCCAGCTGGGGTACTAATCTGGTACTTTGGGGTGTAATAACTTGCCTCCCAAACACAAAATACAGCTGCCATCTTGAAAAATCTCAGTTATGAACTCAACAAAAACAATGATAAATTTAGTAAAAAGTGAAAGGCAGCAGTGTCATGGTTCTGCAGGGCCTGAGAACAACACCGCAGGTCCCAAACGGATCATGCTTTTGAAGAAGTTACTCACCTTGAATGGTTTCACTATCCACACAAAATACTTAAACTCCTAAGAATACCCACGACAGCACATACAACGAAATGTACACATTACTGACATCCAGCTAACACTTACAGATAGATAGCAGTGAGTCTGCCGCTGCAGCAGGGCGGCGCTCTCCCTGGCCTTCTCCCTTAGGGACTCAGCCCTCTTGCTTTCACTCTCAAGGTTCTCTGGCAGCCGAGACAACTTCAAGTTCTTCAGACCCTCGCTCTCGTCCTCTGGGGAGTTTAACAATGGCCATAAGAGTGGGTGTCCCAAGGAAGCCACTTAAGAGGTTATGGCAAAAAACAAAAAATTTTTTGGTAGTACTAGGTTTACCCCAATCAGGCTGGTAGTATGCAAGAATGTTAAAACACTTCTTTTTCAAATGCCCTTCCAGCTCCATCAACAGTCTCTGCTTCATTCGGCGCACATCCTGGTGAGAAAGTGTCAGAAGGCCAGCTTATAACCTGAATAACCTGTCCAGCCACTCAAGTAAGTGTTTTGCATTTCCTTTATTAACATGGGTGTGTCATGCGTCTATATCTGTTTTTAACCATTCATACTTGCATTGAGATGCACATGGATAAGTCCAGATTCCCCAGGGTTTACGGCTGGTGCACCTGCTCAGGCGGCATGAGGTCCAGCACATGCTGAGAGGACAGTCCCAACAGGAGAGGCTGGTCCTGGTTCGTGGTGCTGCTGGGGTCCAGCTGCCTCACACATTGGGCCACTAGTAGGCAGCGCTCCAGGGTGTCATAGAACTGCACACAGGTGGATAAAGCAAAAATGTAATGCTATGATTAATGTAAGGTTAATGGCTCAGGCAATCCATAGCATGTTTCAGTAATAAATATAGTGTTGAGAAATTTGTCCAAAACTGGTTTTGGGTACTCTAAAGAGCACTGTACTTATTTTATACGTGTTACTCAGTGCAACTGGTATAATCTGAATAGCATACCACGATATTTGAAAATACAGCCAACATCTAATGGAGATGCTCAGAAGTGTACCTTGTCATCCTCTGATGTGGCACCACTGTGGTGTTTTTTGACACAGTGTTCCTGGATCATCTCCTGCAGTAGCCGATTCAGGCCTTCCGACTGCAGCCAGCCCAGCCGCTGCATTCGGAGGTCACTTTCAGCCTGCACGCCCCACAAGACGTCAGCTGATTAACAGCCAGGAAACACCAGGAGGCACACAGACTCGTATCCGGAAGGTTTTTTCCCCCCACACCTTGGAGGTGGCTGGAACCTTTGCATAAGGCACAAAACCTGATTTTTTCCATTAAATCTCAAACTATGTAAATGAGCTAAGAACGTACACTGCCTTGGATCAAGACATCAAATAAACAACTACAAAATATAACAATACTGGAAATACATCACTCTCAGCAAAGCTCAGCATCTTAAACGACGCACAGTTGCCGCTAGGATCGGCTTCTGTTGTTCCTTCAGCCAGAAAACATTCACCATAAAGTCCTTCGTGCAAGAGAACGCTGACATTCTCCTAAAGGTGCTTTCCAATAGCAGTACCAATGAACTGGAAGAGCTACGAACTGTGCAAGGAACTGCCCTACCTTTGCCAAATCCTTCTTCAAGGCCACCGTTAGGCCGGTGTGGTCCACATGGTTGGACAGTGCCACCAAAAGTTTAGAGAAAAGCGGATTCTGAGCCAGGTCCTCTTCTGTCACCTGACATAGTGGGAAGGAAGCCAGGACTGCAGGGGTGGTAATGGGACACACAGGTGTGTGAGGAGAGAATGCATTCAATACTGTATACCTTCACCACTATTAAGTTAACTTCAGATCCCACACAAAAGCATTTTCTTTTAAACAACAGAGGGCATCAGGCATGCATCAAACAAGGACTGCACAGCAAATTCGTCCCTAGATAGACTATAAATAAGACATATATTTACATATATATAGTGGGCTGTCTGTAGCAATATACCACTACACTACAGATTCAGTGTAGCTATCCATTCAGTTATTAACTTTAATCAGAGGTGTAAATTTCAGGTCCAGAAAGTAAAAAGCCAGACCACGATTTTCATTCAGCCAGCTAGTTGAGCACTAGTCTGTGTCTTTTTATACTTAACAGCCTTTAATCGCCGTCGATTGTACTACAATATATATGAAAACGTCTTTACATAAGGAGTCAGAAGTATAAATCAGGCGCTCTGGCATGCATATCACACGGATACCTTGCTGATGAAGGTTGTCCCCGCTCCCCAGCGGAGGAACGCATGCTGGATCTGGGCACACCGACATTGCTTAGAACAACACACCTTACTCTATGGCTACACCGTCCTCGAATCGAAACAACAAATCGTTCATCACCATCGATTGCTAGTTTTAAATCGCATCTGTTGCACTATTGTAACATTAGTTTTACGGTTTGGTTTTCCCAGCTGCCAGTCCTTCTCCGCTAGTCGGGTAACAAAAAAAGGGCACTAACTGGAAGGAAAGCGGCACAAGCAAAAACCAATCGCGCATACGTACACTTTATTATAAACACTTTATTATCTATTCAAAGTTTCATGCACCATCACAACTACCACTGAAAAACCTGCAACATAAAGAAGCAGTGAGCATCGCGCGCTTTCTAATATTAGTACGTCACATGACAGGGGTGCGTACATACTTAAAAATAAAATACTAAACAATACTCGTTTAACTAACCAATGCATATCTTAAATTATATTCGTGATATTAAATTATTTATTTATTTACTCCGTGCAAAGTGCGTTTTTCTTAAATGTACAATACGTAGTTTTTTTTCCCCTTAAATACTGACTCCCCCTTTCCGAGAATGTATTGGACTCGTCCGCCGAAGGTGACGTAGAATGACAACAAGGAAATGCTCCGAGTTGCACGTTATTGCGTGACTCTCTAATATGCTCTGGACGGATATACCACACTTTATCAGCAGGAGAACTGGAAATAGTGTCATAATTAATGTATTTGCTGTGACGTTATATTTTGTATTTTATGGTCTAGATGGTAATCTCCATTATATAATTCAGCTTTTGATAATTCTAGGTAAACTCCTCATACATAACGCGAAATGGTCTGACTCCAAGCCATGTTTTCCTCAATTTGTTGTTGAATTATAGCGATATGGCGACCTCATTGAATGTGTAAGGAATAAAAAGGCTACGAGGCCTGTATATATGTAGATTTTCGTATGTTTAACGATATGTATAACGACTGGTTGTATTGTAACTCTTTGTTGTTAATGAAGTAATGTTCAAGCAAAAAAATAAAATAAAATAAAGTTATTGCGTGACTCTCATCTCATCGCTATAGTAATATAAGATTGCACAGTATTCTGTACGTTGTAAAATGTATTATATCTTCCAATGCCTAATATGTTTAAAGAACTACATTTTCCTCATTATGCGGCCAATCAGTTTTATGACATCAGTTAGGCTTTTAGGCAGCCCTCCTCAAGTTCACAGAAAGATTCCTTCAGCATCTGGTAGTAGTCGTATACCGAATTCCACGAATAAATGGATGAATGAATTACAGCTCCCACTTCAACTACAAACAAACCAAAAATAAGACACATTTGATTGCATAACTAATATAAATCTGGCTACATTCCCAGATGTAATGTGTTATCTATGTTTAATTTTGTAATTAATAAGACTAGTTACATGGTCTTCTTAGGATAAAAAGTATGATACTTAAGAACCAAACCCATCTAAAATTATACCTCAAAATACTTTAACCAGTAACTCAAAATATTTAATCAATGACATAAAAGAATAGAGATACTTTATAAATGCTCTTCCTTAAATAGTGGACAGTAGTAAGATAAGTAGAGTGACATTCACGCATGTTGATTGAGTCACAGCATCTTTTCAAATGCATGCAACCGGTCTGCAATAAGGATGATGCAACGGGCAGTTCGCGTATTCCCTGGTTCAGCCAGAGCTGCGGTCTCATTAGTGATGTATACTACAGGATAAAAAAAAACATAAGGAGGGAAAATTATAGAATGTTGAATCGGTACACCATTAATTTAAACAATACAGTTACGTCAGCAATTAGCAGAGATTTAGTCACTACTAATGCAATAGACATACAGTATCTCATTTCCAAATCAGCAATACACAGCGAATCTCTCCTAACCAATGGACACCTTCCAGATATTTATTTTGTTCGACCAATGGTAGGCCTCCACGGTGAGAAAGCGGTTTATATAAGTGAAGATCGGTGCATGTAATGATGCTCGTATAAAGAACCTCCCAGGCAGAAATAAAGAGACATTGTGGAAAAAATATCGGGCTTTCCTACAGCTTCAGAGGGGAAAAATTCATTGTCAAGGTATGTCACTTTATTATGTTATTTTTAATATTTATGCTCGTGAAACTAGCTAAATTTAATTATTACGTTTATTATAAATTTTATAATAGGTTTTTTAGTTTAATGATAATAATACAGTATATGTGAACTGGTATATATCTATTATATATATATATATATATATATATGTATATGTCACATGTTTAAAATATTGCAAAAATTATGTTTATTGACCAATTAAATGAATTAAGAGAACTGGTGGTGAAATTGGGGTGCCTCTGAAGACAGAGTTGTGGACCAAAGCTGCGTTCTTCCAGCCATCTAACAAGCTATCAGTAACTATCTGGAGAACAGAAGACGTATGTGTTTCTTTTTATTCTATTACTGTTGACTGTTTAGTATATATTCTGATGCTAAATGGACACTTAATACAAATATAATACACTTAATATGTAAGTATAATATAATTGCTTCAAGAAGCATAATTGGTTAAATATGACTTTCGTACAGTACTGTCATATATATATATATATATATATAAATTATTAAAACTCATATTTAAAAGATTTCAGTTGTTTTTGTTGGATTAGCCATTAAAATACCCCTAAAGCAAATGAAATATCTACAAAGTGATCATTATGCTCTATAAACGATAGAATAGAGCCTTCATAAGGAGAATCACTGTGCTGAGTCCGGACCTCAACCCCATCGAGCACATTTGTGATGAGTTGGAAAATAAACTGGACAGATCTATTGTACATTTAAAATAAAGCCTTTGGCTTGCGTTGCAGAAGGCATGGGATACCATTAGCGCTGAAGTTCTCAGGAAATATATTGACACTTTGCCAGAGAGATGTGCTGCTGTAATTGCTGCAAAAGGCAGACATACTAAATATTAAACTTAAAAGTGGATAAAAACAGTAGGTCTCACTTCATCTGATATACGTTGTGCACGACCATCTGCATATTTCATGAACATTATGAAATAAAATCATGTTTTGAAGGCAAAAAAGTCAACATTTTCAGATCGGTCAGGTGTTATAATAATTTTGGCCACCACTGTATATATATATATATACACATAAAATTAAAAATATATTATTCTTAGAGACCAGCACTTTTGCCTCATACTTGTAGAGCTGTACAGCTGGAGGATCAAATATAACCTTTGCTCTATTTGTGCATATTGTTTGATTGTTCTCTATGCGTTTTGTTGGTCTCCTCCAGCAGTTTGCCTAATTACCATGCGTTGGGATCCACTGCTGCCCTCCCACTTAGTTAGCATGGATACCATGCACTATTTATAAAATGCACCATTGCTAGTTAGAAGTATTTCTCATATATGTACTGTATTAATGGTACTGGTTAATAGGATGACAGATTGCCAGATAATAGACTGGACTCTTGTTGGAATAAATTAACCATGTTTTGCGTGTGTGTGTGTGTTTTCGCGATCCAGCTGAACAGCTGATGTCCTCAAGGATGAGAGTACTCTGCACACTTCTACTCATCACTGCCAGTGTGTTTGCGGGCAGCAGTGATAGTGCCAGCAAGAAGGAACATCTGGGCACAGTAGTGGGCATCGACCTGGGCACAACCTACTCCTGGTATGCATGACTTAATTTCTTACTTTCTGTCAGATTATGACATAATGCAGTGTTGTCATATAATGCGTTGTTACGCCTCTATTTAATTCAATGTTTCTCAAACCAGTCCTCGGAGGCCTCCAGACAGTCCGTATGCTTGTGGGCTGTCTGGCAGGGAGCTGGGGGGGTCACCAAGGGCTGGTTTGAGAAACTGGCTTAATTTGAAAAACAGAAATTCTTACTAAGATGCAAAGTGAAATATACATTAACTTTTTTTGGGTTTATGGAATTGTATCTTGGCAGAAGTATATTAATTACCAACCTCGATAAGAATTTTAACCTATTGCACTTTTCCAAATGAATAATGTCACTACCTGTCCTCAAATGCAGCGTTGGTGTGTTCAGAAATGGCCGTGTTGAGATCATCGCCAATGAGCAGGGTAACCGCATCACACCGTCCTACGTGGCCTTCACGTCAGAGGGCGAACGTCTCATCGGCGACGCTGCCAAGAACCAGCTAACCTCCAACCCCGAGAACACAGTATTTGATGCCAAGAGATTGATTGGCCGCACATGGAATGATAGGAATCTACAGAAAGATATCAAATACCTGCCCTTTAAGGTGGGATGCGTTTTACGAGCGTACCTAATTGTGTTCTAGATTGTAGAATAACTTTGCTTGATTCTCAAGAATTAAAATGTTAATTAATGTTCCCAATGTATTGCTTAATGTTCAACTCAGGTTATTGAGAAGATGAATAGGCCTCAAATCCAGGTTAATATCAGCAATGGCCAGACAAAGACTTTAGCTCCAGAAGAGATCTCTGCTATGGTGCTAACCAAGATGAAGGAAACAGCAGAGGCCTATTTGGGAGAGAAGGTATCTTTTCTTTTTAATGGCTCTATTGCTTGTTCAACCAAATAGTTATTTCAGCACTAGTACAAATGCAAGAACTTGTGGCCATAGGTGGAAATTAGCGGGAGAACATTTTAAACTGGATTTAAGGAAGCACTTCTTT
>JAODKM010000108.1:5699459-5711886 GCA_026780845.1 Petrocephalus sullivani | reverse complement strand
ACACCTTCATTTTCAACCACATTCAGGGACGTTTTTCTGCCCCAGGGGGAAAAGGGGGGGGGAAAAAAAAACCCCCAAACCCTGTTTTTGAGAGTTGCCCCCCCCCCCCCCCCCCCCCAGCTTCTGGCAGTTAAGTGTTTTAAGCACATGTGCGGGTCCAGTTTTCGAGGGGCTTGTACTATAGTGTGGTGCCAGAGGGGTACGGCCTCAAACTGAAAGCTGATTGGCCCCTAAAGTGTGCCCTACCTCACTAACTGATTCAAAACATATCATTGGCTAATAATAGGTTGGCCCCACTGTATGAATTATGGCCAAAATAAAAGTCCCATCCAACTATGTGACGGCCTCTTAACTTTTTTTTTGCCATGAATCCTCCAGACCTGTGCACGTACTTTGAAGATTTAAAACCAGCATGATGTCTTTATCAGTCGAGAGCTGCGCTGATATTGATGATTTCTGTGAAGTCACTGGTGAGGTTCTGAGACATTATGAATGACCAATCTGCGATGCGGTTAACCGAAAACTTACTGGCAAATATCTGATTGAGTACTAAGTGCTTTCATGAGGGGGGTGTCAGATGTCAGACAGGTACATGACTCAACAGGAACATGGACTTGCACAAAGGCAAAATTTTTCATTATGCTTTCTAGAGGCTGGGGTTCCACTACTAGCTGCTGTCATACTCATAAGAACCAAAAGTGGTGCTGAATGACTGTGGCACTTGAAGCCATTTCTAGATTTATTTTCCACCAACCAGTTGAGTATAAAGAGTCACAATCACAAAGTACATAACTGGTTGGTTGAAACAAAATCTTGGTCTGGATTTTTACTTTCTGGACCTGAAATTTCCAACTCAGATTTCCAGCTTAGATTAAATACTATTTGTCCAGCAAGGCACACTTATGCAACAGAATGGCAGCTAAGACCGTGGCTGGTACTATCTCGATTCTTTGAATGACAAACGCCAAGGGTGATTTGAGGAATGAAGTTGTTAGGCGTGCATTCAGGCCACTGCAGCCAAAGGATCCATGGGAGATGGCCAGGGGTCGGGGAAGGGAAGCCTTATGGCACTTCGATTTTTGGATTAATGAGGATTGAGTAGAAAGAGGAGTTAAGACAGGATGCCTTCTTGATGAACTTAGAAACTAAGAGAAATTAGTGGGTGGATGTGTCAGGGATGAAAGGAATTGACTGCGTGGCTCTTGGGATTGTCATGAGTATGTGCTCCAGGTTATTGGCCAGGGAATTATGGAATAAACACTGAGTTATATAACTTCAAACTGAGGGAGTGGTGGCTGTAAGCCCCCCTCTCTGCCTCCCCTTCTGAGACGGCTGTGGTCAGTGACCGTTGCTCCTGTAGTGCTTACCGAGGGCTTCCCCAGTGAAACGGCAGCAGAGATTCAGACAGGTAACTGGTAACGGTTAGAAGAAGGACGCAGGAATGTGAGAATCCCGGGTTCTGGGATGGGATGTGAGAGCCTGACCTGCTTCAGCAAGTCCAAGCATGTCTGACGTGGCGCAAATCGATTACCTCGGTCTCCGCGCGTGCCGTGCACTACGAAAATGATGAAATAATGACGTTAATCACTGCAAGGCGATTAGAGCCACCTTAATTTCAGGAGGCTCCCTTTCGGCGATTAACGAAATTGAAACGTCTCTCGGCATCCATTCCTGTCCAGTGTCTAGCCGTGATTAATGATGTCTTATTGGTGAGAATAACTGTCAGCATCACTGCATGGCATCCTGTCCAGGGGCTTCCCCTGCTATGTGTCCTCTGCTACCGCCAACTGGCCTCAGGCCTCCAGTGACCCTGACAATGGAAGATGGATAATAACAAAACAAACAACCTGCACTCACATTTATTACCATATTGCTGTAATGACTGGACAGGGAGAGAATCCGCATGCAGAAACTTCAGGTTTGTTTCAAAACTCACGGTCCAAAGGTAAGCAGAGGGTCAAAAACCTGGTAGAAGGTAAAGAAAGGCAAGCAGGTCCAAATTGTGATACAGATCCATGGTGCAGCATGCCTGTGAGGAGCTCAGACAATAAGTATAGGGGCTTGTGTGTAGCTAAACCAGTTAGGGTGTAGTGACT
Organism: Petrocephalus sullivani; assembly: GCA_026780845.1. NCBI lineage: Eukaryota > Metazoa > Chordata > Actinopteri > Osteoglossiformes > Mormyridae > Petrocephalus > Petrocephalus sullivani. The sequence goes on along the minus strand of JAODKM010000108.1, from coordinate 5,709,790 downwards.
GATCAGAAGGTCGCCATCTCGGATCCTGCTATCAGAAGGTCATCAGCTCAGATCCCCCAGGTCGACAGATTGATTTCACTGTCAGGCACTTGAGCAAGACCCTTAACCCCAAGTGCTCCAGGGACTGGCTTACTCTTTCAGCTTTCTTAATTGCATGTCCCTTCGGACAAAAGCATTTGAAAAATAAAAATAAATGTAAAATGTTAGCTGAAGAGCAAGAGAGCGAAGAGGAGTCATATGTGGAACGTCGTTGAGTTACAGGTGTGCCTGGTTTGCAGGGGAGGCTGGGTGTGGCTGGACGGGTGCTTGGCTCAGTGCAGGTGTGACAGTTGCTTTGGGTGTTTTTCTGGCTGATGAGCCTGCCCCCCTCTTCTCTACAGCCATCGTTCCTCTGCTCTAGGGGCTTTAAATATTAATACGCAGCTCTGAGATGAAGCTCGGCGGCAGATGCTGAGGGTGGTGGCACTCGCCGCTCTGGTCGCGTCTGGGACGGAGGGTTACGCGCGGGGAGACAGCCGCCACAGGCAAGAGCCGTCTGAGCCGACAGGTAGCATTCTGTGGTGCGTGGTGGGAGGAAGAAGTGCGGGCCACCGTCACACGCCGGCCGCCCTCGAGGCGCTCAGCTCCGGCACAGGCGGTGAGGCTCGCCGTTGCCGTTTCTGCAGTCTGCAGGATTTTCCGGGGGGACTGGAAAGCATTAAGAAATCTAATCCCAGTTGCAGAGATTTGTGCGACGAAGCGAGTTTCGATTCTGCAGTGACGGGTGTGTGTGTGTGTTTGTAAATCGAGGGGAAATCCGACTGGCATTACACAGAGGCTGCTTTGCTGAGCGTAACGCTCATTGGCTAATTGGAAGCCTTCGGTTGTTTTGACTTGCTCTGTGTTTGTTTACTGGATCTGGTTTCATATTTGCTTTCAGTTCTCCTACCTGTCTGTCATTTCCACCTGTTTAGTGAATTGTTTAATTGTTCGATTGTGGGGTGGGGTGCAGTTAACAACCACAGGGAAGCCTGGTTGAACAGAACCACATGACGACGGACCTGAACCTTCCTGCCAATGATGCCTTTTCAGGGACTGAAAGGGGGTAGAATGGAGGAAGGACAAAGGACCTCTGGGGCACACAGATGGAGAAGTGAGGTTTCGATGCGGAGAAAGGAAACTGCGGTGGGACAAATTGACATTAAACAACTGCAGCCACTTAACTCTCCCTCCTTCTCACAGAAGAGACATTTCCATTTATACATCTCCAAGGTGACTTACAGGTCAACGCAAATAACAGCGGAGTTCAGCAGCGGAGAAAAGCCATCAAAACAAGCACGTAGTCAATGACTGCAGTGAGGATTACAGTGCTGCTAGTTCCATGGGAAACTAAAATAGTGCTTCCTAATGACACAGTGTGAAATGCAGAGGGCCAAAAAAGCATGTAAGGCAGTTACAAGTACAGTTTAATGCATATGCAGTTCACTTCCTCAGAGGTCAAACTGTGCAAATGTAAATAATTCCATAAAACACGACATGTCCGTGTAAGAAGCAGCAACCGCAGCCTCTTAATCGCATTTGGGATGCAGTCAGGAGCTGAGCGGTGACGTTTAATTTGAGGGGGATGAGTTCAGACTCTCGGCTTAAGAGTGTGTCCTATAGTCCGACCACATGGGTAGGAACTTCCCAGATCGGGGACTGTAATGATTCATAACAACCTTGAAGGGGAATAGGGTTCCAAAAGGGCACCACACCTGTTTCAGGAAAGACTTCTAGCTAAATTCCGGAATGTGAAACCTCGTAACCATGGTTATGTGGTTCCCGTTGTCTGATTGGTCAGATCTTTAATACATTTCCTTGACGATTTATTTTTAAGAGTGTTTGAACGGTTGATGTGTGTGTGTGTATGTGTGTGTGGTGAGTAGTTGTACAGTTTATTTATGAGATGAAGGAGTTTTAAAACTGTTTGAAGTGTGAACGTGTCGGGTTGTTGTGATAGGTGCATGTGCGTGTGCGCGTGGGCTTGTGTGGTGCAGTGAGTGAGTGAGAGAGTGTGGGTGTGGGTGGCCGGGAGCAGTGAGGGCTGTCAGCGGTGTCTCTGCGCTGCATTGGCCAGGGCAGTTCACAGCTCTAGTTCATCTTACGGTCCGTTGGCTCTGCAGATTCTAATCCTCTTTCCAGGCATGAAACTGAAGCACTTAAATGCACCTGCGGCACCCTGGGCACAGCCCACTGGGCACAAGCATGGCGTGGCATGTTCGGCTGTCTGAAAACGTTGTTGCGGGTGTGATGAGCTTTCCTCAGCCTGCCCTTGAAGCTGACGAGCAATCGGGCGATCAGGATAGTTACCCAAGTGGTGATGTGCACTGTGCAGCAGAGGCTGCAGGTCAGACAGGAGGCTCCCTGAGGGGGGGAGGGAGCTACCCAGGCAGCCGAGCCCCACCCCCCAGCCCCGGACGAAGGCGGACCTGAGGTCTCTAAGGATAACGGCACACATCACAAATTAGGTGACTATCCTGACTCTCCCTCTCAGCCTGAAGCTCTGTCACACCCAGAGATGGCCGATCAGGGCCTGGCTGTCCTGAATGTGAGCCCGTTAAGGGACTCGCCATGGGGAGAGGGAACAGTGTAGGCAGGGCCGGTCCGAGCCGTTATGGGGCCCTAAGCAGAATTTGATTTGGCCCCCCCACCTCCTAAATCAAGATATCTTGACATTTCAAGCACTCTTGGGAGCCCCCTGGTGGCGTGGGGGCCCTAAGCAGGCGCCTAGTTCACGTATGCCTTGGGCTGGCTCTGGTCACAGGACCCAGACTGGGCTGCTTGTGCAGTCAGCCCAACCATAACCCAACCTGATATTTCTCTGGCCGTTGTTTGCTCCTCCCTCCCTTTTTCGCTCTGCTCCTCGTCCTGGCTTAGCCGTTACTTTCAGCTCCGAGGTAATATCGTCTCCCTCCGTCACTTTGCATTAGCTATTACAGAAAATTTTTTCAAGAGATTTTTTCCCCTTCAGTTTAATCCCAGGGTGGATTTTTCGGTGGCAGAGGTTGACATAAGGAGAATGACCCTGTGGCAGACAGGGTCATGGGCGTCGTGCTTTTAATTCTCTGGTGCCTGACTTTCACGTTCCCCCCGAATCTCTGGGAGAGACGGTTTTAGGCAGCGCAGTCTTCCTGCCGCATCAATATGCCGTTTGCGCAGGTGGGTGGAAACCGTTAGGCTAGGCAGGGTAATTTAGACGAGTATGCCCCAAAACATGTGAGTGATGCTTTTTCATTCGCTGCCTTTGATCGATATGCCTCGTTAGAGAGCCTGTAGGCCAACAACAAAGGCGAACGCAGTTAACTGCATAAGTGGAAACCGAATTATGGCGTTGGGACCTGCGCATCGCCGCGCTAACGAGATAAATGTGCGAAGAAAGAGTTTCTGATTATCGAAGAGATGAGGCACTGTCGTCTGCAGCTAGGTGAGGCTGGGGCTTAGCCTTTCTGCTCCTCATTCACGCTATCACTCTCTGAGGTACATCAGGAATACCTCCCCTCCTGGCCAGGCTAAACAAATGCGGCTCTTTGTTGGACAGCGGTAGGCCTGGATGCATGGAGTCAACAGGATCCCCAACTCTTACCCCCTCTGTACTAGTCTATTCTTATAAAGGGGTTGAGGGGGAGCAGGGGTGGGCGGTCCTCTGCTGTTGTCATGCCGATAGGTGCTCTTCCATAATCTGTCTTGATTTATGGCTCCCCTAGAGGCCCTTCGGGCTGGTGGCCATGCAGGTGGCAGGGGGCAGCGTTTACTTGATTAAGCCCCCTGGCTTCTTAATTAAACTATAATTCTATAGAACAAGCGGGATGCTGTGCAGTCTCCCTCGGTGACCCCCCCCCCCCGTGAGAATGGGGGGGGGGGACCGGGATGTTGCACTCCCGTACCGTGTCTCACGGATGCCTCAAAGTTAACACGATTGCAATGGTATCAAAAAGGGCCCCCATGCGATCATCACTCTTGTTTAGGTGGGAGGGGTGTGTGAAGAGCACAGGTGGGGGTGGAGGTGGAGGGGGGTGTGCCGAGGAAGAGGAGGCAGACAGACTGTGCGAGAGTGGGGCCCGCGGCATTGTTTTCTCCGCTGAATGGCGCCTTTTATGAAGAGTGCTTAAAGGGACACCGAGTCACTATGGCAACCTTGCGGGAGCCCTCAGATGAGGGATAATGGAGCGAGAGGAGGTTCCCCTCTCTCGGCGAGTGCTCCTCCTTTGGCCGGAGCTCCTCAAAATCGCTGCCCACCTCGGCGCATTTCCCAGAGAGCTCAGCCTCTGGGACGAGCTGGACATCAGCGTAAGCTGGGGGAGAGCTCCTCTATCACTCTTGCCCCGAGGCTCAGCTGCTGAAGCGCGTCCTGACAAACTTCCCCAACAGTTCCTGGGAACCCCAAGCTCTGTCATCTGCCCCGAGTCGGCGTCCCTCCCCCCATGCCCCCGCGCCTCGGATGGGAGGAGATGTTTTCCAAGGGCACTCTCGCAGCCTGTGACTCGTTTGTCTTTCTTGCAGAAGCGGCGTCGCCAAGCCATGGTGCTGCCTCGCAGACCACAAGCGGCGAGAATATGCAGTGCGTAACGGTGAGTACCCCCGTCCCCGTGCTGCGCCTGTGCTGCGCGTGTGCTGCGCGTGTGCCTGCGCTCGCGGCTGCCTCGGCATTCCTGTGCGTGTGCGTTCCTGTTCCAGTGCCTGTGGGTTATGAGTGCGCGCCACGGCATGTTTGAGGGCTGGAGTAGGCGGGGTCAGTGGGGGACGGCGTGCGGATCCCCCAGATACTTAACTCACGAATGTCTCCACTTCCACAAGCGCTGCTGGCGATGGAACTGCGCTCATTGGCGATCTCCAATTCCTGACCTCTGCTCGATCTCCTGACGGGTTATCCGGTGACGTTTAAAGTTCTAGGCGCCTGGGGTTTCCAGATTCCAGGGTCGCCTCGCTGCTCTCTGACTGTTGGAGACGTCCGGGTGTCCGAATTCGATATTTCCATACCGCAAGACCGACCGGGAGAAGCAGTGAGGATGCTTTGGGGCATGCATTCATTTTGCACCCATTTGACCAGTTACACCTACATCTAAGGTCATATTATTTTCGCCGTAGGGATATTGCACAGGTGATTCCAGCATAATGTATGTATACCTCAGTGTCCCATTAGTGTGAGGGAGGTCAGATTAAATGCTTGGGATGGTCCAAGTAGTCAAGGAACAGGGTTATAAGCGAGCAGATGGGCTAGAACATTCCTCTGAGGTATGGCTGGAGATGCTCTGGTCTTTGCTTGGATGGGGGGGTGTTGGGGATGGGAGGGGGTGCACTAATATGCCCCTGGGCCCCCCTCACCCTTCCTCCACTGGCCTCCAATCTGCACAATTTGTACAGCCTGGCGGGGAGGGGGGGTCTGGGGGTGGCGTGTGTGTTTATGATTGAAATCGATGCCACATGAGGGGTTTTGTTTAGCGGGCCTGCTAAAGGCGACTGCTGAGGTATGGCTGGGGGGGAGCTAATTTATCCAAAGCCCCGCCGATGTCTTCATTCTGTCTGGATGACAGAGCGTGACGAGCTGCTGTGCTGGCACATGCCACCAAGGATGAGCCAAATGAGGTCACTGGGGCCGCCGTCCCAGGCGCGCGGCCATCGCTGACGGCTTCCGTCCGCCGGGTTTTGCGATTCCAGGACGCCGTTTGTCAGCTTGGTTCGGAAGTGAGCTGGCCTGCTAACTTGCATTATCATGCTGCTAATCTCATTCATAAAATCATGTCTTGAAACAAGGCTGTTGCGTTAATTTATCCACCATTTTAATTTTGTTTCTCCTCTGGACAAGCAAATTATAAAATGTACTTTGCAACAGCTTACTAGTTACTAGATAGTGCCCTTGGCAGGAAACTGGTGCTTCTGAATGGTGGAAATGACAGAGGAAATCTGCTGTCCTCCCCACTCTGCTTTCCCCAGAGTCTGGGGTCGGCTTTCTTTTCTTACGTCGGGTCTGGCTTCCCGTTCGGATCAGGTGAGAATACATTGATTTCCAAGCAGATCCCGTAGCCATCTCTCCGACAGGAACAGCTTTCGCTTAATACTCTGTACGGGTGCTTGTAGGCCTCCTGCCTCAAAAGTATAAGAAACATGAATAAAACGAGAAAAATTGCACCAGTGTTCTTGGCAGACGCATGTAGAAAGCTTGGCGCTCGACTGCTGGGGACGAGCCACTGATGTCAGACACCCTAAACGCATTCCTGTCCGTCTGCTTTCCAGTTCCGCTTTGCATCCGCGCACTGTCAGAAAACGCAGCATCGTCGCGTTCCTCGTATCGCGTTCCGCTGAGTCTCCTTCCCTGGCTCTGATGGGACTCCTCTGATGTTTTCCTTTCATTTCTGCTCCCGTCCTCACTTCCTCCGGCTGTTTCCGTATGCTGCCTTTCTGAGTCGAGAACATTTCCATAACAAGCTCTTTACAGGAGACGGCCTTCGTCAGAGGGAGCGCAGAGGCGTTGGGTCTGGAGGCGGGATGCTGTGGGGGGTGGGGGGGTAGCTAGCCTTGGTGCGCCTGCTCGCAGCGCGCTCGCGAGTGGGATAACGGGAGCGTAGCGGGCGGGTGTCGATTTTGCCGGGAGAGGTAGTGTCTCCCACCTCGGTTCAGGCAGTGTGTTGGCTTATCGGGGGTGAGGGGGCGGGGGGGTGGGGGGTCGGGGCAAAGGTGGCATCCTGTCATTCTTCTGCTGAGCTGGGTTCCCATGAGCGGCCATGCCGAGCCCAGTGCGCCCGGAGCTGAGCAGAGCCAGGTGGGGCGCTGCACGGGCTCCCCGACACGCTACCACGACGTGCTGAATGTAGCTACATTCCAGGGTGCCCGGGTCACACGGAACCGGAACCATGCACACCATCCACACCATCCACGGGCTCTGCCGGACCTGCATTGAGCGGACGCTGCCTCAGGTTGGTCCACCGGTGGGGGGGAGCAGGTGGCGGGCTTGCGGGTGGCTCTGCCCGCGGACCTTTGCTCGCTCCATGGATCTGACCACTGCCGTTTTGGTTGCAGGCAGTGGTTCAGTCTGTTAAGTTAAATCTGCTTGTTTTCAGATCCTTCAGGACTCCCAGATGAGGTCCAGCCAGGGGGTTCGGGGGGGGCAGCTTATTGCCGCTTTTTTTTGTTGCAATGTTTCTCCTGTTTCTGCGGACAGTGATTAATTTTCCTGCTAATTACTAATGAGGAAAATCGCAGCACGACCCTCAATCATTCCCGGGGGGGGGGTACAGTTAATCTATTTATCCTGACCCTTGAGGTAGAGGGATGGGGCAAGATAGAAGAGGAGGAGGCTGGAGATGAGGGGGAGGAACTGTGCAGTGCCTGCTGAAAGGTGGGCTAGGTGGACACAGCTGGGGGGGTATGTCAGGGTGAGGGAGGCTAAGAATATTAGGGCAGGGAATGACTGCTGTGTTTGGAATTGGGTATGTGTAATTAAGGAGCTCCCAGGAAGGACAGAAGCCAATATCAATTTCACCTGGCAGGATTTTTTGTGAGAAGGGGTGTGGCTTCAGGGGATGAGCGTGAAGTGGGTGGCTTCATGGGAGGTTCTGAGAAAGGGGTGTGGCTTCTTATTACTTGATAAGGGGTGTGGCTTTGGCAGAGGGCTGTGAGAGGGAGTGTGACTTTAGAGGTGGGTTGTGAGAGGGAGCGTGGCTTTGGAGCAGGGCTGTGAGAGGGGCCATGGGTTCTGTTACCCTCACCCACCACTGATTTGAAGTGGCTGGGACTTGGGTGCCGCTACCTCAAAGGATGCAAGAATTCGAGAGATTTTCATAGAGAATTAAAGTTCTTGTCAGCCTCAGAAAGTCTGGGACATCGCATTCTGGATTCTGCTTCCAAGGGCCAAATGAGCTTAAACCCAGAAACAGGATCCCAACCCCAAAGACCTCAGTAGTCTGATTAATCCTCTTCAGTAAATCTATGCTCTGCATTGTTTGTTGTGAGCATGGATTTAATACAAATGAGATCAGTTCCGCTTGTGGGCAGGGCTTTCCGCGGCAGTGTGTAGACTCCGACGCAGATGGCATTGACGAATGGGTTTCATATTTCCCGATAAAACAATTCAACATGGGCGTGACTCCTCGAAGACCCGAGACGATTTGTCACCAGATCACGCCGGCGTGATTATGAACTAGAACAATCTCTGATACATCCGAGGACGTATTAACCAAGAGCTCTGCTTCTGAGGCGCCTCTGGGGGGGGACGGGCCTGAAAATGGGCCTGCAGTTGGGCTGACATGTTAATGAGTGCATGTGGTTGCCCAGTCAGCTTTGCACAGGCCAGGACAGCCCCCCTCCAAAAAGAAAATGCTGAGATGACAATAAAGACGGGGGGTGAATGTTTCCACTTTGTTTGGATAAACATAAAACTGTGAGGTGGGGGGAGGGGTGGGCTTTCCTTGTGGCCTGAGCTGGGAACTTACCTCTAGCTGCTAAAACTGGTATAATAATTATGAGATTCTGATCAAGAGTGCTGGCAAGGACTCAACAGGGAGATCACGGCTCGCCATCCCACAGACACGCGGAGCAAATGTTGACGTAACTCCTGCAGCTCGTTGTGGAATTTTCCGGGCTTATCCCAGGGTACCACAGCGCCTCCCAGACACGGGCCAGTGCCCGTGACATTCTGGGCGGACCTTATTGCAGACATTGTGAGGTTTCATAATCGGAAGCTGATGGGTTTGATTACCGCGAGGCGAGTGGACATCGGTACCTTTTGTGAGCGTGTACGAGTTGCTGCAGTCGGCATACGTTTGTGAAGGAAATGCCGCTTTGTTATGGAACAAAATTACCCTAACCCATATGGAACAGAGCGGGTCTGGCTGATCTGGCAGGAAGCAAGGTTTGCGTAAGTGAGGCAAGCAAGCGACTGAAACGATGAACCTCAGCAAGTTGGAAAAAAGAGGCAAGCTTTCCGGAACGTTTTCTGTACCCCCATGATGATCTGTGCCTTTGAATGTTGCCGATACGGGATGAGAGGGCTGTCAGAGCTGCTGTCACTTTCGATGCCTAGAGCCCCCCCCCACAGCTTGTGAAAGCCAGCCTGACTGACATGAGGATCTCTGAAGGCCATTGCCGAATCACCTGAACCACCTTTGAAGGCCAATCGGAAGATCTCTAAATGTCAGTTGTGCCATAAATCAGGGGTCTGTGATGGTTAATGACCTCTGAGTGCCAGTCTGTGTGAGTCCCTGTGGGACAATAAGGAGGATCCGCGTGATGGGTGATTGGGGGGGGGTGAGTGATTTTGGGTAACGAAGTAATGGAGATAAATACAGCAGCATGATTACATACATATGATCACCTGAAAGGTTATCTGATTGGACAGAGAGCCTACTCGTCCCAAGGCTGATCTGATTGGCCGGATAGACATCCTGTCCCAGCAGGTTTTCCCAGTTAGTGATTTGATTGGTTGAACGTGCCCTTATCTTGAGCGCAACATCACAGGACCGATTCTTCACTCTTACCCAACCCACCCGAAAAGATCAGCATGTCGGCCGTCTTTCGCACTCAGCAGCAGGCACGCCACTGATCCCCCCACCACCACTCCCAGTCCTACCAAGGTGCCCCCCCCCAACAGGCCTGGTTCCCAGGGCAGCGCCTTTTCTCCCTCGCCAGCTGCCGACCGCGTTGTGACCGCGGGGGCCTGTCAGTGTCGCCTGGCAGCGGGTAGATTAAACAAGACCCCCCCCATCGCTTGGTAGGGATAAAGGAGAACCGGGGAGGGGTGCATTACAACAGACAGCCTGGGAAATTATTTAGCGTGGTCTGACCAGAGAGAGCTCACCGGTGTCGCTGGGAGACCGCAAAACGAACGCCTTTCCCCTCCGGTTTTCATTATCATTTATGTGTTTGGCAGACTTATAAAGAGCAGCTTACAAGGGATACGTGGCGAGCTACAATGGAGACGGTCAACAGGAGAGACGAGACTCAAAGTTCAGGCACAAAACGCAATATTTAAGCAGAGCCGTGACGAATAGCCCGGTTTGTGTGGTGGGACCGATACTTATTGGGTTTCTTTTCATCCGGCGCCGGCTTTGGCCCAGTGGATGGATTACGTCGTTAATGCCGCGGTTTAACCGGGCACTTGCCCGCCGCGCTACCCAGCAGGACGTCCAGGCAGGTCAAACGGCGGTCAGCAGATGGGGGTGGGCCAGGGGGGGCTTGGGGGGGCGGCCATGGCGAAGCTGGCACCGCATGCTGACAAGTTGGCCAATAGTGGATTTGTCTCCCACGCCCCCACCAGTGCCCGCTTCCATAAGCTCGTTTGTCGTGCCTCGTAGACCCCCCCCCCCACCCCACCCCTCGCT
>JAODKM010000108.1:5661492-5673947 GCA_026780845.1 Petrocephalus sullivani | reverse complement strand
GCACGATTAGTTGTTGGGGGGGGGGGGGGGGGGGGGGGGGGCGGGGGGGGGGGCTGCAGATGAGGCTTGAGGCAGCAAATGTCTGACACACGGCTGAGTTTTACCACTCGGATCTGACTGTGGAGGTGTCAGGGGCCCCGTCACGGACGTGTCTGCAGATCTGCCTGTGACTGCTTACGTGCTCCCGACCCTAGCGTGCGTCTCAGCCAGCAGAAGGCAGCATTTCTGAAATACGGTGATTACACTTCTCCCAGCGGCGCCTTCGGGGGCCGCTAATATATAAATCACCGGGGGAGATGACCTGCATGATCATCCAATCCATCTGTTGGAAGCTGATGTATGGTCTGCTTCTCGTCATAACCGATGCACATGAGCAGGCCTGGGTCATGCTGAGCTGGGACCCGATGTCAGAAACAGAGGGTGCAGGACAGGGGACTTGGGGCATCCTGGATGGTTGGATGGATGGATGGGATGGGATAATCTATCTGACCCCCCTTTAACCAAGTACGGGTATTATACATTTTGCTTAGAGACGTTCCTGTCATGACCCCTTCAATGCAGCTGGTGGTGCAGTAGTTAAGGGCCTAGTTATGTATTGGGAAGAGAATCTTCTGCCAGAAAGTAACTTACTCTACCACAAAAGGACGATCCTCAGTGAAGTTTTCCTGCTGTGTAAATCGGGGGGGGGGGAATCAATGGCCTTTAAGAATTTCTGTCTGCCAAGAAGCTGTGATGAAACTTTGAAAGCTGCTCTTTTTAAAGGACACACTCTCCTGTCTCCCTTTCTAATTTGGTGGCCACCTCGGGGCCTTCCACTAATAGGAGGCAGCGCGATTCGGCGAATGACGAAAGGTTAACCTCTCTCATTAAGGCCCGCTAATCCTTTTTAGCGCAATGGGCGCAGATTTAGGTTGGGATCCGTGATTACATCAAGTGAGCTGAAAAGGACGGGAAGGATTCCATTTTCACGGCCCGTGGGGCCTGTCACAACATGGAGAGGTCCTGGCTGACGTTAAGTACTAAAGAAGGCTTGGAAATGGAGCAGGTTTTGGTGGCGGGGTCGGGGTGGGGGGGTGGTAATGTCTCGGTTGTTTCTTTTAGCAGTCTGGAAGCTTGGCTGTGTTTGTTTTGTAACCGTGTGCTCTGATTAGACACTAAGCCTGTGAGCCCCCCCCAGGGATCTGTTTCTGTCGCCTGTCTTTGGGAAGGCTCTGATCGCCGGCAGGATGCCCGCTTGGCTGCAGGTTAAGAGTAAGGCTCTACAGCCAGCTGGACGTGACGATAGGCCCGGGCAAGGAGATACACCAACCACAGCGGGCGTATTTAAACATGAACACACAGAGATGCACATGCGTGTGCATGCACACACACACACACACAAACACAGAACAGAGACCCATTCACAAATAAACACACACGCCAGTAGTAGTGCAGTGTGGGAATGTCTCGGCTGGTTTTTTAGCAAAGCCAGCATCGGGCTAGGCCTCCGATCCCAGATCTCGTTACAAAAAAGTTTTTTGTTGATATTTATTTGCATTTCGTAAATAAATAAAAATGAATTATAGATTTAGACCTTATTTACCTGTATAGCTTTGTAATGCAGCAGCTTGGGTGGAGCACAGCCTGGGTGCAGACCCTCGGAGATACAAACCTGCAGCCAGAACTGGGTGCAGACCCTCGGGGATACAAACCTGCAGCCAGAACTGGGTGCAGACCCTCGGAGATACAAACCTGCAGCCAGAACTGGGTGCAGACCCTCGGAGATACAAACCTGCAGCCAGAATTGGGTGCAGACGCTTGGAGATACAAACCTGCAGCCAGAACTGGGTGCAGACGCTCGGAGATACAAACCTGCAGCCAGAACTGGGTGCAGACCCTCGAGGATACAAACCTGCAGCCAGAACTGGGTGCAGACGCTCGGAGATACAAACCTGCAGCCAGAACTGCAGCCTTTACCAGTTGAAGTAAATCCCCAGTCTCTGGTTCTAGTTTGTCTCTGGCCCAGTAGGGAAAGTGATAGGTTGGAAGAAGTGCCACCGAAGTGGGGGAGGAGGGTAGAGAACGTTGGTCGGTTTGGCATTATGCAGTTGCAGTTGCAGGTGCAGTTGCATACGTCTTAGGGACGTTCTGATGATAGTGCTGAGTTTGCCAGCCTCACGGGCGGCCTAAACAACCCACCGCGTTTGTGAGCTAGCCCCTTGAAAACGACGCTTTGTGACTCACCGACACCAGCTCTGTGGTCCCGCGGGCACTTGCGGCAATGTCATCAGGCTGAGACACAATGCCAAGTGTGTCGAGCTGATTCTACAAAACATGAGTATGACATAAGTTAGCATAAAGCACATCCTAGAATCCACCCATCCATTTCCAGTAACCGCTTGTCCTATTCAGGGTTGTAGAAGATAAGGAGCCTAACCCAGAAGGCAGGAAACAAACACAGGATAAGACCCCAACCTATTGCAAGGTGCACACACACACGCACACACACAATTCTCACCTAGAGGCAAATTCGTAGGTCCAATTAACCTCAGGAAGCTTTTGGACTGTGTGTGGGGGGGGGGGGGGGGGGGGAGGGACCCCGCGGGGGCGCCCCAGAAAACGGGGGGGGGGACCTTTCATCACCCACACCCGCACCCCCCCACACACACCTTCCCGCCCTAGGTAGAATTTCATGGGCCCAATCAACCCAGGGAGCCTTTGGGTGTTTGTGGGGGGGGGGGGGGGGGGGGACAGAGTCCCCAGAGGAGACCCCAGAACAACATGAGGAGAACCTTCTAATCCTAACCCACTGAGTCACACCCAGTCCTTATGTCCCAATGATTCCTTACTTTAGCATTTTATTCAGCTCTAATAACTACCATCATTATGCTTATAATTAGTAATGTTTCCTGTTGAGTGTTGCAGTGACAGTTGCACGCCCTGCTCCAGGGTACCACATCCTCCAGGGTACCACATCCATATCCATTGGCTCTGGAATCTGATCCTGCAAACGGTCATGTCTCTAAATTACTAGCCCCTGTGTGTCCAATTGGCTGAACAGTGGCCAAACTTCGGCCTGGTTTGGGTAATGATGTGTGTATGAGATTGCGGTGGATGTCGAGATGTCTCCCTCTCCGAAATGTCATCTCCCTAACGGCACGCCATGCCTCCTGCTGTCAGAGGTACTGGTCTAGATTTCAAGTCAGCAGATACATTTTTTTAGCCTCGTGTTTTGCCCGCAGGCTTCCCCGCTCCTGAAATAAAACGAGTTACCCAAGTAAGCTTTTCCCAGCGAGAGAGGCTGTGCTACTTTTGGACACTCCTTACAGCCTTGTCCGTCTTGGCTGGCACATAGGACAAAATCCTCCATCCCGGTGCTTGCATGCTTCGTTATTCTTTTCTGCTGTTTCTGCTGTGCCTTGAGACCTGTTTGCCCAAAGGATCGACAGCCTGATGGAGCTGTGAACCGTTAACGCTAATGGACTGGGCTGGCTGTGGCCAGGCCTTGTCAAAGGCTAAGGGCAGCTTTACTGTAGCTTTCCTGGTCCCCCTGGCAAGACTGACAGTTTTCATAAGGGGTGAAAAATAAACCTTACCAATTACCCACAATAAATAGCCCTGCCAAAAATCAATCTTCCGGTAGAAACTGGTGACTTAGATGACTGCTTTTAAAAAAAAAAGGTAAAAAAATGCCCCAGCAGGGAGAAGGTTAGTCTAAACATTGGCTGTACTGCTGCATTTGTGTGCATTTCAAGCGATGATTCAGGAGCTTACGTCGCTGTAATCTTCACAAGGTCATTGGAGATTTTTTTTAATCACCTGCTATTTTTAGGTCCTTTTAAACTCCCTCCATCACTAAATTTGGCTGCTTATGCATGATCAAACACATGATATATCAAGTCTAAGCTTGATTTGCATTTTAAATTTGGCGATTCACATTTGCATGCATCCCCTGCCCAGTACCAGAGCCCGTTTGCTGGCTGTCCTCTCATGGAAACACCGGACACCATGCTTAATCTCCCTTTCACTCTTCTCGGGATCAAATGGCTCTTTTCCACTGCCGCCAAGAACCAAGAACCATGAACCATACCTGAGTCGTACCGTGAACTGGCCCTTTTCCATTATAAAGTATGTGAGCCGTATCTATGCTGTAACCACAGTGACATGGACCCGCTTACTAGCAGAGCTGAAAGTGTGACCAAATCAAGCTGGTAGCCAACAACTGATCCAAATGCACAGAGATACCAGTGCATGGATTATGCAAGAATATATATATCCTGCAAGAAATATATTCTATATATTATTCATTATTATTGGTATCACCCATGCAATGTATTGATGCATTCCTGTTAACTCAGAACTTGGAAATTTCCAGCCTCCTACTTAAAAAAGTACCATTACCAATAGCTGAACAAAATGGATTTGTAATGCAAATTTATGCAAGGAAATTCTAAATTTGCTATCTTTTGGTGCTTACATAATATGGCGATTCTCACACGCGTCAGAGGGAAAAATAACACGCAGGAAAAAAACTAAAAAATTGCACATAGTAAATCATGTACACCATGTGAACCGTAAATAAGCATCTCTTTGGTGTCAAACCAGGCAAGGGGTGCGGCTCTGTCCCTGTGCACCAGTGGGAAAGCATCCAGAGATAAAAGCAGGCAACATTTGAAAAGCTAAACGGCTTGTTTTTTGGACAAGATTGATTTCAGAATTAATATCACTTGTCATGTAATTTCATCCTGGAGATAGTGAGAGAAAGAATCTCTGTGCTGAGAATTGGTGTTTCCACGTGGAAGCGTCCTCATATGTGACAGAGGTGCTGGACGGCACTCCAAGGTCACAGCGAGAACACAACAACATAACAGCTCAGTAATCGCTTTAATCACAAATCCAATAGCAAAACTCTGCTGACTGTGTCTTGCAGAGAATGGCTTTGCCCCGCATGCTAAAAAGCATTTACCACTGCGGACATCCCACTTTAGGGATATTTAACTTTTACTTTAGGCAGATGAGGGGCATCCGGGAGGGTGGAGGTGCTGGCAGATGCTTCGATGGATTTGCAGGCGACTGTAACAAATAAGATGTCACTGCCATGGGCCCATTACTGTATAGATATTACAGACTGTGGTGAGAGCGGGCTGGAGGGCAAAATTTTACCACCGCTGAATAGCAGAACGACCGGGACATTCCATGTCATTGCGGGTGTCAGGGAGCTGCTGTCAATTTGCGGGAGACTCCAGAAATTTCCGGGAGAGGTGGGATGTCTGCCACTGTGTTCTCTTCTCCTGGTCCTCAGGTTAAGCTCTTAGCATGAGCAGGAGCTGATAGATTCAGATTCAGATGCTTTATTGTCATTGTTGTTTCCACAGCAACAAAATTTGAAAGTACATCTTCCCCAGCGTCACATCAAAACAATAGAGAAGTTATAACAATAAAACAAATAATCCAATAAATAGACAGACAATAAATAAACAACACAGACCAACATTTTACCTATTGCACATGAAAAAAACAGCAGCTAAAAGTTGAACAATTGGAATGTGGACATGAGGGTGCACTGGGTCAGGGTACACCTCGGCAGCATTCAGCATGGTGGCTGAAGGATAGAAACTGTTTCTGTTAGTTTTTGTCTTTAAGGATCTGCCTGGTAGGCGTTCAAACAGTATATAGCCGGAACGTGATGTGTTCTAAAGAATTCTTTTGATGTTCCTGAGACACTGGGAGCTGTGCAGTTCTTCAAGGGAGGGTAGAGGACAGCTGACTATCTGCTGAGTGGCCTGTATAATCCTGTGGAGCTCTTTCCTCTGTGCTACTGTGTAGCTAGAGAACCACGCACCTGTGCATTGATAGAAGGACACCAGCAGTTTCTCGGGGAAGCTGTTTGTCCTGAGAACCTTTAGTAAATAGAGCCTCTTTTGGGTCTTCTTTGCTAGGCCCATGGACTGTAGTTTTCCCTTTTAGCATAAGCATTAGCCACTGTCCATTAGCATTAGCTCTTTGCATGAGCATTGACTTACAGGTCCATGGTGTTTAGTGTTGCTTCATAGCATGAGCATTAACCACTAGCCATTAGTACTAGTTCTTACCATGAGCATTGGCTGATAAGATCGGCCTGTCGTTCTCAGTATTCTGTCTTAGCATGAGCATTAGCTGATAGGATTAGCCCATGGCCTTTAGTATTGTCGCTTTGCATGAGCATTAGCGACTGGCAATTAGCATTAGTTGATAGGACTGGCCTGTGGCCTTTAGTGTTGTCTCTTGGCATGAGCACTAGCCACTGGCCATTAGCATGAGCTCTTAGCATGTGCATTAACTGATAGGATTGGCCTGGAATTTTATCGTGCCATTTGCCTTGACTTTGGAAGGTACACGCCATTATCCGGAGATAAAAGTAAGAGGCAAAGCTAAACTAGGCAACCAGTAAATGAATAACTGGTGTGGTTTTATGCAAAAGTCGGAAATTTGCAGCAGGGGGGTGGGTGGGTGATGTAAGAGGTTCTTCCAGTTCCTTTGATCTCCAGAGCTTTTTTTCCATCATCCACAGAAATGTGACTGCCTCCTCAGCCTGGAGGCCTACTCAACTGAGCAGAAGAGGAGGGTCTACCAGTGCTTGGGGGACCATATCGAGCAGCAGCTGCAGCACCATGATGTCCCAACCACCCTGGAGAAGGTAGGCCTTGGGGGCAGAGCCTATGGAGAAGGGGTGGCTGCAGGTTAAGAGTAAAGCTCTTCTGTGGGCTGCCACCAGCCAGCTGGACGTGACGATAGGCCCAAGCAAGAAGATACACCAACCACAGCAGGCCTATTTAAACATGAACACACAGAGAAGCACAGAAATCTGGGAGAAGGGCAGAGCAGCGCTGTCCTCATTGCTGGTTCTTTTTATTTGAATGTGTTTATACTCTCCACTGTGTGCCTCTCTCTGGAAGCCTTGGCGTATTTGCTCTCCAGCCTTTCGAACGTTTCGCCATTATGATTCTTTGTTTGCCCAGCGTGGTCCTAAACCACTGCAGCCGTCTCAAGACACCACAATAAGTGCTTTTTAAAGGCCTCTCAAGGTTGTTGTTCTCAATGGCTTCTTCAGGACAGGATCAGGGGGGTGTGTCAGTGTGCTACTGTTCCCGCCTGGGCTGCGGTGGCTCTGTTAGGGCTGCTGGAGCCTTGCCCACTTCCACCTGAGCCCCGAATCAGAGCTTGGGTAACAAGCAGACAGCCATGGCTTTCACATCTGGCATCAATCGACCCCCCTCTACTTCTCATCAGATAAAAGCAGAGATATCACCTGCCCCTTTTATCCCATGGGAATTGGGGGGGCCATCCTCTCTCTCGCTTCTCTCGCCCATTCGCCGCGTTTCTCATTTCCACCCGTCGTCTTTGACGCCGGTGTGGCGGTGACCCACTTACCGCCGGAGCGAGGCCCGCTGCTCCCCTCTTCCTTTTGCTTTTTTAAATGAATTGGAGGGGGGTGGGGGTGGATCCTGCCGAACATGGGCTCGAGAACGCGCCCACAGATCTCACATGGGTGTAAATAAACAGCGGGCTGATTGTAACTCTCATTATGTACGCGTGAGGGATGCGAAGGGTCGGATGCCGGTTTAAGTTCAGCTGTCATCGTGAGTTTCGTGTTTTCTCAATGATGTTATACTTTGCGATAAGGGCCCTGTACACATGAATTACACGAACACTTCTGTATTAGCGTCTCAGCAGCTGGAGGTTTTGGGGAGGAATCTGTGTTATGGGGTCTAGCAGGAGAGTCACTAGAGATTTATGAAATGGGGGGCGGGGCTAATTCATGAGGTCAGGTGACCCCAGGAGGGTCTTATTTTAATGAAAATGAATGAGAGCACACTATTTAAAGCCCCCCCTCAGCCCTCACCTGACCTCATGGCTTCCAAATGTTACACCAGAGCTTCTGAATTATAATGTATATAATTTTTTTCTGTGTCCTGGAAACATTCTCACAGACACTTCACTTCAGCTAGCTGGATGATTTGCGATGTTAGTATTGCGATCATTTCATCAATAGGAATATGTTTTGGTAGGTGTTTGGTAGGATTGGCTGTTGTTTCTGTGGGAGGGTCTAAATGAGTCATGTGCCTCAAATCCTGGAAGGACGGGGGGGTCTGCCCTGTGATGTCCTTTTGCACACGGTCAGCTTGTGCTAGGGTTGATCTGGACCCAGTGTGACTGAATGGCAGCTGGTTTCCAATTCCCTCCTACTACAGGTGGAGTGCTTTCCCGAATGCAATGGCCCACCAGATGGCCCTCCCAAAACTTTTGCCAGGTCATAGGAGTGGATCCCTGAAGTTAGCTTGTTACCGTTGAGTGTGACCCCAGTTTGGCTCACTGTGCTGTCAGCTCAGGCTAGGTCAGTTATTGCAGTCTGGTTATGCTATTGCTATATGCTATTAGCCCAGACGTGGTGGTGTGGCAGTACTTTTTTCTGACATGTTAATTTAATATGAGGATACACCAGAATTATCCAGATTAGTAACTTTTGACCATCACAATATGCCTGCCATTCATATTTTAGGCACACTAGTAATCTGCTTACCAAATTGTGGGCGTAAGTAAGCATCAGTTTATTACTGAGAAACTGACATCCGGACAAATGTCTACGCCCATCTTCTGAAGCCTGGTGATTATTGTGCATACACCATATAAGCGCAACGTGATATTGTGGGGCCCTTAGCTCTCAGCACCAAGGTCTGGGCACTCAACTGGAAATCCTCTAGCCGCGGAAAGTTACAGCCAGTTTTGCTAGGAGGAGTCTGTGGGATGAAGTTGAATGAACATCGGGCTGGTCTCTCATGCATGGTTATGCTTCTCTGGTGTTTGCTCTCGTCTGCTTGCCCACCCCCAAAATAAGGCAGAGAAACATGCTGTTTGTGTACAGTGTTATTTCTGTCTCAGTCCTGCTGACGCCCTTGAATGTGGCCTCCAGCTTTGGGCTCCAACACATTCACATTGTCAGTGCGCTTTGCCCTGAGGGGGCGCTCTCGCGGCACTCTCCTTGCATGGCACCTCGCAAGGGCAGATCTCCCTCAGTCTACCCCCTGCCCCCCCATGGCCCCTGGGCTGTCTTCCATCACGCCTCTGTGGTCTTTATCTGCAAACCCCGTACACTGTGTCCTGTTTTAGTTCACTGACCCGCTGAAAGCTTTCTGTCAGGAAAACACTCAACTGAAGGGCTTGTGGCAGGTGGCAGGGAGCCTCACCTGTGTCAGGGAAATACGAGGCAGAAAGGAGGCAAATCTATCTATCTATCTATCTATCTATCTGTCTGTCTGTCTGTCTATCTATCTCGTATAAGATATGCAGAATTACATAAGTGTGGAATTTGCCTTCTTTTTGAAATTTATGAGAAGTAAATGTCTTGGGAATCTCCAGAAAGTTCAGGGTCGCCTGCTGTGATCAAACAGGGCAGCTGATTTTGGGCTGGCAATGCTTTTGGAAGTTTGACATCTCTGTCCCGTGACAGTGCAGTCTGTCCTGTCCCAGCCAGCAATGCCAGTTCTCCCCACCCGCAACCCACTGACAATGTTCACCTATTTGTGGCAGATCTGAGATCTGAAGGGGTTTGGACGCTACCAACAAGGCAAATAGAGATGTATTTGGTGCTGGGTCCTGGGGGGTCATCTTTAGAGAATGTGCGTGCCTCGTTGACTGTGAGACTTTAAACTGGTTCCCAGAGGCTGCTTTTATTTTGATACGGTACAGTTTTCTGCATTTCCCTCAGGTGACCCATATATGGTTCCCTCCCTTATTTAAAGCCCTTTATTTATGTGTGGGAGAGTATAAACACCCACACACTAAATTCAGGCTTTTATCTGTCCCGTTTTTAATCACCTTTTTATCTTTGTTTTTTTTTTCCTTTTTTTTTTTTAAATCCTCCTGCAGCTTTGAGGGCCGGATTTCATTGTTATGCGTTTAATGGGTTCCTCTATGCCTGGAATGGAGATCTGCGATCCCTGGCCGACCCCCTTAATCCCCCATGCTTTCAGGAGATAACAGAGGTTCTGCCTCCTGGACCGTCGTGTTCCAGGCAGGGCTGCTGTCTCCGCTTTTGTGGCCCCTGAACACCGGAACAAAGCGAGAATCGATCGCCTTAATTATCTCCTGCGCTGCTCTGAGCAGAGTACGTCGTGCTTTTACGCCAGCGATGGATGCTGTTTTTGGACAGTCACATATTGCTTGAGACAAGCTGCTGCCACTGTTTATGGAAATACATTACATAAAGGTCTGGTTCGCAAAGACAGGTACAAGCTCTACCCAGCCCGCCAGCTGCTTTCTCCAGCTGAAGTTCCTCACCTGATAATTTTCATTCTTAATTCAAACACAGGATGATTAAAGTGCAGTGCACGCACAAATACACTTCTGAGGGTGTCAATTGAGCCCGCAAACCTGGATGTGTGAAAATAGAGTGATCGCCAGAAATCCACAAAGTCGACCTGTGAATGAATTGATATATTAATGACCGCCTGTGACATTACTGGGTCCTGTCTGAGCAAATGTGAGGCTGTGAATCAGGATGGCTATTTGGCCGTCTCACAACACAGCCCACGCCAACCACTGAGCCATTCTCTCTCTCTCTCTCTCTCTCTCTCTCTCTCTATCTGTGTCTCTCTTTTGCCTGCTCGATTCCCACAGGGCAAGAGAATTAGTGCTTTTTGTGTACAGCACACTGCTGGCCCTCATCGTTGACATCAGAGCAGCACACCGCGTTGAGTATTGATGGAGAAAAATGATCGTGCCCTGCCGGGCGATTATTTTGGAGGGCAGATCTTCGGAGGTCATGTATCAGTTAAGGGTTTTTTTTTTATTGTTGCAAGGTCCAAGGCTGTGGAGCCTCCAGCCTGGTCCCAGCGGGCATCACTGTGAGGGAACCTGTCAGATGCAGGATGAGAAGATGTGAGAAACCCCTGTCACCTCCAGGAGGTGCTTTGGCTCATCCCACAATGTCTCTAAAATTAGTGATTTGCCCCGAGTCTGGACTCAGGCCCAGAGAGCTTCATATCCACACATGTGTGATATATCCCATGGCGAACAGCAGCATACCTCCCTTTGAGTGTCGGGGTCGGGCAGTAGCACTGTGTCTAGGGATCAGCCCGGGGAATATATGGGGCGGGGCTAAAAGCTGATTGGCCCCCGAGGGTCCCCTCATCTCCCTTCCCTGTCACTCATCGAATCAAAACATATCATTGGCTAAAGATAACATTGGCTCCTCTGCATTAAGTATGACCCCTCTGATGCCTACCACCAGGATTGGGTCTGAGATGGGCAAAGTAGGGATGGGCTGGAAAAGATGGCAGATATGGAGTAATGTAATATCGTTGAGTAAGTGTGAGTGTTTGTGTGTCTGGGCAAATATTTTAGTTCTTATGAAGGTATGTCTGATGTGCTCATGTTCAGTCAAATGGTTTTGGTTTAACTTCATAATAATGGCTTAGTTTGCTAATGAATGCTACTTGGAACAAGTAACACTCTAGTAACACTGTTTTGGGAATTGTGGGTTATGCACTGGCGGGCCCTGTCACATGACTCTGGACCGCGTAAGTCAAATTCCAGCATATTATCCCAGGGGAAGACTTATGAAAATGCCGTGATTTACTGTAGCTGTGAAAATGAATCGGCCAGCTTTCTGAAAGTCTATAATGCATAAATAATATATGAGAGGAGGTAAACAGATAAAGACTTACACAGGCCCCAGTGTATTTGCAACTGCATGCTTCATGCCACGATGCTGTCAGCGTGAGCTTTTTGTGGTGCTTGGAACGTCTTAATTAGATGCGAACAGCCTGCCGTCTGATGTATGCACGCGCCTGACGGAACGTGTCACCGTTTTCTGAGCACTGCCAGTAAATAAATATAGATTATTAATGCCTGGCTGAGATGGTCCAAGTGACGGATTCAGGTGCCACCGGATGGGGCCTGATTTATGGGTCTAAAAATAGCCTTTGGGGGGGGGGGGCGGGTGGCTGGGCCGAGGGGTGTCTGCGGGGTCGTGCGGGCGGGAGAGTGAGCGAGCAAGTGAGCGCACGCATGTATAATCACACAGACACAGGCGAGTGCGGGCTGGCATCTGAGTTAAAACTGCAGTGAGGTGGGCAGAACCTGGGGGAGAGAGAGGGGGGTAGAGAGCGAGAGAGAGAGAGAGGCAGACTGGCATCTCCCAGTACCACACTCGCCACGCGGCATTGACCTCTATCTGCCGAAGTCTCCAGTTGAACCCATTTTCTGCTCCGGAGCGGCTCAGCGCCACTCCCGACCACCGGACCCCTCGCGCCGAGCACCACACGCCTTACAGATGCCCATTTCTAAGGTACACCTGCAGGATCATAACGCAGGAATGTGGCGGGGGGGGGGGGGGTGGGGGGGGGGCAGGGGTAAAGGAACGTGGGTCTAGGGGGGGGTTTGGGTGTGGGGGGGGGGGGGGGGGCCAGAGGTGGTTGAAAACATTTGTTTCCTGT
>JAODKM010000108.1:5600139-5635614 GCA_026780845.1 Petrocephalus sullivani | reverse complement strand
GCCTAAGCAGTTAGATGATGATGTTAAGGATACACCGTGCCTAAGCAGTTAGATGGTGATGTTAAGGATACACCGTGCCTAAGCAGTTAGATGATGATGTTAAGGATACACCGTGCCTAAGCAGTTAGATGGTGATGTTAAGGATACACCGTGTCTAAGCAGTTAGGTAATGATGTTAAGGATACACCGTGCCTAAGCAGTTAGATGGTGATGTTAAGGATACACCGTGCCTAAGCAGTTAGATAATGATGTTAAGGATACACCGTGCCTAAGCAGTTTGATAGTGATGGAAACGTCACTTTCATCTGTCCTCCGTTGCCTTTTTGATGTTTGTGTCATGTTTGTAAATATTGTTACCCACTATTAAATGTATTCAGATTTAATATAAAAACACTTTAGGATGACTGAATGACTGTAGATATTTTAGGGTCTGCCTGTGAAGTTTTCAAAGATTTTTTCTCCTGGGAACATTTAGAGTGAGAGCCGTGAAGCGTCGCCGTCACATTGCGGTGACCTTGATGGTATCTAGGAGAAACCAAAGTGAAAAAAGCCGAGACTGCTGAAGTGATTCTGCCGTTCCCTGCAGAGAAACTGACCAGCTGTTGGTGGGGACGGCCATAGACGGCCACAGTCAGTTTTACCTGAGAGCCAAATTTTATCAACAACACAAAGCCAAGGGCCACAAGATAACTGGCGTTAAATTTTGCTGGGGGGTAGGGGAGGGGTGGATTAATTTTCCCTGAGGTGGTTTGTGTGGGTGAAACATTACACTGTCCGATTTGGCACGCAGGCCGCATTTTGGGGCATCCCGCTGGAGATCTTTACCCCTTGCTGATGCGGGCATGCCTGGGCATACCCTAGTGTGACCTATTGACCTGTTGTCCCTATCCAACTATGCCAAATGGCTCCAGTCCAGGCTTTGTGCAGGCGGCAGGCATGCGTGACCAAGGCCACATCTGACCCATCTCTGTTTCGCCATGTGCTGTCTAGGTAGGGGGCCACCGTCAACGACGCCACGGCGGAAACCTGAGATGGAGTCGGAGTGGGGGGGTGGGGGGGGAACGGTCCTGGTCGTGGCCCCCCACCCAGCGTTATATTTAGCCGGGGGTGGGAATGAGGGGAATGAGATCCATTGGAAAATGTCCAATCACACCTGCCCGGTACAGGTGGGTGGTTTGGGAATAAAGGAGGAAATTTGGGGACTTGCATTCTGCTGAAGCAGCCGGTTTGGGCTGGTGTACAAATGACCAGGTTGACACTGGACTATGTCTCAAACCTGTGATATGAAATCACTGAGCATGTTATTGGACAAAGTTTCTCAAGCCCATATATATTAGACTGTTTCTTAAGTTTTTCATGCAAGAAGGAGGAGCCAGCTTTATAATGTACTATATTTTTGATCTGTGTTTTGTGTTTAGTTTGTGTTTATTGGTCGTGAATCGATGTAGTAAGGGTGGTAATTTAGAGATTCGCATGCGTCGCATGCCTCCTGCCTGGAACTACCCTTGTATTTCCACCCGATGATGGACCAGCCAGGGCCTTCCTTCCTACTGCGCTGGGAATGCGGAAGCGAGGCTTCCGCTGGCAGGGACGTTAGCAACGTTTGTACCTCCTTCCTGCGTGTTTTTCACATTCCGGCAATGGATTCACAATATCCTGTAGGTGACTGTTAGGTCTTCTCTGGCTACTGTGCAATACAATGACTGCTAATGAGCTGTATGACAATATACAGAAATAGCTTTATGACAGATCCTTTGGAGAGCAAGGTGGTTGTCAGAGTTGAGCTAAATGTACTACATCTGGAACCCAGTCTGGAACCCCGGAGCTTATATTTGAAAAAAATAACACACTCTGAAGTTCTAGGTCATTAAAGAAAAATAGAAATCAAAAAAATCAGGGAGAGACAGAGCTAGGACTGAAAGGGGTCGGTCCAGCCCGCCGTTTCTCCTCATCCCTGTGGCACAGCTGGTCCTTTTCGTTGACAGCCAGCTGAGCATAATTAACGGACGGGACAGACCCAGCTCCGTACTATTGACTGTCCCCATGCCAGTCCGGTGGAGCGGCGTGACCCGTCCCACGTTTCCACATTCATAAACATGAATGGATGCTTAATCGGTGCCATTATCCGGCAAAGCCACAGAGTCCGAGCTACCGCGACATCACGGCGTCCCACGAAGTGTCAGTGACCTGGCCCTCCTCTCTAAAAATAAACTCCCCCAAAACAAATGGCATGTGACTCTAGGGGGGGTTCAAAGTCTGCCACTTTGTCTAGGAAACTGCTCTCCGCCGGTGTCGGGCTCTCTGCGCGGGTCGCCCCCTGTCTGCTGTCGGTGCCATTGTGCCTGCGCCAGGTGACGTAGGCCTTGTGTGCCGGTGGCCTGTTTTTTTGTCCTTGTCCTGTCTGCCTGTCATGGGTTCAGTAGCACCTGGAACAAACAGACCAGAAAGAATTCCTCGCTGGACACGTCCCCCCCAGAGCTCCTGGAGCTATGATGCTATTTGCGAATAACTCTCCCCACCTCCACCCCAAACTCTGCTTACGACTTCATGAACCCTCCAAATACCCTTTATTACTGATTGACAACACAAATTGGAGCTTTATTTATAAAGCGCGTGTGTGGTTTCCCGTGCCGATTGCGCAGATTCAGGTCAGCTGCTCAGCTCACCTCTCGTCCCGGTTGTTCCTGACATTACCGGACTCTCTCTCTCTCTCTCTCTCTGTGAGCATGTCCCACTTTGTGACCATGACCAGCAGTCTGGGGGCTGCATGTACACACATATCATTTCTCATAATCTGATACTTACAGAGAATTAGTATTTTCTCATGATAAACAGACTGACTGACTGGCCTGAGAAAGGACGCCAGACAGGAAGCATGCCCCAGAGATATTCTGGTACTCTCTGATATTGTACTGTGTGTGACCGGCAGACTAGTCATCAGATCAGACCCCACACAATGGGTCCATTCTTTCAGAAATCCCAGTGCACATACACCGTTTCGAATCTCCACCCCCTGTTGGACGGCTCAGGCTCGGCGGATTACCGGTGTGGCCCCTACTATAGCCAACATCCTTCTCCCTGTCCCTTCATCCAATCGGAGACAAGAGCCCAGGGTAACATAATGTGATACCCCCACTGGTCCGGAGCCTAGTGCTCTCACCCACCCAGAGAGCCTACTTAGTCACTTAGTGAGCTGCTTGATTAAGCGGAAACCACCTCGTTAGCAGGCGTTGGTCGGAACCCCTTCCCTACCCTGCCGCCATCTGCTGATTGGTCATGGAGATCATATGATGCAGACTGTCCTCGTCCTCTTCTCCCAACAGCTCAGTGGCGGATCCGAGGGCAGTTACGAAGACGGTCCAGACGGCACCAAGAAGAAGAGGAGGTCCAAGAACTTGTAAGTCCACGTTTTGGGGCGACTGGCATATCTCCAGCTAGTTGCATACTACTGTGAAAATTTTGTTCAATGCTGATTACCAATATATTGTTGTCTAATGCCAGCACTACTGATAATCAGTACCGATAACTGACTAACGACTGAGCTCCACATATCGGTAGTAATACTGATTACTGTAACACTGATTACTGAGTAATACTGATGCCTTGTGTATGTGTGAAGCAACCACATTGTATAAGACAGGCAGTGAGCATAGTGCAGACTCGCGAGACTGTAGCCAGATGTGATGTGATCAGCGAGCCCGAGAAATCCCTCGTCCTCCCCTCATCATCCAATGCAATCATCTCCATTGTTTTACTAGTTGTGTCTTTAGCTCTAGTGCTGATAAATTTGAATATCAGCCGAGTGACAGACGGGGCCGATGCTGATGTCTTTTGTTTTAAAAGTGAATTTAGGCTGAGTGATGGCTGCTCAGCCTTCAGCTGGCAGGGGCCGGACGCTGCGTCAGCATCGTAGTGAGGACGGTATCCTGGCCATGTGAATCGGCGTGTGCTGGGCATGTAAATCTGCTGCGTGTACACGCCGAGCCCTGGCATGCAGCGTGTCCGGATAGAGTGCCACCATCGCCGATCTTATCTGTCTGCTGCCTCAGCCGCTTTCAATGTCATCTGTATTCCCCTCGCGCATCTGCGAACACGGGAGCATGGCGGCACACGTGTGTTTCTTGTTTGGCCGTCTCGCACCACGTCGTAATTCGTGGCTGGATGATGGTGCGCCTGTGACGGACCTGAGGGCATTTTCATAGAGAGCGAGAGAGTCTGAGCATTTTTGGTTACGGATCAGTTTGGATTTTAGATATGCTCGCCCGGGAGCGCTTGGTGACGCACTGGGAATGCCGTCTGCGCCGCGATCTCATCAAGAGGACAGAGAGGAACCTGGTCACAGACAACCTAGGGTCTGCGTGTGGCTGGTGTAGATACACGTGTGTGTGGCTGTGCATGGTTCAGGACAATGAGTTCCCCACACAAAGTCTGGTCACATCCTTCTTCTGACTGACCGAGTACTGAGATGAGTCAGACTGAAGTTTATTTATCCACTAGAGCTGCTTTTCGACCAGCTATTGACCAGCACCTGTTCACAAGGACACCCTCATCCTCACACACGCACACCTGATCTCATAGTCCCCCATACGCACAACAAACCTTTTTTAGGCAGAAGCCCTCCCTCGGATGTACGCACGCTCGCACGGGCTACTTTTGGCATCAGGTCAGATGCCACTTGGGATGCGCGGCGTGTCCGTCATCCTAGCGGCTTTGCTCCTGACGTGCTGGGGAGCTGTAAGGTGAAACGGGGATGCGGCCGGGAAGGGAGAGGATGCAGTCAGACAGGTGTGTTGGAAGACATGAGGACGGAGAAGCAGAGCCGGGCGACACAACTCACACGCAAATGGGAGGGAGTGGAGGCCTTGTTCTGTCCCCTGCGGCCCCCCCAGTTAGCTATTCCTCCACGTCAACAGGCTGACATGCTGAGATACCTCTACGATCTCAGAATTCATTCTTCAGCTTCAAGTATAAGATGTTTACCTCCCAGTTTTTCATAAGCATTGCCTCTTCCCTCTTCTCAGTTATGGTGTCCCACATGGCCTAAAATAACCTTGTGCATCTGTGTGTGTGTTTTTGGCGTGATAAGGCATGGTAAGGTGTGATACGTGCAGTGTAAGCTTCGAGCTTCCCTCTAGTTTCGACATACAAACTGACCCCAAGCCTTATGCACTTCCCACTGTGACGATACTCTAGAACATTCCGGAGCACCACTTAGGAACGGTGGATGGCTGGATTGTACTTATTTTTCAAATAATCGCCTTTCTGTATACAAATAAAACATAACAAGAGTTTAAACATGGGTGAAGTTCCCTGAGGCTCGAGACTGAGGGGATTTTACAGGAAAACCTCGAGCCTGGTGCGGGACGTACATGCGGGCCCCTATTTAATCTGGGTTCCTGTGTCAATAAGGACTGGCCTGCGCCCACGGCCCCACGGGGGCTGAACAGCAGCAGCTGTAGCTCCAGCTGAGCTCAGACAAGGTTGAATGGGAGCTTAACCCCAGACACCCCCCCACAGGTCAATATGGATGAACTTTTCACATGAACGTTGAGTCCAGGTGCAGCCTGTCATTCTCTGTCTTATTTGTGAAGTTTCCCTCTTCCTGCACTGGCGTATGCCTAAGACAGTGCGCGGTCTGCGGCACACTTGCTGCGACTGTGCTGATGGCCGTAGAGCACTGTGAGTTTAGCCGCAAGGGAAGATTCTCCAATTTTTTTATGGTGGGAGTCAAAAGAGGAGCCATAATTCATACAGAAGGGCTAACCTTATCATTAGCCAATGATATGTTTTGAATCCTTGAATGACAGGATAGGGGGCATTCCTGGGGCCAATCAGCTTTCAGCTGGGGCCAGTGTCCATGTGGCCCCGCCCCTATATACGCCTCTGTTTTAAAGATATTTACTGTTACTTTTTTATGTTACTGTTTCTGTAGCTCGATGTAGTTAGCTGGTTGCAGAGGAGATTGGACAGATAAGATGGAGGAGGGTAGAAGGGGTGCAGGAAAAGGAAGGCTGAGAATTCGGGGACAGATCAGAGAGCGAGGGGAATTTCTGGTCAATGAAAACCTTTCCATGACCATGATTCCCTGACTCAGCAAGTCTTCCTGACAGAGCCAGCAGCTGCGACTGAGATCCAGATCAGCAATGTTTTGGCCATTAACCCTAACCCAGAGGGGGTAGCTAGGCTTACACCCCCCCCATCACCACCAGAAGCATGAGGGAAGCTCTTGGCTACTCTGAATAAAAGCAAGAGGCATTAAAGACCAAAACCATCTCTAATGGCCCACTGGTGTTCTTAAGCTGATCAGCCTGATTGGCCAAACAGAGAAGCCCTCCCCTGAAAGCAGCCAGCTTGCAGGCCAAGAATGGAATTTAATATTCCTGCTTTTTATAGTGGGAGGCACTGTGAAATTCTGGGTCAGCAGTGATTTTGTTGTTGGGCCCCTGAGAAAGGCCCTTGGCCCCTCAATTGCTCCTGGAACCGTGCTTTCAATTGTATATCAGTTGTAATAAATAAAGTTGCTATTATTAAGATACGATGAGGAGAGTGTAAGGGGGTGTAGGCGCCTGAGACTGGCAGAGGGTACTGAGGCGAGTCCCTGAGACACCGGCGGAGCAGGGGCTGGAGAGCTTGGGGTACTGCGCCCATGACAAGCACCTGGCTGCCGCGATTGGGCAGTTTTGTCCCTGTGGGGGCTGGTTCAAACGGTAACACTTCCCATGGGACCAGAGCGTCCCCGATTTCCAGGCACACCCACCGTCCAGCCGGCCTGCTAAGCAGATAATAATCAAATGACAGGCATACGGGCTCCCACATAGCAGGGGGGGAGGAAGTGAGTCAGGCAGCCCCACAGGCCCATAAAGAACCCCCCCGGCATGAGTGGAAGTGGAATGGCCGTCTTCCATCATCACCTGAGTGGGGGCTTCCAGGTGTGCTGCCTGCCCCACATGGTGACAGACGGAGACTTCTCCAATTCACGGGGGGGGGGTGCACTGTCAAGCCCCTACAGACAAGGGAGTATTATTATGCCCCCGGCAGCCAAATATTCGCACACCTGTTGCTCTTTTCTGGGACGTGAAATTGAGTAAAGTCTATGGCTTATTTTTAAGGTGGGAACCTAGCCCACCTGTTTGGAAGAACGTGAGAAATTGGGCCTGTTCCTTGTACACGCACACACAGACGGACACACACAAAAAGCACACGAACCCTGAGCCTTGTCTGGAGAATGCACCGCTAAATGTCTCACTGATAATTTCCTTCTGGAATGTTCTTTTCTGTGTCCTTTTTCAATAAACACTTCTGCAACGAATGATAGTGTTTTATTATGATAATTTCCACAGCTATAATTCTAATCTTATGCTCGTAGAAGTAGCTTCACGGTGGCCTGTGAAATCTGGGCTGGTGTGCCAGCAGTGTCCACAGTGCATTCAGAGCCCATGCTGAGCTGTGACTGGAGGCTTGCGGCCCCTCCTACTCTCCGCCCCCTCCCCGGTAGGCCACACACCCCAGCATATATAAGTCTGCTACTGAACCACACAGGGGCAGCAAGGAATGTGACAGCCGCCCACCCTTATGCCAGCTTTGTGTGCCGCTGCCCCCTCAGGCTCATTGATGCTCCGCATGATGGTCGACTTCTCCGAGAAGTACCTAGAAAGGTAGGGTAGGAAGGGCCTCCTCCATGCACATGGAGAGTGGGGGGGTGGGAGTGTTCTGACACAGGTGAGGTTTCGGGTGCAGAGGTTGAGGTGTGTGTGTGTGTATGTGTGTGTGTGTAGAGGGGGGGGGCATTCTTAGTAGAGTAGCAGAGGACTCTCACACTTTTCTCCACATGGGTTGGGGGGGATGGGCATTTTGGAATCCTTGAGGGAAAAATGCTTTTCATCTGGTCCGTAAGGACAGCAGCTCCAGCAGAGAGGAGCTGCAGATTTCTGTCGGTGCTGGAAGCCACTGCTGCCATCGCAGTGGCGGTTTCGCTCGCCGCGTCCGCCGTCCCCCTCTCTGTCCCTGCCCTGGACACCCGGCACAATCCCAAGTGTTTCGACACCAA
The DNA here is from genome assembly GCA_026780845.1 of Petrocephalus sullivani. Taxonomy (NCBI): domain Eukaryota; kingdom Metazoa; phylum Chordata; class Actinopteri; order Osteoglossiformes; family Mormyridae; genus Petrocephalus; species Petrocephalus sullivani. The sequence goes on along the minus strand of JAODKM010000108.1, from coordinate 5,627,567 downwards.
AGCCGCTGGCTGTGGCTACACCAGAGAAGGCTTAGCCCCCCCGGCGCGAGGTCGTTCTGCTCAGAAGCCGTGCCGGCACCACGCTGGAGGGGGTGGGGGTTAGTGGGGGTCAGGGTGAGGCCGGGAGACTCCCCAGCCCCGTCCCACAGTACAGCAAAGATCTGGCATGTGCAGGACCTGTGTCCGGTGGAGCTTTTAACCAGGGAGCCTCGATACCAAACTTTGCATTGGATTTTATGTGTCAGGAAGTGGGGGGGGGGGCTGCTGGTATATATATATTTTTTGCATGAGTCCCTGAGTCTCTCTGCAATTGAATGTGGCCGAGTTTGAAGGCAGCGAATATTAATAGAATAGGGGCAGAATGGAGAAGGAGATGCGATTACGCCTGGCACCGTGAAGCGAGCCGCCCTCACATTTGGAGGAGCTGAAAAGTGCACACTGCATGCCCCCTCCCTCCAGAAGCTCACACAGCGCTTTCTTTCACCTCTGGGTTACAGCCCGTTGCGGGTCGCAAACATCCCGCGCTATGGTGCATGGGGATGCTGGTTCTGTTCCCATCCATCCATCCGTCACCATTTGCGGCTGCTTTGTGTGTCTGTCTGGCAGGAAGTATACTGGTTGAATAATCACCATTTAGCTCTTTGTTTCGTGGAGGGCTGGGAGTTAGAGGGTGAGGGGGGCTAATCTGTACCATCTACACCTGCATGGTCCAGATGTGCTGTCCTGGTTGACCTTCTCACACGCAGGTCAGGTAGTATAGTGGTGTGTGTGTGTGTGTGTGTCTCTGTGGGGGGGGGTCATTGTCCAGCCACAGGGTGCACCTGGGCACTGGTGCCAGGCCACATGTTGTCCTGGACTTGGGATGGGGAGAGGAGTGTATGTTTAAGAGTCTGAACTGGCTGGTGCAACTGTCGCAGGGCAGTGTTGAATGCACCCGGTCCGTCGCATAAGATAGAGAACATGCAGTGTGGATCATTTCAGGGGGTGGGCCAGAACATCACAGTGCGGTCTCTTTAACTCACAAGTGACAGTGTATTCCTGTAATTAATTTCTATTGCTATTACTTAAAATACTCATTATCGCTTCCAGCCTGGAATTGCAATTCCAGAATATCTTATTTTCTTTTTCTATGACTTGCCTGGAAAGTTGCCTTCTCTGCTGTCAGTTGGCTTTTGGATCAGTGCTTTTTGTTGGCTTCTCTGTTTATTCATACGTGTAACATATGGCTTGCGTTTGCCACTGACCTCAAATTTGAAAATCTCTAAGAATCACAAGGGTGCAGTACCGCCATTGCACCAGTGAGTGGCACTGTCGAGTTACGTTACGAGCACTCTCTTTTTCTGACTACTTCTGGTAGGGGGCGACTCAGAAAACGATTTCCATGCGGCCAAATTCACCCACTTGAATTGAAACCAGACTCATATAATATGTTATTTTATTGTCGCCCGACAAATATTTTCCAGAGATTAAACAGGCCTCCTTTGAGATGAAGGTGGGGGATGTTGTGGGTTCTCACCTCCCACATGACCCGCACAACACCAACAACTCCAAAAATAGTGATAAAATACATTCCTGCCCCCTACTTCAATTTTATGGCTTTTAAAAGGAGTTTTTATTTGTCAAATAATTATGCTTTTGTCAAAGTGTCTATGAATTGGTGACCTAAAAGTAGCATTTTGATAGAATGACCTACAAGCTTATATTTTCCCAGACTACTGATTCTTCTATCCCCTTCATTCATTAACAATTAAATCTGGTTATTGGAGGAATTACTCCCATGTTTGTCCAGTAAACCCTTCCACACACACAATCACATACGGACATCGTATCTAGCAGAATTATCTGTAGAACTGTTGATGGATGAAATCTTATATTGCTCCCGGCAAATATTTGAGATTTCTTGAGGGTAACTGAAGCATGCAGTGCATATGTCATTCCTGAGAAGTCCTGGGCTTGTGCCCCGCTGACATGCGTGTTGGCAGTTCACCCACGCCAATGCGCCCGACGGTCGCCAGTCTCGTCGAAAAAAACCAAGATCTTATCTGTTGTTTCCATGCGGGCCATGGTTTGTTTATTCAGGCTAAACACGCCACTAGAATGGGGGAATACAGCATACATGTCTTGTGTGCCGCTAGCCCCTAAACACGCCTGCAGTATTTTGCTTGTCAGGCCTTGGCAACACTTCCAGGAGGGCACAGGAGGAGTAGCGAAGTTGGCAAAACACCCGTGCATTTTATTTTTCATCACCGGGACACGCTTATCTTTCTATGGGACATCCGCTCCTGGCCTCCCTTCTGCCACACGTGATTCAGGGAATAGAGGAATTCGAGTCCCTCGTTCCAGGGGCTTGAAGTGTGACAAACGAAAGCCCCGATAATCCTCCGTGTTCCAGGGTCTCCTGGGTGTCCATGTTGCATCTCTCTGGGGAGAGGTGTGGTTGTGGTTCTGGACAGCGTGGAGAGTGTGGGCTGGGGGCGAGAGAGCCGCATGGGAAGGGGTACCAGGGAACTTTCGGATGACGAAGATTCAGAGAGGCCATGTGGAGAATCTCAGCGGCACTGCGCGGACATGGGGAGCCGGCACTCAGCTGCAACTCCCGCCGCCGTCCCGCGGGGCAATCCCCCAGGAGGCCCGGCGGGAAGGAGCGCTCCCCTCGCCTTCACTCCGCTCGGCAGTCGCTGGCTGCCTTGCTTTGCAGGAGCAGCCGGACCAAGAGTGGCGGTACCGACACCGGGCGACGTCGCTACGCTGCTCCGGGTCGCTGCTGCCCCACTGCGACACAAAATGTACGCGCCAAAGGCACCCGTGCCCCGGTGCGCCACAGACAGGATTTAAGCATCTTGCAATGCCATTTCCTGCTTTTATCATCGTGTTATTTTTTCTGACAGTACAGTCGCGGCTTGCCCCCCCACCAATCGATCAACATGGTTTTGCTTCAGGGGCTCCAGCTGGTGTGCTTGTCTTTCATCTCTTCCTTTTTCCCCTCCCTCTGTTTTCTCGTGCTCAGGGCCAAAGACATGAAGAACCGGCTGGCGTTCCTACGGAGGAAGAATGAATCCCCCGCAAGCTGTCCATCCGGAAAGCTGGACAAAGCCATGAAGTCAGTCAAGTGAGTGCATGTGTCTCTGCCCTCTTCCCGTGCGGCACGCAGCGGCGGGAACACGAGTGTTGCTAGTGACCAGTGCCGTTTCCGGCGTGCCACAGAACAGAATGTCTGGTTTCATTCTGACTGCAGCATAAACCACTGCGTCTGGGTGTCTCGCAAGGCGGGAAGCTCTTAAATAGATCTCATCTAAGATGCAGCATTTTTTTCTATGACTAATTGCTGTGAGGGGGAGTGCACCCTCCACCTGTAAAGTGTATAGTCAGTGGTGATCAATCTTAGATTTATGGCGATATATGGATTAATTGGGACTATGCTAAATTTTGCAAGTGAGAAATACCATTAAATAAGCCTGTGCCACGGTGCATTTCAGCCCTTCGAATGCACCTTCTCAGTATGGTCTGATCAGGCGGCATTTTGAACGCGCAAACCTGGTGCTGATCATAGGTCATGGTCACACACATGATTAGACGCTGCGGTCTGAATCTAAAACGGATGAATAAGAGCAGAATGCAGAAACTGGGCTATAAAGAGATGGATGTAACTCGGTCTTCTGTTTTGGCCCTGTGAGAAGAACCGCTCTGTTCCATTGAGCCAGCACATGTAGGGCAGAGGATTGGGAAAAAAAAATAATAGGAAAAAGATAGTGGGTGTGGCTTAGGGGTGAATGCTACACCATCAAACCTTATAAGACTGGCTTAGTCCCCTCCCCTGTCCCCTCCCCTCAGAGCGCACGCATATAAGCAAGAATCCAGAGAGGGCAGTCAGACACTCTGACACGAAACGAGAGAGCAGTAGCATAAGAAAGCGAGAGAGCGATAGAGTGAGAGAGAGAGAGGCACAGCATCAAAGAAGTCAAAAGGACGCCAGAGTGCTGGAGATTCAGGCGGCACGCTGCTGCGAATGGGTCACACAATGAGAAACCTGGCAGAGATGGGCTTGCTAAAGAACCGCGCCGCTCTCATCTGCAGGCCTGCTCCGGAGGAGGCACTCAAGTGGGGGGAATCCCTGGACAAGCTGCTGGCCCACAAATGTAAGTTTATCAAACCTTCTCCTATAAATCTCAATTTGCGCTGATGCACTCGGATATCCTGCCATGCACGGCGTGTTCAAAGAACATGCAGATTTTTGGACTGGAAAGGTTTAAAAGCGAGAGGCATGAAATCCGTACATACGTTTATTTATTTATATATTCTCAATCTATCCATCTTCTAACTGTGCTTATCCTGGTCGGGGTCTCTGGTTATACATATTAAATATCAGTATAGCTGTTTTGGGGATCTCCATACCAGTAAGAGCGATATATTTATTTCTCTTACTGGTTTCATTCCAGCAGAAACCCCATTGTCCTTGCCCTATGCTTGACGGTGCCATATCTAGCCTCGGCTATTAGCCATGCATGCCTTCTCTGGCCGCTTGACCGTTCGGCAGGCACTGACGTACGGGTGCCGCAGTGGGTGAATAGTCCGCCTGTTCCCCGGTCTTTAGCCCCCGCGTTTATCTTGGCGATAGAGGCTCACGCATTAGTGCAGAGAGTAGAATCGGGGGTGTAAGGGGGAAGGGAGGGGGGAACTGCCGCCCCACATTTGCACACGACCGTTAAGCCTGACTGCAGACCCCCTTAGTGCTGCTATGACGTCTGCAGCCACCGCAGGCATAGAGGCGAGTCGGCCGGACATCCCTTTTCCTATAGAGCCCCCACCTCCCCCCCGATCATAGTCTGCCATGCCCCCCTTGCAATCCGTGTCTTACGAAAGGCAGCCTTTCCTTTGTAGACAGTCTTATCAGCAATCAATTTGAGGGGGGTGCGGGGGAGAAAAGTTTCTGGTAGTGTGTAGGTTTCCCCCCACCCACAAACTCTCCGAGACCCCTGCTGTCACCACATCCCCCTCACTGCTTTTAGCCTGAGCAAGAAATGGGCCATAAGCCCCTTGCACAGTTCCTATTGCTACGGCGACAACCTGCCTTTCCACCCACATGTAGTACATGTGATGCTGTCATGCATGAATGAAATGTATTCTGCAAAATGAAAAAAAGGGGCTTTTTCAGAGACAGCAAGTCTCATGTTCGATGGGGCCTCGTGTGGCGCTATGATTCAATGAGCGGTTCACGCTATTTTCCTTCTGCTGGGCTGTGCGACGTTACCATGGTTTCGTCATGGGTTCCCCATTAACGTCCTTTGCTCTACCCTCTCTCTACCCTCACCAGATGGACTGGCTGCCTTCAGAGCGTTCCTGCGCACAGAGTTTAGCGAAGAGAACCTGGAATTCTGGCTAGCATGCGAGGACTACAAGAAGATCAAGTCGCAGTCCAAGATGGCCTCCAAAGCCAAGAAAATCTTTGCAGAATACATCGCTATCCAGTCCTGTAAAGAGGTAAGCACAAGCTTGTGTTTTAACCGGAATCATTCTCAAAAATTTTCAATCAAAATGCCTACCGTTCGGCTTAAACGTGGCTCCCAAAGGCCATTCTCGCAACATGCAGGAATCCGAATCCTTAGCATTCAATGAACCTGTTGTTTTTCCCTCGTTTTGTGACTTCAGGTGAACCTGGACTCGTACACACGAGAACACACCAAGGAGAATCTGCAGGCCTCGACACGGTCATGCTTCGACCTAGCCCAGAAGAGGATATATGGCCTCATGGAGAAGGACTCCTACCCCCGCTTCTTGCGCTCAGAACTTTACCTGGACCTTGTCAACCAAAAGAAGTCCATGTCGACATCGTCTTCGTCGTCGTAGAAAGAGACGGGCAGCGCTGCAAAGTCGAGGGAACAGAGACTCGGAAAGAAAACGCGGGGGATTGAGTTCATTTAGCGTTTAAGTTTTGTTTCTCCATCCCGTCTACTACGGCTCGAGAAGTTCGAGAAGACTTGCGGAGAAGGAATGCCGCAATGTTTACAGGAAGCACGACAGAGAGCAGCCCCGTCCCTGCTGGCACGCGGGCCTGGAGTCTGGAGAGACTAACCCGGCCGGCCATCACTGTTAGTGAGTACCCCCAAGTGCTGGAGACCGGACTGGGTGCTGACAGGTCCCAGAGACACGGACTGCATTACTGCTCCTTTTTCCCCTCATCCAGCCCTTCCCTTTCATTCTCGTGGAGCCTGTTGAATGTTGTCGGTACGACAAAGGGGTGTACCCCCCCATACACATTTCAGAATGATTTCCTCATCACGGCGGGCGGCGAGGCCCTTGGATCTTTTGTTGGCCTGTTTTTACCTCCCCTCCTTTTGTTTGTCCATCACATTTTTTCTTAGATCCCCCCCCCCTCCCCCCTACCATTCCTTTTTTGGGGGGTGGGATCCTTCCCACTGCGTTCATCCAAAGATTGAGGCAAAAAACAGACAGAGAGAGAGAGAGCGATGCCCCCCCCTCCCATACACCATATTAGGACCTGCTGCCCATCTCCAAAGACTGAAAAATGCTTTATTTGAGTTCTGTAGAGCCAATAACCAACTCGTTGTAGCTACTCCTCGACTGGATGAGACAATATTCTCAGGACATCAAAGCACTCAACTATGAAGTTTATTTTATTTTTTTGTTTTCTTTTATACATTAAAAATGTTTGTTTTTTTATCACTTCTGGGTTATAAGCCTACACTCCACTCATATGCAGAGCAGAAAATGTTAGTAGGTTGCTCTATTCTTGAGAAGAACGCTCTTTATGTGTACAGAGGTTTGCCTATTTATTTAGAGACCTTATTGCAGACTGCTTAACACGTTGCACTCGGCTGAAAGTCCCCCCCCCCCTCCCGTGGCCCCAATCCTTACCCAGCTGTAAACCACATCCACTGCTGTCTGGATTTTAAGTGCAATATGTTTGTTTCCCTTTGGATAGGTTTCAGTTGTTTTTCTTTATTTTTTTATTATGAAATGGACAACGGATTAAACTCTGTGTTACCTTTTATTTGTAATAGTTATTACAGATTATGCTGGTCGACTAACTCGTTTAAATTAAGTGAGAAAACGAAGGCGAGCTGGGGGTCCCCGGCAGCAGGCAGCCAGGGCTCCATGTACATATAATTCCTAAAAAAAACAGAGAAGCAAAATGGAAAAAAAAAAACAAACAATGGTTGCGTTAATGTAACATGAGAATATGGTTGTAACTATGTAAATATGAGAGATAATGTGTGTTGTTACAAACGAGGAGGTATGGTTTTGCTCTTCCTGATTACACACTGCTTGTAAGGAGTTTTATTAAATGTATTTTATCATTTTCACTGTTTACAGACCAGTGCATCTCCTACAAAATAGCAAGCGACAGGAAAAAAAATAAACATTTGGTGTCATCAGTGGTGGAAAATAAAGGACCCAGCTGGTATTATAAGTGACCACGTGGCTTTGTCTTTTGTTTACATGATGTTCCATTGGACTTTCAGACCAATTTAGAGTAATAAATCCAACTATTCAGCTACCGTGACTTTGTTCACTTCTGCATCACAGAGAGCCTGATAGCTATCCCTGGCCACAAGGCAGGTGGAGACCCTGGATAGGATGCCATTCATCTCAAGGAAAGAAAACCCCAAAGAAAAGCCCTACAGTTTGCCCATTCAGAATCAAATAAGTCATCTCTTTGTTCTACTTATTTCTTTTGAAAAAAATAAATAACATGTCGTTAAGTAAAAACATGGTTTGATTGACAGGAGTCACCTCAGACCATGAGCCTGAAGTTGGAGTTTGGGACCCCCCTTATAATATGAGACCATCCATGTAATATGGGATGCTGCAATTCATTTCCCAGTACAATCCTATATCCGAAAGGGTGGGTAGCAACCCAGTACCCCAGGGTGTGTGGACTGGGGGGGTGAGTAAGATCTGAGAAGGCCGGGGGTGACGGTATGCAGGTGGTGTGGCTTGACTGTTGGCAGTTGAAATCTGTTGCAGATAAAAAACACTTAATCTCTGTCGCCAGCCACCATCTGTGTCCTGTCACAGAGGAAGGCATGAAAACTAATGAACAACATTATTGCCCTCCGTGTCTTCTCACCCTTCCACTCCCTTACTCTCGTAAAATGGGGGCAGAGAAGCGCAAGAGTTTTCCCTCACCCATGTCACCCCGATGTGAGTGTGAGCGCGCCATCGACTCACTTGGGCACGGTTGCATAATGATGACCTCGCTGACAGCGTCCGTTTGCCGTCTCCATCATACGATCATTTTTCAGTCCCTTTTAATCATTGATGTCCAGCTGCTCCTTTCTAATTAAATTTTAATTGGGTTTTATTTTTATGAGCTTGTCAGACTGCACTTGGAAACTTTCCCTACAGATGCAATGGGGGTGACGAAACCGCGACCCTTTTCCTCGAAACCGGTCCGAAGTGCGCTGCTCCGAACGGCGTCCCGGGACACGTGAACATAAGCAGCACAAAGTTTAAAAACATTCCAGCGGTTTATGGGGCTTGCTGCTGGAGAAATTTGGACAGTGATACAACGCACTGATACAAACATGTAATTTGGAGATGTGAAAACTCCCTAATCTTACTATATGAAAGATTAGCAAAAATGTTAACGTTTGCGGGGAGATTTACATTTAATCATTTAATAATTAAGTGGTAAATCTCTTAACTCGCAAGTTTTCACACTTTCCCCCGTGAAGGATGATCAGCTGAGGGTCACGCATGCAGATTGCAGAGTGCAAGGGGGCAGGCCGTGTGTTGGTGGCCTAGAAGCGAAGGCGGGGGGTGTGAAGGCCAGTCATCCCTCGTTAATTAACCCTGATGCTAGTCCTACATGCTCGCTGCTGTCACCAGGCTGCCCGCTTTCAGAGGGAGACTGAAGCGGCGTCAGTGCTGGGGGGCGGAGGCGGAGAATTTGGGGGGTTTCCAGAGTGGAAAGTAGCTGGGGTGGAGCAGAGAAAGGATGCCAAGTCAGAGAGCACCCATGGTTGCCATGGCAATGGGATGGCGGGCGGCAGGAGACCCAGCCGATCTTTCACGAAAACCTACCTGCCCCGAAATAACCCTGTCAGCCCCCCCCCCACCACAACTTTACAAGAATTCCAATGTACTTGTACTTCTGTGCCTCTGCAAATGGTGAATAAAATACATTTTTAATTTTAAAAATTCTGGCGTTTGCTTTTGGGGTGACCCTGTCCATCTCTGCTTTGCTGGCATTGCTGCGGGGCACCAGGAGCACCTGCTGGCCTTCACATCCTCCCCTCTTCTGCTGATGCTGTTTCTCGTCTGCTGGCCAGGTTTCTACGGTAACACGGGCAGGAAAAACGAGAGGCATCCTCCTTGCCCAGGGAGTAATCACCCCCCCCCCGCCTCAGATGGGCACTTAGCGGCCGGCATGTTTACCCACCCCTGCGACACACGTATAAGGAGTACCAAGCCAGGGGTCTGGCAGTTGTGCAGGTTTTCCGTAAACACCCCCCACAACCTCCCCCCCTTTATCCTGCTGCAGAGAAACCTCACTCCGAAAAAGTGGCCATCTCTCTAATGATCAGAGCTCTTTATGGGACAGGCAGAGGCTTCTATATTTAACAGTGGACACCTACTTATATAATATCTACCATTACTCAGTATTTTCTATGCATAATATATAGTCATATGTAGGTATACAATAAACGTAGATGCATAGATGTTTGAAATTCACCCAAGCACTGCATATAATGGTCATCCTGAAGCCAATCCTAGGAAGCACTGGGCGCAGTGGTGAGAATGCCATGAATGGGAGTCCTTCACAGGACATGATCCTGAACACAATCATGCACCATGAGCAATTTAGAGTTAATGATCCACCTCCAGTGCCCCGAGGGAGGAGTGCTGTAGGGGCAGGGATACCTTAGCAGATTCGAAGGGGCCCAAAAACATACTATCTTCCCCTCACTCAGGAAAATAAACAGAGAGCGAAAGTGCCAGCCCATGCGAGGGACCCAAGCTGACATTTTGTCAGGGGGTCCAAAATTCCTACCTATGCATCTGCCTGGAGGTAAGTGGAAGCACATGAAGATTCCACACACGGTTTCAAGGATCTATTCTGAGTTCCAGGCTCCCTGAAATAGCTTACAAGCAAATCAGGTCTTAAGGCTTTCTTAAGTTGCGATGTCCAGTCATACCTGTAGTTACAAACCAAGATCAACTGGTTTGGTATGCTTGTTATAAACATATGCATTTTAAACACTGATAGAACTCTGTGCTGATTTGGTCAAAACTCTGGGGCAGCAAGGATGCAGGTGACATATATGCCAGAGATGCAGGAGATATCAGGGAAAGTTGCAGCAGTAGTTAAGTCTTCAAGAATGTTCATAGCTGACATTAGGGCTATCCTGAAAAACAACATGCATTAATTCATTTTCTTTTTTAGAAAGCTGCATTTCAAGCTATTTAATTTTGGCTTACTGTCAGCAGCGAGTTGGGTTTTCTGTTTTCCGTGGCGTCTACAAATTGGGATGTCTGTAAACTCCTTTCAAAGGGTAATTTTTTCTGACACTGTCTCTCACCGACAGCTAGGAGCTTACTTCAGGCCTTTTCTGCGATGATCACATTGCGTTCCTTATCGTGAGTACTAAGAATGAGTTTAACTGTATTTAATGTTTATAATGACAAGAACCCAACCTGGATTCTGTGAGGCAGGAATCTTGGCAATGGGGCAGAATCATTTGTGGCCTCTTATGTCAATATAGCACATGGTTGTAAATAGGGAATCTTGAAACTGTAGTGGCTCTCAAAGTCTAATGAGAAACATCAATGACCTGAACCAGGAAAGTGGAGAAGCTAACGGCTTAGCGTAATGCAGTGAATTCTGGGAAATTTGGGAGTTCATCTCCCTCAGAGATTTACCGAAAGTTCCCCACCAAGGATTAAAAAGATTTGCTCATGAATCCAGGTCTTAAAGCTTGAGTGACTCAACACTGCCAGGAATGGCATGGACATTTGCTTTGAATCTTTGGCCAATTTATACCTAGACAGTACAAATCTCAGAGTTGGCGTCCATAAACATGTTCCTGGGCCCACGCTTTTCTATGTACCACTGATGAAGGACGATCATTATGTCTCAGACGACAGCAGTGAGGGACCCAGCAGAGCAGTGGTGAGGGAAAGGTATCACCGAGGCTGTATCACAGAACCAGGTCAAATCAACATCCAAGGGAGAGTGAGAGAACACAGCAAACTGGCATGCTCCAGGACTGGAGTCTAAACAAGGGTAGTCAGGTGATCACTAGAAATCAAGCCGATCTTTGGAAATTCCAGAAATTCTTCTCGGAGTGCCGCCCAGGAGTGTTATATGGTTCATGGCATGTCACGCCAGCTTCACAGAGGCGCGTCATATTCCTCTGAAACGCGGGCCGTATCGGAGCCGACGTGGCTGCATGGCCGCGCCTTCTCCCGTCCCGATCGTCTAGCATGGCGGAGGGAGGAGGAGCAGGACCTCGGCCACGTCTCAGTTCCCCAGTCCATTCCTGTTTCGGCGCGTGGCTCGTGCTCTAAGCTATATTTAAAGCCTACCTGGCACTGCATCCATGAGCCCACACTGAGCAGTTGGGTTGGGGGGAGGTCGAATGTGTGGGAGGGACACTGCAGGTTTCACATAGAAGTAGACTGCTGATGAGTCACGAGGATGTCCTGTCACCGATACTTGATAAGCCTACTTCCCTTTCAGTGCACACTGCAGTTCCCCTGCCTCAGATAAGCCCGACACGGAGGCTGAAGATCCCTCGGTGGCCAGGATGCCCCATTTCCGTTAATTTGTCTGCTATGACTGGCCGTACTTCCTCGAGCTTGACGGAATTGAGCAGAGGGCTTAAATTCACATGGGACTCCTCTGGCGGGGCACAGGGCCTCCTGTCTGATGTGCAAACGAAGCTTCTTCCATCAGATCTAGGCGCTAGCACGCGCCCCGTCTGGCAGACAAACCGCAAAGAGATGAGCCTTTAAAGCCCATGCCATGTGGGATTACCATGCTCTGTTAATCACCAGCTGGTTTAACCCACTTCCCATTAGTCACTTTTGGTTCCCTGCGGGGTAAACCAGATAGTGTTAAATGGTTCACGGCAATTCCACTCAGCCACTCAGCGTGGCCATGACCTGGGTCTTAAGTGGCCAGTCCTTGGAGCTGGTGGGCTGAATTTGGCAGTAGTTTGATAGTCAGGGCTGTAGGCTTCACTTAGGGACCGTGGAACAATTCCAAACTTTTTAGAAACTTCTGGAGACACAAATAAGAAGCTGATACAGACGGGTGTACAACTGTTAAGGTATGGGGGCCTGGGAGCAGGATATAACAATGGGCAGAGGGAATGGGGATGTTATCTGGGGAACGGATTACAAGAAAGTGAACATAAAAGAGAGCTATTTAGATGCAATCACAGGGAAACAAAATAAGGTCAGGTGATGGATGGGCTGTGATCAGGGGCCATCTTGAGGATCACAGTCTGGGTGTGCAGAGGTGTACACAGGTGTGGGGCTATAGGGAACTGGCCCCAAATTAAAGCTGATTGGCTCCCAGACTGCCTCTTCCGATTGGCTAATGATAAGGTCTGCTCCACTGTATGAATTATATCCCCCCCCCTAAAAATCCCTGGAATTGCACCTGTGTGTATTGATAGAGGAGAGAAAAAAGACCGTAATCCTGTGTAAGGACTGATGACAAGAAGCGCGTGACCTTAGCAAGTGGCTCTGTCATGTGACGTCATCCCCCCGCAATGCATCCACAGAATCGTGGCGCAGTAAACGTCTGACTCTGCTAGAATGACTATGGGATGAAATTTTTTTTTTCATGATTGGTGTGATTTTTTTATTTTTTTTTTTGCAGATGCTTACATAATGCTCGGCAAGCGATGATGTTATCAGTGCAGCATTCCGTATCGCCATGATAAGCCTAACCTGTCGACGTCCCTAGTCAGACAGCCGATTCAACGTGGCATCACGGGATGCAGGCAGAGATCCACCATGGGTGTGGTGTGACGCCACAGAAATGGATGAATGAGAATGACAGGTTGTGGCAAAGGGCACAAAGTCCTTTGATTTCACATAGACTTCACAGGAATCATGCAGTGGAGCCTTCCATGCTTTGTGTGCCGTGTACCATGCAGTGGCGTAGATAAGCTATGTCATAAATAAATAAGCTAGTAAATACTAATAAAAATGGTATAAATAAGCTACACCTTCTCAAACCCTCAACCAGCCTCAGCCATAGCCAATGGTCATGTGACCTCGCTCGCGTCCAACAGTCCCTATTCACTGATCAAGTTTAGATCTCATTCAACTGCACAAAAGATAGTGCTTACAGTCAACAGGGGGTTCAAGAAAAATGAGATGAAAAACGTAGCAGGTTACCATAGAGACTGGATTCAAGGAAAAGGAACCAGCCTCTGTTTTTTGTTTGTTTGTTAGTTTAATGATTGATTCATCGACCGATTCTTATGTTGGTCAACTTGCGTCCCTTAACTGCAGGGATCGATGCCAAGGTAGTTTCCTCAAAATCACATGCGTTTGGAAACAAAATAGACGAAAAAGATTAACACACACCCCTTCTAAACCCTGCTTCTGTTATAAGTAAACAGACTGTCTAACTAACTTTCAACAAATGGAGAAGCTTTCCTAGAAAATACTGCAGTTATGTTGGACCTGATGAAGAGTTACGGGCCAATAAAGGCTTAACGGAAAAGGACCAGCCCTTGAACGTACTGGTACACCTCCTCCGACAACCTATAACTCAACTGCAAAGAGCAACATGCAAGTGGCCCTGTTGTAAGACATCAAGCAGCTCACGTAGAGATTATTATAGGCGGGGGATTATCCTGTGCACCCAAATAGTGCAGAAGAGTGAAGAATTTATATTTTTAGCTTGATATTGAGAGAGGAACAGGAGAGCAGTGATCAGATAACCCGCTGGTGATTGTATCTGTGGTGCCTTACAGGCTGCATGTTGTAGATAAACACAGTTCTCAAGTGTGCAATCCACCCCCCTCCCTCAGAACTTTTTAATGGAGCAGGGCAAATTTTCCATGGAAAGCAAACGATTTGCAATAAGTAAAACACTGCATTTTGTGATAACGGTCCATACGCGATTCACTAATTTGTAATAGGCAGCTGACATGTGCAGAAGTCACCTTTTGATGACTGATAAGACCCTCTATGCCAGAGGCTGTGAGGCTCCCCAGCTCCTCGCAAGCAAACAGTAACTTTCTGGAACACTAAAACGAATCAAGTGACAGCGATGGTAAAAATGCTGTCTGCTCCACTGCCAAGCTGCAACATTAGTAGCGGAGGACCAAAATTGCGTGACAAGAAAAAAAAAAATTTGCAAAAAATAAAGTTAGGGCAATGTTTGTTATTGTAGAAAGGCCAGCTAGGAAAAATATCGATGCAAGCTCATGTTTCATGCCAGCATAAAAATTAAACAATCACATGTGGCCAGATTCAATAAGGACAAATCACATTTCTCGAGTCTATTTATGGACCGTAGTTGAGTTGATTTATTAATTTCCTGGCATTTTATCCTGCGTCTGACGGGAAAAACGCCCAGGCCAGGAAGCACTCGAGGGAATCTGAGTGTGGTTACTAAGCACCAGAAGGAAAGCTGAGATAACAATGGGCTCAGTGGTCCTGCTGAGTCCCCATTGTCATGCTGGGATTTCCGCCTTCGTTCGTCGTCTGCTTGAGCTCGGACCGCAGCTCCTTCTCATTGAACGTCTTTGTACGTGATGTGGTTGGGCTGTTGTCGGCCTGGAGTGGAATGGGAGGAGACTATGAAGACAGATGGAGAAATAAAGGATTTCTCCAAGGAAAGCGACAAGAAGGAGAAGGCAAGGTCAGGGGATTACTAGTCGTTTTAGCTTTAATTCGTTTTTAGAGGATATCGCAAATTCAATTTGAACTAGTTAGAATGCAAATTCCTGTTGTGCATTTCTGATATCAGACATTCAACTTTAAGTAAATGAAATGCATTAAACCGATATCAGATATTTATTAAACAGAATGCATTAAACTGAAATCAGAGATTTAACTAGCCAATGCCAATTTTTGATATCAGATATTCAATTTTAGCTAGTGAGATTTTCCTTATTTATTCCAATGGGAACTGGAATTTGAACTAGTAAAAATTCTTATAAAAATTATGAATAAATATTTAACTAGTTAAAACACACATTTCTGACAGCAGAAATTCAACTGGCATTTTAACTAGTTAGAACTGACAGCGATATCCTCTAGAAATGAATTAACATTATAAGAGGAGCAGGGATTAGTGAAGCCTGAGGTTATGCGTGAGAAGCTTCTGGTGGTGTTTTGCCAGCAGCGTTGGTATTCTGGGGGACACTGACTATGGAGGAAGCCTCTTGAATTAGCAGCTCAAAGCCGACACAGGGGCATAAAACGGTTGGCATACATAGTGACTGCCAAGTGGCATCCCATCTATGATGGGTCAGTTTACAAGTGGCTTTTGGAAAATCTGCTCGCACAGGGGATACCAAGGTCCGGAGAGGCTTCCCACCCTTCCATTTGTCATCATATCGCTATTCATAACATACATGACTTGTTGTAAGGTTTTGGATTCATAATTGGCCCTCTCCCAGAGGTTGTGTAAAGCCGGGGTCCCCAACCCAGTCCTTGGGGACCGCAGGACAGCCCCTGTTTTTTGCCCCCTCGAGGACAGTCTACATTTTTGCTCCACCGAGCTCCAGGCAGGGAGCTGGGAGACAGCAAAAACATGGACGGTCTGGTGGTCCCCAAGGACCGGGCTTGGGGAACACTGGTGCAAAAGGTCATTTGGTTCTGAACTCTTGGATTAGAATCTTTAACAGCAATATTTTTTCTATAGTTTATATAGTGTTAGCATCATATGGAAAATTACTGTGCGTAAAGCTCATATCTATATAAGCGTCAGGAGATGAGGAGGTCATGTTACATGGTGGACATTTCCTCCGAAGGAGTGATGCATTTCACTGTTACCTTTGGAGTTCCGATTCATGCCATTTGGTCTAGCCAAGGCCCCGGTGCCGTCTGACCCGTTTCCTTCTCGCTCAGAGCCGAGTTAGTTTCTGGTAAGGCTACCTTAACTGCCCATTCAGCTGGCAGTGGGTGTTCTGGCGGCTCGTTATAGCTGACTCACCACCCTGCCTCAAGCGCCACGCGTCTATTTAAGTCCAGATCGTGCCTAGTAAGAGGATGGGCAAGATATTTATAAGTGAATAAATAAATAGAAAAATAGAACAAGGCACCGATTCATCATTCTGAAGGGTATCGGTGTCGGATGCATGTTGGACCCCCGCTGGCACCGCCCCACTCGACTGGCTTTCGGTCATCCAATCGCATACCCCAGACAAGTGAGTATCCATTTGTTCTCTTGGATTAGGTGTTCTTTCTCGGCAGGTAGCTGGGTCGTGGAATAAACCTCAGAATTCAGTTATCCCAGGGGAGAAGGATTACCCTCTTACATCCACTCACATTTCCAAGTCCCGCTGTGCACGTGCGAGCATTTTTTCCCATTTATATGATGGAAAATGATCTTTTACCTTCAGTAAAACCCAGGGGTGGAAGGGAGCAAAACACTTTTCCCTGGCAAGAGGCTCATTAAGGTATGTTTATCTTGCATATATTAGGAGCCAGCTGGATTGGTCAGGGCTTGCGATTCCATCTGGCCCCTAGTGCAATAGATCCGAGCTCAGAATAATCTCGGCCAGCAAGCCCCTCTCACCAATAAAAGTCAGCATTCCTCACCGAGCCTGGAAAACCCACAGAGGATGCTTGAGGTTTGAAAAGGAACCAAGGGGGAACCTTCCAACATGTAAATGTGACGAACGGACCACGCATTTAGCCACATGCAGAGGTGGTTCATGTCTCTAACTGGCTGAAGGTAGTGCAGCAGGCCATTGGCGGCAACCTCGCATATTCTCAAGGTGCCAAATTTCTACCCTCTTTAGCCGTTAACTTAGGGCTGATTATTTATATATGCCAATCACCATAGCAACCGTAAACATTTTATCCTGCTGTATCATAAATACCTGTGCAGCATCTGTCTTCAGGTATCCCTGTGTCACGTTTCCTGCTTTAATATCTTTTCCAGCCGGAACGCAATATCGGCATTACGTAACTCAAGCTTTCGTCATGTGGCTAAAATTATTTTGATTGGTGCTGAAAATAACCCGGAGGAAGTGACCTCAGTGCACGGACAGGCATAAATATGACAAGTCCCTCTGGTGTGGCACGTCCAAAAATAAATACATAAATAAACACATCTCCTCGAAATTCCCCACCCCCTGCCAGATTAAAAGGATGGTCCAAGAAAGAGATGAAATATGGCTGTCGATCTTACATCTGTATGTCTTATGTGTGTTTTGGCGCGGCGTGGCGCAGCCGGAAAAGAGTGACGATTCACTTACGAGACAACAGGGGTGAACTTATAACTGGGAAAACAGAATAGAAAATAACAAACACCTGGGAACAAAACAAATAAATTTTAATAAATAGATGAGGCTGCAAACCCATGACCAGTTTCTGGGCTGCATGCTCAGCCCACCAACCCTGACAATGTGTCAGAGAATGGAAAGTGCACTATTCTTATCTGATTCTTCAGACTGTCTGCAGTGAGTTTCCAAACCACACCACCACCCATGCACCTGTTTCTTATGGGAGAAGTAGAGCAGCACCCATCCTCTTAAATGTCAAAACAGCTGCACATTTGACCAGGGAGTCATGTTTATGTGACACATTATAATAGCTATGAGAAGCCTTCTCAAAGCAGCGTTTAGACAAAAGGCAGGCAGGCTTCTCGTGCATAAGGGCTGCTTTGAGAATTCATTTAAGTTTCTAACGATTTTGACAGCATAACCCAGGCTCAGTGCCTGCCCAGTAACAAAACCAGTAAATAATTCCAGTAAAAGAACCAAATGTGTGACTTTGATTATTAGCTAAACAGTACTAGCAGGATTTTAAAAGTCGTTAAATGGTACTTAAAAAGTAGTTAAATTACTGAGTTAAATTAAATCATTGTTTTTTTTTCCTCGCTCTTTTTTGTGTATGTATCTCAAAAACCTCCTTTTGGAAAGTTGAGCTGAAATGTTGATTCTCGCAGGAAATTTTTCCGGGTCGGATTAGGTGTGGATGATGACTCCAGCCGCCGTTGCTTTGCGATTCCCAGCTGACTCCCATCATCCCTCGTTCCTGGCACAAATCGAGCCAATGGGTGGCTGGGAACTGCTCTCGGAAGGAATCTAGAGCTTAGGGAACACGGGAGCCAGCCTTCAGGGAGGACTGAGATGCCGAGCTCGTCTGCCTGCTCCACACGAGGTTATCATGGTAAGGGGACAGGAAAGACACGGAAAAGGCCTCTTCTGGTGGTGACGTTACACGTGGGTAAAACATGTGCGATTTCCTGGCTGGCAAGTCATGGCTCAGTATTAAACAGACACTGGCTGCCAAACACTGCCACCCCCATGATAAAAAGATCAGATCGTTTCTGTACATCTCGGCCAGTAAAACTATTTATCTATTCGTTTTGGTGGCATTTTCTGTTATTTCTTGGATTTTTTTTTTCATATGGCACTGGTATAGCACCATTCTATTATTGTGAATTTGCAATTAGTGACTGATAATAAAATTAGATAAAGGCTGCAGATTAAAGTTTTAATATACGAAAGACTGCTACTACTGTATGTATTAAAAGAGATAACTGAGATTACTATAATTCATATTATAGGCACGACTTGTTTTTCCTCGATAGTGTCACTAACTCAGCATTTCCCCAATCGGCATTTGCTTTTCCAGAACCATTGAACCAGTCACAGGGAGTCTGGAATGTAGCTTGGGATGCAGGGCTGACTGAAACTTGAGCAGGAGGCCAGTCTGTCATGGGGCACGACTTCGGATCATGGGGAAACCCCCCCAAAAATGGAACCCATGGAAAGAGGCCAGGCAATTTGTCACCCCCCATTTCAGGGGATGTGTGAGGCTGTAGCCCTGGGCAGCACACTGCCCCCAGTCATCCAAACTGGAGGGATCCATATTCTTCTTTGTCCCAGCATCTTCTGGTTCCATATCTTTTGGAATCTGAAGGAACTAAATCAAAAGGGAGCTAAGCATTAGGGTTTTCCCTGAGCTTGAGTTCATGTTGTCAGTCCACCACCTGCTTGCCATCTTGCAATTTCTTGTCCCATTTAAAAATCATTCCCTTAGTGCCAGTTGCTCAGCTCCCCACCCCTCAGTAAAGCTTCGTCTGAAACTCATCACTGCCACCATAATGAAATTACGGCCCTGTAAATTGTCACTCGGGCCACACAGCAATGTACAAACAGCTGTCAGCGCCGAGGGCCCTGAGACTGTACTGGAAAGTATTGTTTGGATTGCAACACGGCAACACAGCCTGATCATCCCTAAAGGGTGCTATACGCTTAATGATGCCAGCCTTGGCCTGAGCTTGTTTATTATAGCTGTGGCATAACCATAGACAAAGATCTTATTTCCCGAATATGTTGCAACGCTCCACATGATACGCCAGGGCCAACTTTCTGATCTGGCCGCCCACTGTCCATCATTAGGCATGTTTTCTGCTGTTTTGTCACTATGGAGACAGCAGTGTGGTTGGTAACAGTACACAGCAATAAAGCCATGCATTTCTGTCACTGCCATCCACACCACGTTCTACTCGTTTGCTCTTCGTGTAAATCTGAGAAGCAATAAAGAAGAAAGACGCGATCTAGAGTCCCGGTCGGCCATGTTTGGCAAACTGTCTCTGGTCAAGCGATGGTATTCTTGGTGGGTTTAGTGGTTGTGCACAAATAAACGAATAAACACCTTCACTCAGTCGGCATTTTTTGGATGCAGTGGTCCATGGCTTTGTGTTACTGATGGAATTTGCCCCTCAGAGGAAAAATTGTTGGTTACCCCCTACCTCATAGCAACGTAGTAACGGCATAGACCAGCACGATTGCCATGCTGGTCTATACTGGCCAGTGCTGGTTTGCTGCTGGCTTAGTTGGTGGATCAGCATAGCTGTGCTGGTCTACCTGCACATGTAGTTGGTCCACCAGAAATATTTTGTTAATGATGCTGGCCCACCAGCATCAAATACAGCATATGCTGGTATTACCAGCATGCATTATACCTGTCATGCTGGCAACCGGCTATGCAAGTCTGTGCTGGTTTTTTCAGCATGGGTGACAGTCACCCTGTGATGAAATACCCACCCTGTGAGTAAGGCGGATTCAGTTCTTTAGGTTACGGAATGATAATGAGAGACACTCTCACTAGAGTACTCCTTCAAATTCGATAGATGCATTTGTGTAAGGCTCAGAAATCAAAGCATTCTTCCCTTCCAAATGTCAGCGGCTAAAAAATTCAATGTGAAACAGAACAAACAAAATTCTTTTATTTATTGTACGCTCTGTATGAGGGAGGTGAAAAAGGTCACCGTATGCAGACTCTGCCTATGCCAGAGACTCTGCCTATGCCAGGGACTCTGCCTATGCCAGAGGCTCTGCCTATACCAGGGACTCTGTCTATGTGAGGGACTCTGCCTATGCCAGGGACTCTGCTTATGCCAGAGACTCTGCCTATGCCAGGGACTCTGCCTATGCCAGGGACTCTGTCTATGTCAGGGACTCTGCCTATGCCAGGGACTCTGCCTATGCCTGAGACTCTGCCTATGCCAGGGACTCTGCTTATGCCAGAGACTCTGCCTATGCCAAGGACTCTGCCTATGCCAGGGACTCTGCCTATACCAGGGACTCTGTCTATGTGAGGGACTCTGCCTATGCCAGGGACTCTGCTTATGCCAGAGACTCTGCCTATGCCAGGGACTCTGTCTATGTCAGGGACTCTGCCTATGCCAGAGACTCTGCCTATGCCAGGGACTCTGCCTATGCCAGAGACTCTGCCTATGCCAAGGACTCTGCCTATGCCTGAGACTCTGCCTATGCCATCTAATGGGTGGACTGACACTGATTGGAGGATGTGTGGGCAGCTGGAACGCATTCTGGTCATCTCAGTTCAGAGGCAACTTTTAGACTTAAAAGGGAGTTCATTTATAGACTTAAAGGGGAGTTTTGTGACAGACTTACAACCAACGCAAGCTTTTGTATGGGACCTGCAAGACTCCTTGCTTACTTAATAAAATAGCCCTAAATAGTGGTCCATCCAGACACACCACAACTAGTCAAATGCAATATAAAACACATTCAGCATTCAACAACACATATGAACAGCAGGTTTGGCTGCTGTCTCTGTGACTGGAAGGTCGCTGGTTCGAATCCCAAGGTTAGCAGAGTTAATTGCACAGCTGGGCCCTCCAGCTAGGCTCTTACCGCAACTGCACCAGGGACTGCCTGACCCTGTTTTTTCAACCGATGCTGCTTTGTATAAAAGTGTCTGATAAATAAATAGATGTAAATGTAATGTAAACAGTTAATGAGCTGAACACACATCGCCAGTTATAATAATAAATACACACGATTGACCGCTTCAGCTGCTAAGGCTCATGGGAGTGCAATTTAAGACCAGTCCAGATGGTCGTTTCCTGATGAGCTCTCTGAGTTCATCATTCCCGGCGCAGGTCAAAGGGGTACCATCGCGGCACTTATCACTGCCGAGAGGCGTAGCTTCTCTGCCGTCCCGGCAGACCAGCTGATCCCTCGACCACCGCGGTCGCCACATCGCTTCCTGGCACCGAAGTCTGCGTGTGTTGCCAAGGGTAACAGCCCAATCGCTGGCTCGCTCACCCCGGAGGGGAAAAAAATGAACTGATAACTCTGGAGGCTAAAAATAACTCTACCCCAAGCCCTGACATATCAGACAGGCTTTCTACTTTCCTTGCCTATCCAAATTAAACTTTATTGGATAATAATCCCGTCATGCATTAAATTACAAAGAATTGAAGTGGAAACCATGCACTGAGCATTAGGTCATGTTGGAGAGTTAGTGAGGTCATGTGGCCTGATTTCTTAGCAGTAACTTTGCAATCTGTTTATAATGAAGTAGTTGTATAACACTCTCTTGTGGAAAGCAGAGGGGATGACTTTTGAGGACACAGTTGAATCAAATATTTATCTTATAATAGGGTGAAGTAGGTGGCCATGTACTTATCTCCCCCCGCTTTTTACCACATTGGACGATTCTGCAGAATGTCTTATGGTCCAATGGACAGAAAAATGGCGATGTACTCTTGTCTTCTCCAGCCAGGGGGATGGCTGTTTTGTGAACTGAGAGAGAGAGACCTGGGTGTCTCAACTGCTGGAAAGTAGATAAGGGAGATGTCATGGACCTTTGTCCTAGAGATCCGTCTTCCCTGCCCCCGGGCCCAAAACCCTGGGACAGAAGAGGTGGGACCTTTGTCTACAGGACAACAATAGTGAGCCGATACTGACCTGGGATGATTAAAAACTGTAGGATTTTCCCACTGCATAAATGTATAAAAGCGAAACTTCCAATTTAATATGAGTAGTTAAGGAATGGACAAATCCCCTTTTGAAAGGGTTAGGAATGGCTCCAGTTCTACCAGAACCCGAGCGACTTGCTTTGATCTCTTGTTCAGATCAGGCCACCAGACCATCAGCGAGCAGAGAGCACATTATCTAGGCCCCTTAGGGTCGCTGCAGCTAGACGGAAATATACTCCAACATTCAGGGCTGGAAAGTGGGGCAGGCGCATCGTCTGGTCAAGTGCCGGCTGTAATTCGGCTGCACTCCGGTACACTTACTACTGCCTCCCCGGGGGCTTGTGACCTCTGTGTCATAACGCCATGTATCCCAAGCCATTCATATATAGTACCCTAGGAGCCCAATGAGCACCGGCATGGAAAGACCCAACCATTGTGCATCTTGCGGCGGGAGTGCATCTTGTCCACCCCGCCATCTTACTCAGTGGCAAGTCTCGGCAACTTTATTGCGAATCAGTGGATGTCTGTTTCTGAAAGAGAGGAGACATGGGAGGCTACACGCAACTGTGAGGTCACGTTAGGTAAGAGGATGAAAAGTGTGGCATCTGACCTCATGACCCCTCTTCAACTAGGTGCATTTGCAGGGTTCAGCAGGGTTCAGAGGAAACTGCGGCCGGCTTATGCAAAGCTATGCTGTGTGTTTGCGGGTGGGCTGGGGGGTCAACCTAAGGCCTCGCCAGCCACTGGAGAGACACGCCGAACCACAAATAAGCCCCCCCCCCACTCTGAGTCCGTTCAGCCCATAGGCAGCATGGCCATGAGTGTCAGTCACGCCACCCTGTGGCCAAGGTTCACAGTCTCACCCGACCGCCTTCGCGTGCGCATTAATGGGACATAAAAACAAAATCGTATCCCATTTAACTGGAGAATAAATTGAGCTTTATGAATTGTGCACGCCATCACGAGATGGAAGATAAGGGGCTTTCAAGGTCTATTTCAGTGTACTTGGGGGGGGCGGGGACTTTAAATGCTAAATATAGCGCCTCAGTGACGTCACACCCACGCCAGCGCATGCGAAGGTGGAGGTGATAGAGACGGCCTCTTCTCGCTGCGTCAAGCTTGGGGGAGGGGTGGTCTCGTCTGGCAGGGCCCACCACATCTGTCTGACCTGCTTTCGCTGCGGACGGGTGCAGAAATAGAGTCCAGTGACATGCTAACGTGTCGGCAGAAGATCAAAGGGAGCACGCTGCAGATCACGCTTCTGAAGATTCTGCCCCGTTTTTCACTTCAGAAGAGGAGATGCGTCTGAAATGGGGACGAGAAAATGTGGTTTCCCTCTAAGAATGTCAGCTTTAAGGTGACATAAATATGCCGGGACGTGATCTGTTTCGGCTAAAAGGGGGCTCAGCTGCTGGCGATATTTTTAACTGTCAGTAAACATCAGTGCCATTATTCATTCTTGTGTGGTGGGCGTTTGGCTTATCTCACTTAATTGTGTGTGATATATGTGGAGTTTAAATTTTGCTAATATATGATGAGTTTACATACACAGACTGAAGACCTGAGGCTGAAGACCTAGAAAGGGTTGTCTAATGCCCTGTAATGCTGCCCCAGTTTGGAATCTGCACACCTTCTGTGATCATAGGAATTTATTAAATAACTCAGTACATACAAAAATATGCTATAATAAATACATTACCTGTACCTTTAAATAAGTAGAAATATGCCAAATTATTTGTATGTGGTATATTCATCTATCCATCCATCCATCCAATTTCTATACCTTCTTGCCTGATGCAGGGTTGTTTAATTTGATCAACAAAATTCAACATGGTGTTTGAATGGTAGAAGTGCTAAAACTCATCAAGGTTTCTTTCTAAATGAACACGAAAATATAATTGGCAGGCAGACATACCCCATCCGTCATGGTTCTGATGCCCCTGCGTACCAGTATGCAACATGGTCTACAGTTCCCTATTCAGCGGGACTTTGGCACATGGCTGGATAAACCCTGAGTGATACACTAATTTAATAATCACAGTAATCAGGAGGTACTCATAAACGTGTTCATTGGGAATCGCCAGATTCCTCGAAAACCAGAGGAAATGGAACATTTGAAGCATGCTGACGCTCTCTATTTCACGCATACACCCTGTAGAGTATCAATACTGCCCACTGAGTGGCCGTTCCATCCTCAGTGAGACATGCATCAGGAAATGACAGCATGATTAACCGTTTTGATGTCGCAGATTGTGTAATTTAGGAATGGTTATTTAATGGTAATTTCAACCCCGTGGGGAAACATTTTTAGATAATCATAGGAGATATGTACCTCTGTTTATAGTTACTGCCACTGTCATACGTCAAGCAGGAAGTAACGCTGTGGCCTTTGACCCACCCGAAGTGGCCCATCGTGGCTATTAAATTATCCCTTGCTGAGAGTCACATGGCTGACTCAGTGGTCCTTTAGAAAAAGGTTGTCGCATTCCTCATTGTACTGTGATTGGCTGTTATTGAATCAGCTGGATAAATGGTCTCTTTTTACGCTGAGTCGCCAGGCTTCCAGTTGCTGATTAAACAGACTCACTGTAATGAGGTGGGCCGGACGGGGGGGGTGGCAAACAAACTACTCTGCGAGACATTCTTCAGTCCAGGAACTAAGCAACAATGGTCACCTGTGACATGTCATATGTCATTTCTGAACGTCTGAAGGTGGATCACCTTTTTGGATTGCGGTCTTCTTTTCTGATATGCTGGAGAAAGCAGAGTGACTGCTAGGCAACTTGGCTCCATTCTCTTTGAAGCTCTTGTCTTTAACGTGCTGTGTGGCTCCAGAAAAGGGACCTGTATCTAGGATCAGAAGGTTGCTAGTTCAATTCCCACCATCAGCAGGGTAAATTCACCGTCGGACTGGCTGACTTTGTCACTATGGAGTCAATCGTCTGCTAAATAAACCGAACATTATAATGATACTTTACTGGCATATGAGACAAAGGAGTTAAAGCCAAGCTTGGGGTCAGAGCATCAGCAATATATCTGGGGCGAGAGCTGAACAGTGATTATGTGCATCTAAGACAGGACACAGACTCATCCATCCATCCCAGGATAACCCAAGACGGGGCGCCAGCCCATTGCAGTAGATAATTTATACATAATTCGATATTATAACTTAAAAATTCAGTCTTTTCTTTCTCCTGTTTTGGTATTTCTCCCTTGGCAGTGCCCAGGGACTCCAGAAAGGTAGTCGCCTCTGGCAGCTTTAGCAGGTCAGCAGCCTGTTTCACAATTAGGGGCATAAACACCGACTTGGGGAAGAAAATCTCTGACTGGAAGAAGCTACCAATCAGTGGTAACAAGCCAGGACACACAGTCTGCCTTACATAAGAGCCAGGAGCCCGCCACACGTGGCTGGGCCGCCTGGAGTGACGCAGCTGGGCCACCACCTGACCCCCCAGTGCGGCTTGGTGACCTGAGCCGTCATTGTCTACACGCACACGAAAGGTCCTCATCTGGGGAATGGGAGTTACATCAGCGCTTACATCAGAGTCAGTCTGAGTCGCATTTACGTAACTTGGCATTTTACCTGATTAACCTTCCAATTTCGATAACCAAACCAATCTTGGAGTCACAACCATACATTAAGGGTCCAAAATACGACAATTGCATCACTGAATAACAGTCACTCCCACAATTCTCAGAAATCTTATTAATCTAATTGCATAACAGATAACACTCTTCTTTGTGGCTTTAGAGTGACTATTGCTGAAGAATGACTATATAAATGATGTAAAATTGTTTAAACCATCCATCCATCCATCCATCACCCAGTGAGGCCGAAGTCTATCTCAACAAGCACAGGCCAATGCAGGCATGTTTTTAGACTGCAGGAGGAAACCAGAGTACCTGGAGGAGACCTGGAAAAAAAAACATCGGAAAAAACATGCACACAGACAGCTCACATACACACAGCAGTCATTCTACTGGGACTCAACCCCCCTCCCGCCCTGGAGCTAAACCCACTTTATAATAAAGTGTAAGTAACCTGGGCTGGTGGTTGTATTTCTCACTTTTGGCTGCCCGGAGCCAAATCCAGGACAACTAACAATAATCTGCCAATATATACATATATGTAACACTGTTGTATTTTAGGCTTTGACAGACCATTTCAGGGCTTGTTAACAGAAATCGGGGGCCGATTTAGGGCATTTCAAGGCCTTCAGGGTCCCGGTTTTCAGTCTGCATTGGAGAATCAGGTCAGCTCTGGGCTTTAAAGACCAAAAGCATTACACCCCCCGAAAATAAGTGCACGTTCTTATCAGGCCGCAGACAGGGACGTCCGTGAGGGGCAGGCACATCCAGCCTGAGCATGGGCAGAGGGAAAGAGTGGCTGATGTGCGTACATAAGGAAGGGTTAGGCTGCTGTGGGTGCTGACTGCAGATTTTATATGCATGTAACGCGGAGACCGGTGAGTCATCCGCTCCATTCGCTTTGAGCCTTGCTTCAGTCACTTAGCAACAGGGGATTTACTTTCCCTTCGGCGTAAAATTAGAAAACGTATAATTCTTTGCCTTGTAGGATGCAGTGGCAAAGCGAGCAGTCAGCGTTTGGGAATGGACTTCGTTGGATGACTGGGAATGATGTCACCCAGGACCACCATTCACATTGTCTGTCTCCTAATTGTGTTTATTGATTTCTTGTTTGTTTGTTTTCATATCAGTATCTTTCAGTTTTGCCACATGAATTCAGTGCCTGTGTGGTTTTCTTAAAGACAAGAACACCTTATACAAAACCTTATAGAAAAACAAGATCATGCTCCTTCTGCAAAACACCCCCGCATCCCCAGGACCAGAGCATGTGCTCTGCGTGGAGCTCCACTGTCCTGCCTCGCATTTAGTTGGCTCCTAGTATATTTTCCTGCTTTAGGTGGGGGGGGGGGGGGGGTTTAGTTTGGGATTAAAAAAATTATGTGTTTCTTCGTCTGTTTTTTTTTTTTCCTTGACAGCCTAGGGGGTGCGT
>JAODKM010000108.1:5574733-5595845 GCA_026780845.1 Petrocephalus sullivani | reverse complement strand
TCAGTTACCTGCATAAAGCTCAGGTGATTAGCGTCTGCGCCTGTGTGGCTCTCAGTTACCTGCATAAAGCTCAGGTGCGTGTCGGGGGCTGAAAAGCTGGTTTAGTCTCGAGGAGTGTGGGTCCTACAGGGTTTATGACCTAGGAGGAATGGCGAGGGGACGTGTACCCCCAGATATTTAATTTGCCTCCATATCCCCCCGCAAAGAAATACAGACCTTTGCATTTAAATGCCCTTGGTGGTGGGGGGTGAATCACTCCTTCTTTGGCTTCCCCCACTCCGCATCCAACGTTATTTCTTATTGAACGCCACAACATCATTAGAAGTTCCTTGACATTTCATTTTTCTGCATAGGGCTGGTCATTAATGTCTTGCTATTTAAAATGCCCTGCACGTCATGTCCTTGGCAATTAAAAAAAATTAAAAATCAGTCTTTACTTTCTAAATGTCACTTTGCGTCTTGCAAACGTAATTTACTTCTGGCTGGTGGTGAATGTTCTGGAGCTGGTGAGGTCATTTAGCACCGGCTGGACTGCTGGTCATGTTTCCTAAAGCCTTTTGTACCCAAAAGTAGCTGTTTATTTGACCGTATCCATTGATTGTAATGGTTCCACTTATCATAGGTGATAAATTTAAGTTGTGGACTCCATGTTATGGATTCTCAGCCACAGTACATTTTTTTTAATTAATACACAGAGTTTTTGGTGGATATCTTGAAATCTCCTATTTGTCAAGCAAGGCTTTCAAAATAAAGTGGCGTGTTTTTCTTGCTAAGCTGATGAATGAAGTTTCCAGCCTGCAGTGAGGCAAGATGAAGTGATTTGGGGGGGGCAGCAGTGCTGGGAGACATAAATGGGCTGCTTTTTCCTTACCACCATCATTCAGCATCACGCCCTTGACAAAAAAACATTGCCGACACTTGTAAAGCCCACCTGAATAACTTCCACTGTGAATGGTCTCTGTCTCCCATCGACTCCCATTGCGGGAGACAGATTTGTGTGCGCACGAAAGATTCTTCAAAACTCGAGATGACACCTGGACCAGAAGCCCGTTACATGCCTAAGTTGGAGTGCGATTTCGTCTGTGTTAGTCAGATGGGAACTCAACAATGCCCATCATTTTCATGAGTGTTTTTATTCTGAAACGAACTTCCTGAGTCTGTGGATGGTTATGGAAGTGTTATCAACTCCCCTCATAAAAAAACAAAACAAAAAAAAAACAAGCATATATCCTGCCAGTTTATTGGTTCATGCAATCCGGTTCAGTCGAGTTTCAGCCCCAGATTGATGCCAGGCTGAAGAACAAACATCCATTATGAGATCTAGCTGAGGCAGAACCACGTTCAGAAAACAAGCTCCTACCAGATGAGCTGATCTGACTGCATTGGTGGCCAATGAACAGACAGGCGTGATCACGGCACGCCAAAGACACCTGACACATATTTTCCAGTGGCAACCTGGAAACATGATAATATCGCCTTGCATTTTCATTTGCTTTTATTGAGTTTTTCAGAAAACCCAAACAGTAGCTAAATTCATCCATTCATTATTTATATGAAAACATTTATGGGAGAGGCACAGGACTCCTGGGGGAATTCGCCCATCCACCTATGCATCTGTACTCTTCCTGGACGTGGTCGCAGTAGACCTGGGGTTTATTGCAGGCATTAGAGGCCACATGGCAGGGGGCAGCTTGGGTTGGATGCCGGGAAGTGGAGTAAAGTGAAGACTTGGAGGAGAAATGTCACCTTCAGACGCCAGAGCTCAGAGTGGGAGTCAGAGAGCCGGACCAGGAGTGAGGCACAGCTGGGCTCAAAACAACTACAAGTGGTTTTAGATTTATTCCCGGGGAAGAAATACAAACAAGTACAAGAGACACCACTTATGACAAATTAAGCCCCAGCTGAAGAAAATTACAGGGATGGAATTCTGAGAATCCCCGCTTCACTGACAGCACAGCCTGTGCTCAGCACCCACCCCCAAACTGCCCCCGCTGACTTTATGCAAACCCCACCACAGCCAGCCCACACAGGACCAGCCAGCTTTCAGTACCAGACGTCTGATCTGATCTGCAGGCCCAATGCGATCGAGCCCCACTCCTCTGCTAGACGGAAGCGATAACCGTACAGGAAGGACTTTATCACCTCTGCATTATTAAACTATACCAGCCGATTCATTTCAGATCTGCTTATGCATTCAGGAGTGAGTCATCGGCCTTCCGCTGATGGGGGGACGAGGTGGCTTATGAGTACCACTGTGAAAATTCTGAACTTATGTTAGAAAAATCTAATTATGAGGGTTTCCTGACCGTGCAGTGTCAGGAACGATATCAAACCATCTTTATGCCCACACGTATAGTACAGACAGTCTCTGCCAGTGCCTGTCTGTCCATGCAGTGCTGCCTGTCAGTGTGGAATGAGTCTTATAGACACCCCATTACCAGCAACGTCCATCCGCATTTACCTCATGGTCAACACCGTTCTCAGAGCTGAGTACAGGACATTCTCCTGCTGCTCGGAGCTATACAAACAGTAATGTGCATTGATGAGACACACCTATTGTTTAAGATTTTATATATGATTTTTTTCCACCCACAGCACATATAAATCTTTTGAAAATTCAGTTTTTTTGTGTCTGAGGTTCTTAAAAAGGTATTGGACCAAAATACTGCACAGTGCAATTTTTGTACGCCTGGCAGAAGTGCACATTTAATGGGATGGCACGAAACAGGAGTGGTCTATTTCTGATAACGGTGCGGTTTGGACTGGAGGAGAAGGCTGTCATCCGCCGTCAAGTGTCCAGCTGTGACCACAGCTGCCAGCTGCGATGCATTCCTCTGCAGCCGGGTGTCGGACATTCCTGGAACGTGACATCAGTTGGCCGCCGGCACAGCTGCAGGCGTTGCTGTTCCCACCACAATGCCGTGCACGGGATTCCCTAACGAGTCACGTGACCGGCGACAGGCTCAGGATGCCCTTCAGGCAGGGAAGGGGATTGAGGATGGTGTTATAATGTAGGAACTGAAAGCCAGGAGCTGGGAAAGTTAGAACGGATTCCCCGGTGGTCAGTATTAGCCACTGATGATATTTCCAGAAAGTGACCTCACACAATGGCCCCATACCCATTGTTCCAGAAGGCAATCGTGTTGAGGTGGAGGTGTTCAGAGGAAGCCAGGAATAACACTATTCATAGTGAGAGGCAAAGCGAAAATGATGTCGGGGTGGGTGAGGCAGTCCTGAGGGAGCCGGGCTGTTGGTGTGCTTAGCGGAGGCTTCGGTTCTGCGTGGTGCTGGTCGCCCTCAAAGTGTTCTGAGAAAGCACAACATGAGGTAGGTGGAGAGAAATGTCCAAGGAGCGCCGTGTTTTTCAAAATGTCAAAGACTCTGGGCTGCTGAACGCCAGAAACTTTGGGCCCGACCTGCTGGGAACATGTCATCGGTTCCACTGAGGATGTGGAGCCAGACCAGAAAGCCAACATTTCCAAATCTCCAGAACAGGAACATTTCAATAGAGTATTGAATAGTGGTACTTTATTTATCCCCGTGGGAAAATTGGGAACTTTTTCCGTGTTCCATATCTTGCGCTCTGTGTGAGTCACAGACAAGCATGTATTTAGAGGTGAAATCAAGCCTCTGGGTCAGAGTATCAGTATCCCTGAAGCATTGGGATTTAGGGCCTTGCATATGGGCCCAGCTGCTGTGATAGGGGATTCAAACTCACGACCCTCCTGGCGCAGATCCCTGACTTGCTAAGCTATTCCTCACTCCCTAAAAGACAGAAATTCCTACCCCATAAAATGTTGAGCTCTCTGTAAAACTGTAAGCTACAGTGCATAATTCATTCTGAATGATTTTGTGTTAGGCTGTGCTAAGGGCGTCACCAAGCGTGATGCAACGCACTGCGATGTACAGTAATGCTTCTGTACCTTCCTTGCTTTGGGCTTTTCTTATTCCTAGATGAGAGAGAAGATTAAAAAAAGGAACTAAACCCGGACAGCCTGGCAAACTGCAGGTTGCCTGGTAGAGTCTGGGAGGTCGAGAGAGAGAGTGAGATTGTCATGACATGAGAGGACCCTCAAGACTCCAGGTGCCAACCAAATTCCCCAAGCGACAAAGCTCAGAGTCTGCTGGAGCTGTGTCACTTTAGGTTTTTTCAAGGTCATGAGACTTGCTAAACTTCTTTTTTTTTCCACAACCTCCAATTTCAGGCCTCTGCAAGCCCGATGTGTCTCGTTGCCAAATTCGAGAACAAAAATCCCAGCATTGACACAAACAAGCCAAGTGACTGGCAGATTGGCCTGGAACACCATCACCTTCCGGTGCTTTTCCAGTAACCTCGGCGTGACAGAGTCATCGAAGCGGAAACGCCTGGAGAGACAAGCAAAATAAAAAGTTGGCATTAGGTTAGCCAGGCTTTTCATGATCCTGCTCCTGTAATCAAAAGCAAATGTGGTTATTCTCTCCTCTGAAGATGGCTCAGTACCCAGTGGGGGTGAGGCAGCAGACAGTGCTCTGCTTAATGTGCTTACAGGTTGCAGGTTCTAGACCCACAACGGACCTGCTCTAGCTTTGATGTTAACTTGGCAGCTTTACTAAAAATAATCAGTAACGTAATATATCAGCATGCCAAGCTATAATATGATCTCAAAGCATTTAAGGAGTGCTATAGGAGTGCTGCTGGGTTGTGGGCTCAAACTGGCATCTTGAAATTGCCCCATAGTGTGTGCCCTGCGAAGGACTTACAGTCCATCCACGGTTGACGCTTGCATTAAGGTTTAAGTTCCATGCTTCTAGCATTAGGTTCCAGGCTCACCATAATCCAACATAAGTAGTGAATGGATGGATGGATGGATGGATAGTCACTTTGTTTTCCAGAACCTCCATTTTCCATTTGCAATCAGGAGTGAAGTTTCATCATCCTTCCCGTCTGATTCAGACGTGACTGGGCATGGATGCCTGTGACACGCCCTTCTTTCGATACGCGTGGACATGCCATGTCCTGTCGGCGGAGGCCACAGTAGGCTAATCTGATGCATAAATTAAATTGCCAAATAATTTCAGCTCGAGTTTCCAGCCCGAGCCTGTCTCCCCAGCCATGAATGGCACCTCATTCACAGGCGATTGATTCATTGACGCACCAATCCCTTCCCCGTGTCTGCACATGGGCGTGCATGCGCGCGCACACACACACGCGCGCCGGCACACAGACACACACACAACACACCAGTCCAAAATCCACATTTCACTCCAAAGGCGTGTTGCTCCAAACCTTCACGGCTGATTCTGACACTGTGGTCTGCATCTCAATGCCTCCCTTTCCCCATGACTGATGATTTTTTTTTATTTGTTGCAGCAAGATCCAATTGCTTCTCACAGTAAACACCAGATTATGGTGCAAGGGGGGGGGGGGGGTTAAGTAAGCCGATCTCCATGGATAGGATGGGGAAAATTCATGTCCGGGATCACATGTCTGCACGTTTTCTGGCAATTGAGGGGACAAGGAAAGAGTAAAAGGGAAGTGGGGGGGGGGGGGTGAGGCTCAGCTAGTAGGGACTATGTGCCATATGATGAGATGGTCGGCGGTTCGAATCCCAGAGCCACAGATGGGCGAGGCCCTCAACCCCCAAATGCTACCAGTGTGCTCTATGCCAGCTGGCCCTCTATGCCAAGCCTTGTTCTCACCTCGAAGGAGAACAGTATGTGACATGCATTCCACACATTCCAATGTACCTGTACTTGTGCAAATGGAAAATTAGGCATCATTTCATGGTCATGGGCGGGGTGGAGGGGTGTGGTTCCAGCCTGTCCCAGGCTGAGGAACGCCCTGGATGGGGTGCCAGGACCAGCAAAGGCCACCAGCCTCCTAGGTAACAAAGATAAATTTGTTAAACAACATAGCTCATCTGACGACTTGCATTTCATCCTGGGGTGGCATATCCATCCTATTTGCCATCATGGTTGCACACCCTAGAGCCAGAAAGGACATTTACACACTACTTATATGATTTAATTGAATGGTGACGTGGGTGCCAGCATGTTAATTGGGCGGTGAGAATGCATATCAGGAATCATGGACGTGTATCGGGGCGTCATCTTTAAATACCTATGCGCGCCTGGGCTAGCCGGAATAGCTTGTCTTCTAAACAAATGGTGCAACTGTTAGTTTGGGAGGCTCCGTTGTTCCATTCTGACAGTGCCGTCAAACTGGTACCTGACGGCACACTGGGGATTAGCCTGTCCGCGGTGACCTGTCACATCTCGCATGCAGCGAACGAACGTCTGCTCCATATCTGGATAACGCCCGGCGCGTGTCTTGCTCAGTACGTCATGATGCATTTCCCGAGCACGTCATGCACCATCACTGCTGTCCAGCTTCTTTGTGAAGTTTAGAAAAACCGCTTGGCATACTTTGCTTGATGAGAAAATCAACATAGAGAGGAATGTAAAAAAAAAAACATGCAAATTCATTAGTATTTGTCTCTGCTCAGTGAAGAACACCTTAGCTGTGTTGTCCTTGGCCTCGGACGCCAGTTCTAAACTTTCAAAAATATTGGTTTTGGGCATTTTTTTTTACCAAATTTCATCAGGTCTCTTGTTTTGCCTTGTCCTTCATAGGCACTGCAAGAAGACCCTCGCCCCAGGAGAAAACATTTAGGGTTACAGTTTTGAAAGCTGTATAAAGCAAATGTTTTCAAGAAGATTTCCTATCTGGGCAACTGTCAGATCAAGTGACAGGATTTTTATTCTGCTATTTATTTTTATTCGTAAAAAACAAAAAAGAAATGTCATATCACTTTGCATTTACTAACATTGAGGTGGAGGGGGGGGTCACTGTAATGTCCCTTGGGAAAATGGGTACGTTTCTTCTCAATCCTGGTCCAGATTAATGTCATGTAACGCATAGGAGGCCAGGCCATTTGACTGAGGTAGACAGCGGGTCTGACAGACAGGAGGTCGTTTTACATTTCCTCTCATTTTATGTGTTTAACTGTCTTGTTAGCATAGCAAAATTAGCTTTTGTCTATTCTACTGATTTTGAAATAGTTTGAGTTTTTTATGACACAGTTGTTCCAGAGCACTTTGTGTGTGTGTGTGTGTGTATATATATATATATATATATATATATATGGGCAGTAAAGGCTAGAAGACAGGGGTAGACAGGAACAAGAACCCATTAGAACTTGTAGGGTGAAAAAACCCAGAGGTCAAAGGTCAACTAGCCGCCCATCCCTCCTAGCACATACTAACCGTATAGGTTCAACTGGATGCTCAACATCAAATATAATGGAGAAAAATTGTAACGGGGATACAGCTGTAGTAACAAATAAAAATGAGTCAAAGACAACATAGCAACGCAACAACGCAGGCAAAACAACTGCACAAGGGAGTGAATCTAAAAAATGAAAGGGAATAATACTAGATGATTAAAGGATAAAAGTCCATTACTAATTCTCATCACAATACACAGATGTGTAAACAAAGCATACTTTGCTGGGTGCAAGTTAGAGTGGATTCCTCTAATGGTTGAATACTGTTGCACAATGAAGTACCATAAATCAGTTTAAGTTCTTATGTAAAGGACAGTTTGTTCCCTTCTTGGGTTGAGCCCATAAACAATATATCCTACTGCTTACATCTGAAAGCGTAATGCTTTCAGGTCTGAGTACTGGAATGACGTCACGCGGATAAATACTTCCCGAAAAGAGTTGCAGTTTAAACCCAATAGTTGTGAAAATCATATAGTGGTTTTAGTAGACCATTAAATGTTTCTTTTTAATTGTTCAAAAAAATTTGATTGCTCAAAGATGAGAAAGTGACAAATGGGGACTTAATGAACTGTTCTTTTTATGGTACATCCATTTGTTCCACGACATCCTTTGCTTTTAGGTGGAGACAATGCTGTAAATCTAAGTTAGCTTCTCTATACATAAGAGAATTTCCATCAGATCAGAGACTATCAGACCTGGACTCTAGTAGGCAATCTTTTTGCTAATGTTATACATGTATTTACATATTTTATCTAAATAAATTTCATTATTATTTTTTTTTAAATACAAACCATTAATTATGTTTCTATGGAAAGAATGGTGATTGTACTGTATAGGTACACACATCCTGAAAATGCATGACATGGATACTTACTTCCTTCCTTTGTCAAGTACGAGGTTACTCTGAGCTTGGAAACGATCCCAGGAATGACACAGGGGAACACACTCACAATATCGGGGTCAATTTACAATCACCTGTTTTTCCAGTCCGCATGCTTTTGGCCCATAGGAGAAAGACACCGCATGGGGAACATGCAAACTACACACACACCCCAAACCTGAGTATACAGCATTGCCCACACCATGATACTAAATACAACCTTCACATACAAATGCAAACATTTGACTCAACAGCTTATAAGTCAATAAATGGACAGGTGAATAACTTAGGTTGACATGCAACCAGTTCAAAATCAGCTAATAAAGTCCTCTGATTCTAGGTGGTATACAAATACTTGGATAAATTGCTGTAAACACTGTCTTCCATAAAATGGGAGAAAACTGCAAAATGTCAACATTTGCTTGGTAGTTGGAGCCAAACATCTGAGACAATATTTATAGTTTGTGTGGTGGAATCTTCAGCTCCTAGAGAGGCAGGGTCGAATTGTGTGTTCTCTATTTATTAAACACGTGGCTACATCACGAGGTCTTAACCAATGGTGACGATCAACAGCCAAACCACAGCGGGGTTTCACCTTCGTGCTAAAGACTGCAGTCCACAAGGCGACAAACTGCGACGTAACCAGACGTGGGGGGGGGGGGGACCACAGCCGGCCTCGGTTCTTTTTCCATTCACCCCATTTCTTTCCGATCTGACCTTGAAGGACGTGGGTGTTGCTACACGTCAGTGTGAGAGCCCTCTGAGGTATCACCAGATCAAGCAGCCCCCAAAAACCCGCCAGCTGGTGATGTAACAATGCACAGCCACTCTTGGGGGAATTCCGTGGACTGCGGCACCCAGCTGTGAACTCGTCAGGGGAGTGAAGGGGGGGGGGGTACACTCCGGTGTTGGAAATTCACAGCTTGCCTGGGACTGGCTGGCCACTTGCTTCTCTAAATAGCAGAAAACCTTGGGAATTTTTTTTATTCACTTATCTCAGTGTACGCCCCTGGGGAAAAAAGTGTGCTAAAATCAAAATTGCTAAAGATTAAGCTGTAATGGTCTCTGCTGGGGGGCAGCATGGTGGCACAGTGGTTAGTATTCTTGCCTCATGCCTCTGGGACCAGAGTTTGAGCCTCCATCATGGCTCCATGTGTGTTCTCATGTTCTCCCCCTCTTGTCATAGGGTTTCCTCTGGGTACTCCCCACACCCCCCCCAAGTCCAAAGGAACAGGCAGAGGTCAATCACCGTTACCAAACTCCCATTAGGTGTGCATGTGTGAAGCAGAGGTGGGTAATCCAGGTCCAAAGAGGCCTTCTGTGATTGACACTCTTAATACTTAACTGTTTTTTTTAACTAAATCCCGGTCTGGACTACCCACTTCTGGTCATTGTGACGAGTGATGCGTAGGTGTGTTTTCCTGGGTTGTTCCCTGCCTTGCGCCAATATTCTCTGGGATTCTCTGTGACCCTGAATAGAGTAAGTGGTTAGAGAAACTGGATGGTCTCAACAGCATGGTCTCAGCAGCAAATAGCCAAAAGATATTTTGGAAAATTTTGAACACTCAGGCCTTGGGTTTTGCTAATTTTCAGACCAATGACTTGTTGTTAAAACCATTAAAAGCTTAATATTTTTCAATTTTAAATTTGGCCCATTTTTTGTCCAGTAGTGCACATTTATTTGTTTTGCTGATGCTTCTGTCCAAAGTGATTTACATTTGAGACAATGGGGTCAGACAGTCAATAATAATGCTGTATTGGCCAGCTGTACAAGTATGAGTATAGGTACACTGGAATGCTTCATTTTGCATGTCCAATCTGACTCGCCTTTGAGACACACACAGTTGAAAGTGAAGCTTGGGGTCTGGCACCCCTGGAGGATTTCCAGGGTTAAGGGCCTTGCTCAAGGACCCAATGTAGAGAAGGCTGGGGCACACACTGGTGACCTACTGATCAGTCCCAGGATCAACTGGGGGTCAAGGGTGATTTCTGAAGGGCTGAATGGTGAAATCGCTCTGCCGACTCCAGAATTTTAACTAGCAACTGTCTGATCACACACACAGAATCCTAACCGGCTGAGCCACATACAGCCCCCAAAATCTATGTCAGCCACATTGCCTTACACAAGCATTCCTCCGGAGATTAGAGCTACAGTATGAAGCTCGTGGACACCCCTCAGGTGGAGAGCCCTTTGGAAAAGCAGGGAACTGGCGCTGGGAAAAACCACGTCATCACTATAGTGACCAGTCTTGACACAAGCGTGGCTAATTGCGTCAGTTTGAAGGTGCTAAATGGCTTTCACACTGTGCCATTTAGCACAGCCGCTATTTCTGGATAAAGCCCCATTCCAGTATTTGTGCATGTCTCGTTTTCACTGAGCCCCTGTTTGGGCCCTTAAAGCCCCAGGTTTAAGAGTGTTGTTTGTTCCATGTTCACTGTCTTTTCCTTGAGAAAAGGACGGTGCTGGTGAGGTGCTGTGATTACTCAAGCGTATTCTTTTGCTGGCTATATATAGTTATGGGTTACCAGTGACCGGAGATAAAACAGTCAAATTAAAACAGTCCGGCGGTCTAGATGGCATGGTGGAAATCGCATCGGGGTAATACCTGGTGTTTCCGGCTCGATAAGGCCAAGAATACCAATTGGAAGGCAGAGTCATGGAGTCCCAGGAGAATCGGACCGACCAGTCGTGGGATCAGGATCGCTGCTGTTCTGCGTCTGAGCTCCCAGCTTGGACAGACTGATGGCTCTCAGACTCGTTAGCTAGGAGATTCACCTCCATCCCTCATCAGTCTGAACATGCTGCCCTATGGCATTAGAAGTGTTAAAGGCAACACATTTGTGACAAAATCGTGGAAAGTTTTGGTTACAATCAATTGATGATCCTTGTATTAACATAACGACACTAACAGCAGTGCCGAGGTTATGGACGAAATCTGTTAGAATTCATAGGTAAGTAATAAAAATAATACAGTACATGACAGGAATAATAATTATACAGTAATAATAAAAGTAACTACACACAATACTGCACTATACCTTAAACCAACATACATCTGAAGCCACAGAGTGATTTTTTTATGTGTTACAAAGCAGTACATACGTTCATTATCACAGAACAGTGTATTTAATTCAAATTTTAAATATAATAAGCCTACGAGTTGTCCATAAGCTGGGTGTTCTTAACCCAAGGACTGCATGTACCCTGACGGATATGTACAGAATCAGAATCAGCTTTATTGAACCAGAATCAGATAGTTTTAAAAGAAGTAGACTTCAGAGATAGATGACGATGTATGTCCTCATAAAGTGTCTGGAGTTATGTAACATATTTTTGCGACAGAGACGGTCATGGCAAACAACGTACAGTTTGAGTCTGGTTTGTCACAGTCAGACTGGTGATAAGTGATTCCTTAAGGTCAAGTTGAGACTATTTTTGTCAAGATAACAGCTGTGGTGTAGAGGACTATAATTTGTCACAGGCAAGGATTACAGGCCTACAATAATAAATCTACCTGTGTAAATATCCATCCATCTTCTAAGCAGTACTCCTGGTCACGGTCATCTGGAGCCTATCCCAGGCAGGAGAGGGCATGAGGCAGGGGTATGTCCTAGCGGGCTCTAGAAACGAAACCACCCACTGTGCATAAGTGGCCTTTAAAATTTATTATTTACGTATTTAAAATTATTGAAAGAAGCCCAGTATACGATTCAGTGTTATACCTGGAATGTTATATCAAAGCAGAGACTATTTTAATTGATTGAAGCAGCTAGCTTGGATACCACCCTCCCCCATTAGTTAACAAATTTTGCCATAACCTGTCTGAGCTAAACCACTCCAAAGCTAGTGGCCCCCAGGTTATTTGACTTTGAGGCCCCTGTTTCACTAAGATTTAGTAATTTTCCTACTGAAAAGCAAAACACCAAAAAAACAAAACAAAACTGAAACTGAATCCCTGACTGTTATGCAAAGTGATTGGTTAGCATAAATGAAGAGGGAATTGCGGACAAAAGCCCAAGATGGATAGTAGTGTGCCAGGAGCTGGGTCACTGGTGACAGCACCATCCTCAGTCGCTAGTGCCAACCCGGCGGAGCCTTAGCAGAGACTTCCTGCGGGTGATGTCTTCATTTCAGCTTCCTGGGTCGTCATCCACGCAGAGGGACGGAGCATCAGGAAGCCGTGTCTTGTGATGATTCACAGCTCATTAGGATTCCATCAACACTCAGCATCACTGACTCATAACGGACTCGAAGACAGTGGAACCCCCATCCCACGCACGCTTCGTTCAGCTGCATCGTTTGACCCCCCGTGCCCAAGCTTCTGTTTCTCCGGCTGGGGTAGTGCTCCCTAGACAAGGCCCAGATGTCAGCCTCTCTCACCTAGCCACTGCTGGACGTATCACTGTTCGATTGGTGGATGGTTCTGTTGCCGTCGTCATTAGCAACAATTCAGCAGCGGAAGACAAATCCATCACACCGCCAGGCTTCCGAATGGCGGGATGACATCACCAAAATAATGTGAGTGTGAGTCACAGGGCGATAGCCTTGCCTTTCAGAATAAAAGCGCTCCTCTCATCCCTTCAATCTTACCACCTGTATCTCTCACTTGAGCCTGGCATTTCATTGTAAACTCCAAACACATGGACTGAATGCTGGTCACGCGTACATTCTGCTGAGTCTCCTTGTGCAATGGCGATCGTTTTATGGGGACCAGGAGAAGCAATGCCTGCAGATTCCTTTGGAAAACTTTCCCCGGGAATGCTCTTATGGCCTCAGTACAAAAACACACCTCGTCAGACTGAGGGAGACCGTGCTTCATGTTTATTTAATAATACGGTCCGAGGTGCAGCAGAACATCGTAAATTGCAGCTGATGCCTCTCATAATCTCACTCATGCTTTATAATAATATTTTTTCGTATAACTGGCCACAGATCACTTTCCTGGCTCAGGAAAACTAAAACAGCCCCATCTATGCTATCGTCTTCCCAGTGTTTATGCGCTGCCGTTCATGGAAGGCTGGTTCCCATGAGACATTACCTGAAAGCTATTCTTATGTTTTAATTTTGATCTTTTTTTTTTTTACATAAATGATGTTTATGGATGGTGAAAAGCTCGCCCCCACACATGATGTCAACTTAAAGCCCTAAATGTCCCCAGTAACACATTACTTAAGGCCATGTTTTTAGTAATTCATTAACACGTTCATTGTAAATAATAATGCATTCATAAAGCATTATAAACATGGCTAAAAATATTTATCAAAAAGCATAACACATCATCGCCATGTGTATTATGCCTTGTGAATGTTTTATGAAGCTCTCATGTAAAATGCACTATAGATAATGTATTACAATAGCATTATTATTGTCTCGCTCAGCCCCGCCCTTCGTGTCTTTCCCCCTGTTTTGCCCTCAGGCAGGGCTTGATTGGCCGCACCTGTCCCTTGTTGTGATTTGCCTCTTGTTTTACTCCGCTTGTTAGCCTTGTACACCTGCCCTGTGTTTAGCCCTTGATGTCCTGCCCCATTTAGTCGGTCTGCGTCCTGTTTCCCCTGTCGGTTGATGTCGATGCCTTGTACGCTCACTGTCCGTGTTGCTCCTGTGTTTCCCCCGAATAAATGCCCCTTGGAGGGGTGTAAACCCTACAGCCGGCAGTTATGGGTCGTTCATCCCGCCGCAAACACGACAATTATATTATATATTAGGATATAATAGCATTTAGGATGCTTTGTACTGCATTATAAAGGTATCTATAGTGCATTATAGATGAGACCTTCATAGAGCATTCATAATGCATAATGCATAGCACACATGGCTATAATAAAATAATATATATAAAATTATATATATAAAATAATAGCCATGTTTATAATAGTATATGAATGTGTTATTAAACAACAATGATGGTCATTAAACAGTTATTCATCTTTTTCGAAATAGGCTTCGTAAAAACTATGACCATGCCCTCTTTAAGGAGGAACAGGACTTAACGGAGTGCCATTGCGAAGCATGAGAAGTATGAGCGAAAACATATGTCCTCTACAGAGGGCATAAATTAATGGCTGGATCTCACAAGGATTCAGAAAACCAGAATCCACATATCTACGTGTAAGATACAAGTTCTCCTACTTGTATCTTATTGTATGTATGTT
The DNA here is from genome assembly GCA_026780845.1 of Petrocephalus sullivani. Taxonomy (NCBI): domain Eukaryota; kingdom Metazoa; phylum Chordata; class Actinopteri; order Osteoglossiformes; family Mormyridae; genus Petrocephalus; species Petrocephalus sullivani. The sequence goes on along the minus strand of JAODKM010000108.1, from coordinate 5,581,547 downwards.
TCATATTTCATGAACATTGTATAGACCCAGCAACCTTCAAATCGCAAATACAGCATCTTAACCTGCGGAGAAACACGCCTCCGACTGAACAAACCGTTGACAACATTTGAAAACAACATTCAGCTGGCCTTCATTTGTAAATAAAAGGGAGACTATTCTGCCAATGGGAGCACATTCTAGCGTGTAATTAATCATTTTACTTTGCTGGAAAAGTCGATCACAGATGTTACAGTTCCAGAGCTGATATTAAAGTGAATCAAGAAATGTGTTTGCCCTCCCTCATGGTGTAACCAAACTGGCCCTTATAGATAACAGACCTGCGAAGAATTCCAGTAGTGTGCTTACATCCACTCTTCCCAAACCACCCTTCTGTCAACATCCCTTTGAATGAATTCCCTGCCATGCCACTCCCATGTGATACCCAATTACTGATGCATTTTTAGCAGGATTCATCAGGGATATGAGTAATTAGATCATTCTTTTTTTCAAAAAAACTATTCTAACACTGAATTACTGTGTAACGTGATGCTGTAATTGCAGTGAAGCTAAATTATATTCCCTAGAGGTTGACATTAGAGATTGAAAGAGTCATCTAGATGTCACTTTGTTACAAGAGTGAAATGGAGCTTAAAGTGATTCTGTTATCTAGTGGCCCGGGAGCCAGCGTGGCCTTTCTTTATATTAATCCTGCTTCTGCCATTTGTGGTTGGTGCCCCCGGGGTAGATCCTGGCAGTAGTTGGGGCTGCAGGTCTCACTCAGTGTTTTGTGTGACAGGGTACGACCTCACGCACAGTTTGCATACACTCCCAAAACTGTGGGTGAGGTCACAGACCATTAGAGGTGCCTGAAGAATTCCCCAAGATTTTTTTTTATATATAATGGTAGTCATAAATAGAACTTTACAAGTCACAGCTGACAGCTGGCAAGTGGTTCGACTCAGACCAATAAAGCCCAATGAAGAGATCATATCTTTTTTTTTAATCCACTTAGTCTAGCAGTAGTCATGAGAAGTTCATTGTTGGGCCCTGCAGTTGTGTCTGGGGGAGAGGTTGCGTCTTGTCTACACTCCTGACTCACTGGCCACTTCCTTCCAGCTGCTCTTCGGTCACTCCGAGGACTGGAGCAGAAGGGCTGTCTGGCCGTCAGGTGGGGTAGGAAATCGGAGCTAAAAATGGCCACATATACAGACGGCCTATTTTAGGCTCTCGCAGGAAGTTTGTCGGCAGGCCGCTAAATGACACAAAAGGCTCTTTCTTGTGCTGGGCAACTGCAGGTCGTAGCCTCGGTGGAGAAACGAGCAACTGTCAGACAGAATTGATTAGTCCTTTCCTGCCAGCTTCCCTCGTCCTCCTGCAAATGCAGTTCTTAGAGCGGGAGATGGCCCATCTTCATTTCAGAAATATCTGAGACTTAGACATTTTAAAGTTTACGTTTTAATGCCCTGACTCCGTTTTTTTTCACTTGGTAACACAGTGGAAAACACAGAAAAAAAGTCTTGTGCTGCACACGCACACACAGGTTTGTATTCTTATCTTAGTGGGGACTTTTCTATGGGAAAAAAACCCTAAGTGTAACATGACACCCTTAACCCCCACCCAGCCATAACCATAAGTAACCAAATAAGCTTTTTAGTTGCAGTCACAGATGTTTTGTAGGGACCTGAAAAATGTCCCCACAAGCTAAAAAGTATTGCCACATTCAGGGGACATTTGGTCCACACAATGTGGTAAATACAAAGCAACACACACACACACACACACACACACACACGCACGCACACTCCCTGACACTAAAAAAACATCAGACAACCCCCAAGAAATACCAAGAAACAATCTGCAGGGTGCCAGGCATTTTCACCGCCAGTTCAGCGTCTGGTCTAATATCGTGTTAAAAAAGTGATAGAGCTGGTGGACTGTGATAACTAAGCGGATTACTCTGGATCAGAACGGAGAGGCCTCCACTCGTCAGGTGGAGATGTGAGCTTCTCCTTTCGTCTCAACACTGCTATTTCTGTTCTGTTTTGCCTATTTTCGTTTTGTTCTCTGTTTTGATTTGAAACAGGCACTGGAGGTTTTTAGGGTGGCGTCATGCCTACCCATTCCCTGATAGGACAGACGGACGGTCATGTTATGGGAAGATTCCGGCCTGACATGACCAACATCACTGTCCCTCTGAAATGCTATGCTGTAAAGCATATATATTATGATGGAGGGGCTCTAAAAGGTCATTATGGAGCTCATTTCCCAAAGTTGAAGCACTATCTTTGACAAGATAAAGGTCAAGCGGGCACAAACAAGGCTTTGTAGAGTAATCCGGAACCGTTGGCCACAGACAGGGGCGACACGTTCACCGAAACTAATGCCCAGCCCGCCACTCGAATGGAGAAACTCTGCAAAGCCGAAGGGGACAAAATGTCATAACAGGTGAAGAGACACAGGAGTAAATAATGGTCTGGAAACAGGAGCAGGAGCCCATTCAGCCTTCTGGGGGGTGTGGTCAAGTATGCGTGGGAGCGAGAGTTCTGCTCTGTGGCCAGATGGTAGTATATTTCCTTGTAAAGTTCTGCCAAATCCATCTAGCCGGCCTCGTAGCCTGTACAGGGAGCTTGGAGCCGAGATCAGGAAGCAGAAGACACCACAGGACACAAAGTCAGGAGAACACTCTGGATGTCCGGCCAGTGTCGATGCACAAGCTATGGGTGACTGAGGGATGCTGCTGTCTTTGTAGCACTGGGGGAGACTGGAGTACGGAAGGAACGCCCACACAAAACTAAGAGACTTACACGCTGCCCAAGCACAAAGGTGGGATTCAAATTCTTATGTATTAAGTTCCACGCACGCAGGGGGTGGGCGATGTAGTGGGAGCAAACTAAAACCATAGAATGACTTGCACTCACATGCCAACACCCCCGCCTGCACCAATAGCTCCAGTGAGATTTCCCTTTAGAGAGCAGTCTCATGACTGGCCCTTGTGTTTACAGGCCACGCTGTGGTTTTCTAATTTGGGTCACTGGTGTTCAAAAGTGGATGTGCTTTCTTCAAAAGGGAAGCAAGGCCGGACTCTCACAGATAACCGCTTTTGTCCTGACAGTTACATGAAGTACACCAAGGAGTTGTCCAAAAACACCCCCATAATTCCCTGATATAATGTTTTAGTTTTACACTTTGCATGTGGAACAAACCTGAGTCGCATAGGCGAATGGAATTACCTGAAGGTTCGGAAATTAGCCTCCAAAAAGGAAAGGGATGCCTTCCTAAAAGACACCGTCGTTAGAAATAGCGGCACAGATTAGCCTTACCGCCTCCCGACCTCTAAAAACATAAAGCAATAAAGCAATGCGCTGACCTTTTTCTGGGTAATACAGAAAAGTCCCATGGCAGCTTTTAGCAATAATAGGAACATAAGTCATATAGCAGAATAATGAGTATTATATTATAAGGTACATGTGGTGCTCTAGACCAGCTTCATCACCTGCTTGCCCTGTCACATTCTCTAGTAGCGCCCTCCTCAGGAGATGCTCTAGGCCTCTGTCCCTTAATGGGCTGACCGGCACTGTCGTGCTGTGTGGAATGGGCTGGAGAGGTAACCGTTATTCAGGGGTACATTTCCCAAAAACATAGTTGGAATCATACAACTGAATGGTTCCAGCTACAGAAGTTACTAAGTGGAACTTTTGGGACACATAACCCGGACTGAGAACCTAGAGCTTAGATGTTTGTGTGTTGCACCAGATCTACATTTTGCAAGACGAATTTACTGACCCTTGGCTCCCCCGCAGTAGACAAGATCAAAAACATGAGTGCGTGTGTCATCCTGTCATGCAGAACCGCAAATGGGTGGTAGCCGTGATGGGCACCTTACATCCACCTGGTAAAACGCCCACAGTGGCACTTAACGAAGTGCACATGTCATTATCCTCCGTCCTCGGCTTGGCTATTATAGCGGCGATCCTCAGTGAGACGTCATGTTGATGACTGGGGTGCCCTGATTTCCAGTGACATTCTGTAGCCTTTTTAAAGCTGGGAGGCCAAACTGAAACACCGTTATAATTCTTGCTGAGAGCTGTGCCCAGAACACCAGAGATCACCACCACCATTACGTTCATTTAAATTCTATTTTTAGGACTGGGATTTCAAAACAGCTTCTATCATTTAGTTACGGGTGGCAGAGCAAATGCACAACTCTCAGTAATTTGCCTCAGAGATTTGCTGTTAAAGTTCAACCAGCACAGATCTGAGCGCAAACTGGCTGGAGGCAAAATGCCAGGCTGGAGAAGAGACAAGAGCTCCATCTGATGTATCACCGCTTAAAGGGAATGCTAAGCCAATTAGAGTAATTAAGTAGGGGTGAAGCTGTCCCTGGGGTTGAATTAGAAGGGGGATGATATCCACTGTTCTTACATAAGCCCCGTCTGTGGTTTGTGGGTTGTCAGTGGTTTCCAGAGGGGATCTCATGAGTCTGTTCTTACATAGGTGACCACCCTAAGGACAGGGTTTAGCAAAGAGCCCCACAATTCGGGCAGTCTGTATCTCAGCAGGTTAGGATGCTGTTCCTGTGATTGAGAGGTTGCCATTTCAAGTCCCAGGACTGGCAGAGTGATGCAACTGTTGTGCCCCTGAGCAAGGCCCAAAACCCCAATAACTCAAGGGATTGTCTACCCGCTCAATGGATCCCCAACCCTTGGTCGGCAAAATTTACCACCGCCGCCCCTCCCCCCCCCAGCTTAAAAACTGCCTACCAATGAACCCCTGAAACACACCTCTAACACCGATGCCCACCCAAGAATGGTATCATGGTAACACCACTAGTCCAAAGATATGCAATTAGGTGAACTGATCGCCCATGTTGTGGCTAGATGAATAATTAATTTTGCTGAATGAACAGCATTAGTTCAGCCGTCCAAGAATATAAACCGCTGCAATGTGTCGTTCAAAATACAGCTGACAGCAGGGTAGCTGACACAATCTGAGAGCCTATATCCCCCCATGGCACAGGGAATGAAACAGAAAGACCACTCACCACATTATGGGGTGAAATGGCAGTTACCCCAACCCAGCAATAAAGCCCCCCACCCCCCGACTGACTGAATTACATAACTACTCAAGATGGTGCAAATTACCATTTACCCTTGATGTTTAAAATAGCCCCCTGACAGGCCTAGAGGGATCTTCAATTGCAAAGAACTAGGACAAACTGCTATAATTTTTGGACTGGACCACCACCCCAGGCCCCCTTTCCTAGCTGATTGGCATCCTCTAGAGCTGTTTTGTTGTCACTGTGAAAGTCGGCTCTCACATATCCAGCACGAACGTCATGTTGAAGAACCAATTCTGTATGCCAGGAGGCTAAATCTGGGAATGGGGGCGAGAGGGATGCAGGACTTGGGCTGCTAGGAATGTGGTGGCCAGCACATCATGATCATCACCACATGATCATCACCACATGATTTTCAAAACAGTGGAAAACAGAGATAGGATGTGATTAGATGGCGATTGGAGCCTTTCAGGTAGCATATTCCATAGACAGCATTGTAAAACACATTTATTTTGGAAATAAACACACAATTTTAATCTGGAAGAAAAATGAATCATAGGACCAAAATTGTATATGTGGCACATCATCGTTCTTATTTTGCAGTCAATCTGCATTCCCGTCCAGACCCACTGTTTAAGAGGGCAGATGGGCTCCAGGAAAGGGCATTTTTGGGGCCCAATTTTGTCCCACAACTAGGAATTAAGTATAATGTCCTGCGTCCATCCATCTTCCATTATGCTGCGAGGTCATGGTGAGCCAGGTGCCTGTTTCAGGAAGTGCAGGGCATTAGGCAGGAGACACCTTGGTCAGCATGGCAGTCCATCACAGGACGCATAGTCTCACACGTAAGGGACACTTTGGGGTGACACTGCTTCACCTAGACATATTTTTGGATCAGTGGAGGAAAACAGCACAGACAGAGGAAACGCAAGCGAGTACTTGAGGACTATGCAAACGCCGGACGCCCACTCGCACCCACAGTCCTTGGAGGTTACCCATTAACCCACCACCAACATTCCAGGAAATGTAAATTTCCTGCGAGTTCGGTCGTGTTATGTGCTTAGTAGTTTGGCGATGCAGGGAATAACTCTCTACTGAACAATCTGGCATTTGTGTCTCGTGGAGCACGTAGCACGTAGCATGTACGCATGCGGTTCAGTGAGTTAAATAATTTATGAGCCTGCGGACATCAGAAAGTGGGACCAGAATTCTATGGGGATAGTACATGTATAGTGTATAATGTACACTTGTATATATGTGTAATGTATGCGAGTGACACGATCCATACCGCGCCGCAGAGCATGTCCTGGAATACAAATATACAACAGATTTATACAATCTGATTTTACAGTTATTGATTTTATCAATCACATCTCCATCTCAGCACCTTTGAGAAGCTCTGTGCTGAGGTCAGCTCCTATCATTTAGTTATTCAGGAGCACAGTTACTGAAATATGGTTCCTGCAACCATTACGAAAAACAAATTTGAATCGGTCATTTGTGGTTTTGTTTGGCTATTATGGGAATACTATACGTTTTAAAGTTTTTAAGGACCAAGTATGGAGCTTGAATTACCTGCATTGTGGAAAGTGAAATTAAACTATTTTCTTGGTGGGGGAAGAGGCTCCCAAGGCTTTGCCTAGCCCCCCCTGAAAGAATACAGCCTCTATATATAAAATAGATATGCTTTGGTGTGTGTGTGTGTATATATATATACACTCACCTAAAGGATTATTAGGAACACCTGTTCAATTTCTCATTAATGCAATTATCTAATCA
>JAODKM010000108.1:5551019-5570611 GCA_026780845.1 Petrocephalus sullivani | reverse complement strand
GACCAGGACCACACCCCTAAATGCATTGAAGCAACTGCCATGTGATTGGTTGATTAGATAGTTGCATTAATGAGAAATTGAACAGGTGTTCCTAATAATTCTTTAGGTGAGTGTGTGTGTGTGTGTGTGTGTATATATCTATATATATATATATAGCTGAAAATTACTTCACCATTGTGACTACCCTATTACACACTGGAAATACATAATGTCTTAGCACTCAATCAGCATAAAGAGATATATTGTAATTATATTACTCAGTATTCACAGAAAATACAGTTCCCCTTGATTTAATAAGGAATATATTTTCATTGTGATATACTGCATGTATATGTAAGCTGTAATAATTAGGTCTCACTGGGGATCAGGTGTGATATAGTCATTGTGATTATATTCTGCCATATTAACGCATCGTTAGTATGTTAACATTGTAATAATCATACTTGTGGGTAAATGGTTCTTATGGTAACTCAGCACAGGGCAAAGGGGTCATTCTCCCCCTGATGAGCACAGCACCCCCGAGACCAGCCCCTGTAGAGAAGGACACTCCCCCCCGAGGCAGCTGCGGCAGCTGTGATATTTGTGAGTTATGCTAACACAGAGCCGTGTGGAGTCCCCGGTGTTCCTCGGCCCTCCGGGGCTCGTCTGACCCAGCTCCCCCGGGAAACAGTGCCGGGCCGGGGACTGGCTGCACAGCCGGCTGTGTAAATGGCACAGACGCGCCAGCTGTGCACCCCCCCCCCCCTCCTCTGGGACTAGTTACCACACTGGTGATGGTTGGGGGGGTGTAATGTTCAAGCACAGAGCTTCTGCAAGACCCCCTCACCCACCCTCCTGAAAGCACGAGAGCAAGAGAAGAGAGACAGCAAAGGGAGACTGGTCTGCGAACGAGTTCCTCTGACCCGCTCTGCTCTCCTCCTCTTCCCAGTCCTCTCCTCTCCTCCTTCCCACCCTCCTCTCCTCCTCTCTCCAGTCCTCCCCTCTCCTCCTTGCAACCCTCCTCTCCTCCTTCCTGCACTCCTCCCCTCCGCTCCTTCACTCTCTCCTCCGTAGCGCAGAGCTGTCTTGGTGGCCTGCACACTCCTTAGTGTCCTTGGAAACTTTTCCAGCTGACAGGGCACCCCCTTGCCCCCCTCCTAATCAGGCTGACTTACTTAGTTTCATTGCGGTTAGAGTTCCCTATGGCGACTCTTTTATTTCCATTTTCTATAACCCTACCACGGGTACTCATACGTTCTGTATCACACTTTGATTTCCTGCACACAGGAACATTTCAGAAGGCATTCGGCTATCCTGTATTGCACAATACAGACAATATCTTCATGTTTATGTACAATATAGTTATTGGTGTACCAGGGCACCTAGGAAAAGGGTCTGTTGCCACTAGTGAAAGAGGAAGCGATACTGAATTGATTGAACTGATTTGACACTTAACACTTGGAAGATAGCTGGCCACTTTAGTACAGTATGTACATCTAGTTAGAACCAAACAGGACCTACTTTTCCCTCCAGAACTGCTTCAGCGGTGTACAAGATGAGCATTCAGAGAAGCCACACTGCACAGCACTGTTGTACAGAGTGGTTATTTTTGCACCTGTGGTCTTTCTGTTAACCTTAAGAAGTCGCTTTGACCTCTCTCATTATCAAGGTGTTTTTCTTAGCTACAGGACTGCCACTGACTGGGTGCTATTTGTTGACCACACCATTCTCCATAAATTCTAGACACTACAATCCCAGGAGGGTGGCTGTTTTTAAGATGCTGAGATTCCCATGTCTGGCATCAACAATCGCACCAAGTTCAAGATCGTGACTCCAGGTTCACGTTTAGCCGTTGTACGACTGTCGAACAGTAACTGAACCTCTTGACCCCATCTGTGAGGTGTATGAATTCAGTCAGGGGTACGTGATTGGCTGTTCGGAGGAGAGGGCTGTTTGCATTAGCATGCAGGCATACCCAACTGACTGGCTGCATAAACATCGTTTGAAAATATAAAGCTGTGGCAGACAGGTAAAAGTGGGGCCTATCTGATCTCATCTAGTATATTCTGTTAATATTAAGACAGAAGGTTGGAGCAGCAGCACAGGAGAGCGCTCTGTAATTTTCTCCCCAGGGTTGCTATTTATAGCCTTCTGTTGACAGATGATTGGTGAAGCTGCAGGCAATTCTCTAGAATGCACACTTGCCCCAAAATAAAAGGTTTTCTATTGACACCAGTGAGCCAGCTCATCAATCGCAGTCAAGCCATGGTCTGGCCTGTTCCTGAAGTGTTTTATTATTGTTTTCTGGTCGTCGCTGTCTTTTGAAATGCATTTTTTGAAGCTTGGGTCAACTGGACAGCCTTGCGTAGAAATCCAACCCATGACTCTTGCACTGTCAATACACCGAGGTTCTGGATTCCTGCTTATTTAAAGAAGTCAGGTCCAAAAAGGCCATTAACGGTCTCTGCTATGCTCCAGTCAATGACTATGCCGTAATTACACACACTTGCCTGCTGCTTTTAGTTACACTGATTTATGGTGCATTGTGTCTAAAAACAAAAATCTATAAATGCAATTCATCTGGTAAATTCTGCCTTTTATCAGCCTGAGCAGCTTTTGACCTGGTTTCACCCAAAAATCTACCCAAAAAGCAGATGTATTACCCTCCGTACGGTTTCATCTGTCTTTCTATTTTAGTAACAATCGCATGCCATTCACCCGCCCCGCCCCGCCCTCCCACCGGGCCAACCGAAAGAACTTAAACAGAACCATGTATTAGTCAACAGGACAATGACCCAGTTTTCAGTGTGCTGAGAATGACGCAAATTATTTCGTAGAATTTGAGGAAAAGTTATGTCAGGAATTTGTCACCAGGGGAAGTAATGATATGGAGACATGTCCGGATGAATGGCGTGTTTCTCCAACACCATTTCTGTGGGATTACATGCATAGCAAGTCCTGCAACGTTGTTTATTCTGCACTCCGTTCTTAAGGTGGATGAGTTGGAGTCAGAAAAGATTCCCTACCTCAGAGCCCCCCAGCCATCTGCATTCTTACTCCCATCAGTAAGCTGTGGGTGATCTGTCATGGTTGTACAGACATGGCGGCAGACCGTTGGGTGGCGGTCAGTAATCATGATGGGGTACAGGGCAGCTGGTTTCAACGATCCAGTTTGAAGCACCATATAAATGTCCAGAAACAAGCCAATCCCACAGCGTGTACAGCTGGGCTTGGTCCCTTTTTTGTCCCCCCCAAAGATCCTTTGTTTCAGACCAGCTGCCTCTTATACGTCTCATGCGCACATAATCCTGATTAGAGCCAGCTGGTTATCATTAATTACTAGCAAACTGGCACGAGGTTAGTGGATCGGAGAACTCCTAGAAATCCCAACTCTGTGCCATATTTTCTGCCTTGTGCTCGCTCCCAGAATATACATATTTTCCGTCAACTGTCCATGCACTGTCAGGTCCCTGAGCGAGGCCCTTAATTCACGATAGCTTCAGTGTGTGTCTGACCCTGCTTTCAATTTTATGTTGCTTTGAATAAAAGCATCTGCTTGATTTTAATATTCTGTTGTGTAATCACAACCCCGAACTATGCAAGCAGAACAGAATGGATGGATATATACTGACCATCTAAAAAGATGGCCCATCGATTACTGTGAAGAACCAAGGAGGTGTTTTGCAAGCTCGTGGGAGTTTTACTTACACAAAAATGTTTTGAGGGCAGAACAAAAAAAAATTATTGGTTCAGAGAGAGAACTAATCAGATTGTGGAGGAGGTCAGTCCAAGCTACTAGAGGAGGCCCCCTAACCCTAACCCCCCCAACAGGGCTCTGGGGCCCCAAGGTGCAGGGGCCACTCCTCCATCTCAGGACCACAGCTGGCCCTAGAAACAAGGAGTTCTCATTTGGCTGGCCAGAGAATGACCCGGCAACTGGGGGGAGCAGCTGTGGATTTAAGCTCAGACAGGGGCATGGAGCATGGGGACGCTTGCAGTTTCTGTCCCGGGGGGTGAAAAGCACCCATCCTAATGGCTCCTGAGGTTTTCCATGGAGGGGGACACAGGAGTGCACAGTAAACTCCTAATGACCTGTGTCTGAGATTATGGCTCTCAATAGTCACGCCCTGAGACAATTTCATAGTGCTTCACGTCTTTTTTAACTCCTTGCTTTTTCGTGTCATATCAGCCTTACCTCCTGAAGTCTCTTAAAGGCTGGTTTGCGTCACTCGCATCATGGTTTAGCAGGAATGTTCTATTGCTACTCAACACTAGGGGCCCATTAAATGCTACCTGGGACTTAAGCAAGACTCTCTTCTTGTGAGAATCCCACAACTGACTGCCCAATGCCCTGTACTATCCCATTGTACGCCACAAGCGAAGGAAAGCATGGAGCGATTATGTAATAAAATTGGCCTTTTATGAAACTCTAATAGAACTGTTATATCAGAATTGTTGTTCTTTGCGCCATATAAGCAAGTTTCCGACCCCCTGATTGTGTTTTTATATGTTCCAGGCAAGCAATTGTCTTTAATTTACCTTACCTTATTCTCTGCAATGTGTTTCTGCTGATAAAAATGTCAATTTTAGCTATTGTTGAAGGAACAACACTTTCTCTTTGTGAGTCTTAATGTACGAGTGTGTATTGTTACACGCTGAATTTCTTAAACAATGTACCACCACTGGAAAAACCGTAACGTCTCACAGCAATGTTCTGACACAGCACTGTTAACATTTTGTCCCACTACCTTTCTATCTTTTATGAAATCTCCGGATCTCACGGGCAGTGCGGTACGCAGAACTGCTCTCCTTATCTTCCATAAGCTTAAACAGAGGTTGAGGGACATTTGAGGTTCATTTAAACAGAAATGGCAGCAGCAGCGGCAGAAACGGGAACCGAGTGAATAAGTCTTTCCATGTGGATGCAGTAAGCCCTGTGAGGATAAAAATAGGCTGTCTGTTCCAGGTGCTCTGTGTAGGAGCCTTCAGCTTTGACAAGATGTGGCTCTCCTCCAGCACTCTAGTCCGCGGAGCTTTATTAGCGTTAGCATGAAGCTGTGGGTCTCAAGCAGAGCATCGACAAAATCTCCCTCCCCCACCTCATCACTCAACCTTCTGCACAGGGAACACATTTTTAAACAGTTCTGGTCCATGCCAGGTTTGGGTGCTGCCTGCCAGATCCACAATTAGTCATGAGACGGAGAAGAACACTCTGCCGTCTGAAAACTAGCGGCAAACACGTGCCACGTTGACGGCGAACGTGGCATTCTGTGGTGCCGAGTGGCCTGTGTGTTTGTGGGAAATGTGGTGTGGAGGCCGCTGGGAGTTCTGGGAACCAGGCTCACTTCCTTATAAGATAGACCAGGAAAGGTTAAGAGGAAGTGCTATTCCAGCACATTGACGAGCTGTAAATGTCTCACTGTGGTGATAGAGCTTCTGGGCCAGCTTGACGAAGTCTCAGTGTGGTAACACGCCCGCTGTCTCATTGGTCGGCCGGGTCATGGCAGACACAGCCGTAAGATGTAGGCCATTGGATCTTCCATGAAGCAAATGGTGTCCTACTGACTGGAGTCAGGCCGCAGCGAGGCTGGAGGCTTCAGCAGAAGCCATGTGAAGCCGGGCCTTTCCTGCAGCCTGAAACGCGACCGCCTCTGGACTTTTGATTTCAGATGTTGGTCGATGTTTCACAAGAGGCATTGGGCTCGACAAAGAAGCTAAAGCATAAAAAATTAATCCATCTGGGGAATTTAACAGAAATTCTTAAAATACCCCGAGAAAGGGGATTTTATTTTGCTGTACCTTAGTAAATTAGTCAAAGATTTAACTCCCCCTAAAAGCTAATCTCCTCCACGGCTCAATTCCGATGTGCTTAGACAGTTTTAGCAGCAAGCAAACCACCAGGCAGACAGAGAAGGTATGCATTTTCCCGGATCGGTCAGGTCACACCAACAGCTGTCCAGATCGAGGCCCAAGGCTGTGAAAGGCTGTGAAAGGAGGAGGAGCTCTTTGCTGTCATTAGTGTAAGGACACTCACCGCTCACCAGCCGCTAGCTGTCACTTTATAGTAATTTGGGACCCATCTCTGGGCTTTGGCAGCGAGTAGTGCTGCAGATTGTGAGGTGGCCTGTGACTTGTGCAGTTTGTAGCTGGTCCGCTGTCTTTCCTGTGCAAGCATCTGTCAGCTAATTAAAACAGAACTCTTCCGGCACGTTACTCATCCTCCTTGCCCCAGGTAGAATCATCTTCAAAGCAGTAATTATTTTGCAAATTAAAGTCTGGATAAAAAGAGTGGTACTAAATATAACATTTCCCATGTGCGTGGGCCTGGTACCGATCCCGTCAGCGGGATGATGCAACCCAGCCGCAAATAATGACGTTCCTGGATGTTGCCCGGGTCTGCGGTGACATGGGGATGTTCCCGGTAAAGTCAGAAAGGACCGAAAGTTACGTTTAGCAGGTGCACAAAGTTGCATCCATACATCCCTGCTGCTTACGCAGGACTCTGTCACTGTAAACTTCAAACCTATCCCAGGAAGGACAGGGCACAAAGCGCGGGAGACCCTGAATGTGATGCCATCAATCCGTCCATCTCCTAACTGCTTTGGTCAGGGTATTAGGAGAGCTTGGAGCCTATCCCGGGCAGCGCAGGAAATGCATTTGTGATATATATATATAGCAGCTCTTATGAAATGATGGGTCCAATGGATTATGTTAATCCGGTACACCCCCCTTACACCCCCCACACCTTATCTACCGTTATGTTTATTCATTTAATGAGTGTGAACATATCTGCTTCGGCCTGACTGCCTTATTTATTTTTAGCCTCCATTACCACCTCCCTTTCTGTGCACTACGGACCTGTCGATTTATAAATTGCAGCAGGAAACAAGCTGCATTGCAGTTGGGAGTTTAATGTCGTTTAATGTCGTTCTCAATGACATTAGTTCAACATGTCATTCTGTTTCCTGGGGAAGAGGCAAGAGGTTGCTGGGAATAAATGAAGGCCTATCTATGGCCTCTCACTGTTTCATTTACCCCTGGTTATATATTTTTGGCCAGACTTAAACAGGTTTCTCCGTACCAGTTGCATCACAGGGAGTGATTCTGATTAAATGGATCTGTTCCCCCTGCACATACTTGTGAGGTCACATTGTTGAAAGGTACAGAAAGACCTTCAGAAAAGACTAAAAGATCCTCAAAAGCCTAAGAGTTACACTGTGTCCACTGAAAAAGGGTTACTGATTTTTCTGATACAAATAAAATCCAAGAATACGCCTGAACCTGGGGGAACCAAAAATGGATCAATCAGAGATTTATTGTTGGGAGAAGTGGATGTGTGTTTTGGAAAGTCGTCTGTCTGCAAGAGATCCGGTGTTAAAGACAGACTGCATATTAGCTGCGAAAGAAAGCAGTGTGGAGGTTAAATGAACAGTTAAATCGCACTGGATAGGGTCCCAGCTCTCGTATGTCCTGCCTGAAAAAGATATTTCACGTTAAAGAGAAAATCCCAGCTATTTACTGTAGATGTATCACATTTGAAATTGTTTTGGATAAAAAGTACTTCGAGCTTATATGGTGTTCATGGAAAGTCTTGGGAGGCTTGCTTAATTCAGTTAAAATTATTGCAAATATATTGGTTTTATAACAAAAACTATTATGTTATTCATTCATTTACAAAAATATATATCACATTAGAAACAACCAGTAGTTTTAAATAAAACATTAATTTCAAGTAGCAATAAATCAAAACCCAACTTGTGGTTCTAAAAGAACTGTTCTGAGTTAAAAAGTTCATTGGCAAGTATTCTCACTGAATAATTATTAGTTAGTAATTATTTATTATTAATAAGTAATTATATTAATAATATTAGTTATTAGTTACCACCTTCGGAATAACACAAAGCATTTGTGTTTAGTATCGCTTTGGGAGCCAATGACTACAACTGCAATTAATATGAAAATGGAAAAAAGGACAGAAAAGAACTTAATCAGTCAGTCAAGAAAATGATGGCACTGAAAAAGGAAACTTTGTCTGTGTGGAAGATGCGTGCAGATGTGTTAAACGTTGCTGGACTTTTGTTTTGAAACCAAGGAATTTGCAACATTTTTACAGAGTTAAACAAGTGTTTCTCTAAGCACTGTAAATGTGAGTATACATGCATTAAATATATTTCACATTTTTGAATGTAAACATCCACAATCCTACTCAAGAGATGAGATGGATGGGTGAATATAAACAAAATGAAAAAAAAAAGAGAAATGGGGACTTTTATAGGAAAAGTATGTCTCCGTTAATCCATCCATTTTACATAATTGCTTATGCTGCACAGGGCTGTGGTGAGTTTGGAGTCTATCCAATGTAGCAAAGACATAAATCTGAGGATCCCAGGCCTGTGGGCTTGATTCCCATCCTGGTTCTCTATGTGGGGTTTGTATGGTTTCCACATGTTCATATGCATTTGCTGGGTTTTGGAGCTGACAGACATGTACCTTAGGTGAACTGCTGTTTCTGTATTACTTTTAATGTGTGCGTGTGTGGTTGGATGAAGATGATTCAATAGTGATTATAATGTTTTCTGCAGTTAGACTGACTCTGATCCATGTTAGTGTTTGCAAAGCATGGCATGCAGATTAGTGCACGTAGCTTACAGACAGCTTAATGACACTGACGCTCCTGATTTTGGAATGCTTATGTCTAACATCACCTTCAATGGGATGTTAAGGCAGATCCATGATTTAACCTAACCTAACTTATCCCCAAGGCAAATCACAGCTGAATGCCCTCATAAATTTCTAATTTAGGATTTACACATATTACATTCCAGGATTTTCTCAATGACCTTCTTTAAAAAGGAATCATTTTCAGTTTTTCTCACAATGCCCAGTTACATTTTTTCGGCTCTTTGAGTCCCTCTGGGAAATTATCTGAAAATTAACCACTTGCGTATTAAATAAAACTGGATTCGCTAAATAAATAAATAAATGAAACTGGATTCGCTAACTGAGAGTGTGGCACGGTGGTTATCTGGGGCGGGGGGGCACTCTTGCTAATTGAATCTGCATGCTCTAACTGTCTTTAAATAGCCCAAATGTATGTGTCCTATGATGGACTGGCATCCCATTTTGGCCCTACCCCAGCCTGGCGCCCTATGCTGTGATCAGATACATATTTTTATTATTATTTTCATTTTGGTCAGGAAAGACACTGTTTCAATTAATTCCATTCCAAATATTTTATAGTCTTTGCCAGCTGAGATCATGTTCTTCTATGAGAGCCTTATTGCATTTTCTGATGAATTTTGTTCCCTGGAACAGATTGACCCCGTTACATAAGGACCATCTCTTCGATGACATTTCCAAAACACAAAGCCACCACCAACATGCCCCCCCCCCCACCCACCCAAGTTTCATTTTTATCTGGCTAATGAGCTTTCTAATTATAGGCACGTCGTTCGGGATGTCTCCATGGGCAGGGTGCCTGGCGCATTGAGAGCGTCCTTCTGGGTGAGTTTGATTTTGGTTTCGTAACAGCTCCCTCCTGACCTAGAAAAGGAATTCTCCGACACACAAGGATTCTTTCAATAAACGTCTATGGGTGGTGCTGTTTGGATGCCATTAACAGGCTTTACTGAAGATCTCTGATTCTCTGCCTGTGTTTGCCCATGTATGTACAATATGTATGTATGTAAGATAAGGTAACTCCAGTGCAGGTAACTGACATGCAGCACTAGATTTGGGAAGTTTGTACTGCGATTACTTGGTGTCTCACATCTGAGCTAAAAATCAGACCAATTCCTTAATGACTTTGACATTAAATGGTGATCAAAGTTGGACTTATACACAGGGCCCTAAGTTGCCAGTGATGATATTTCTTTGTTATAGCTCATTATAATTTTTCTTAATTCATTTTTATGTATTAAAGGTATTTTGTGACTGAGCTCACTTTTAACCAGTGCGTCTTACCTGATATTAAAGGAATCTCTGGAATGTACATGCAGTTTGAATTAGCTAATGGATTACTCCCATGACCTAGCTGTTAAATTAGAGCATCTGAAATGCTCTGACTTAGATATCTAAATTGAGCTTTCGTTCATTCATCCAATACGCCTCCCGCCTGGGTTTTTTTTCTTACAACTGGCACAATTTTCCACCGAAAAGTAATTATTTCTGTCTTTAGCCACTTAATCTCAGAGCAGATTTTTCTGTCAACTTAATAACCATTCTCCCAACTTCTCTGCTGTGTTACATAGCAGCCGTCTCTGAATATTGTCATCTGCAATAAATTAGTGACATCTCCAGTTTGCAATTAGCCACCCCCCCCCACCCCCAGTACACTAGTCCAGAGAAAATTCCATGGATTGAGTATGTCACAGGGCTCACTCTCCTGCATTCTGAATCTCTCACTTCCTAGTGATGTTTTTTCTTACCCTCAGATATCTGGGAGATAACCTGACCAAGCAGCCTCCTGGCCTTCTTCTGCTAACCTGCCAAAACCAAGACTCTTGTTCCCCTGACAATCACATGGTCTACAGCCAGTCCTTTCCTGGCATTCTTGGTTAGGTGGCTGTAGTCTTCCTTTCTTTAGATATGACTGAAGAGCTAGATTGGCCTTTTCACAAGTGACCTGGTCAAGCTCTTGCCCTAGGAGGTATAGGAGCTGCGTGGCTCAGAGGGGCTAGGGGAGGGTCTTTGGGCTTCCTGCCAGTCACATAACCAACACAGAGGTAAAACTTCACTGCATGTCAGATGGGTTAATATTGTTAACAGTGAGAATGTACAACTAAATATGTTTAAATAAAAGTATTTGCTCTTTCTTTCAAGCAGATTAGAGTTTGTTCTCTGTTTTATGTCACTTTTTTACATCTAGCCTAATAATCTAGTCTCAAATAATGGGATGAATCATCTAAACCCCATTGTCTTACATATTAACTTATGCTAGATTTCCAAACTCAAGATATTGAAACATGAGATATTACAATACATTACAAATTAGCTGATCGTTCTTAAGCCGAATATTTGGTAACACTTTTGCACCATGCACAGTCATCCTGAAGAAGATCTGCTGATGTTCCTCACAAAAAGCCCTCTGCATGTGCATCCTATGTCTTGGTCCTGTACTGGTGGGGACTGTGTGTATCACACAGGTGGAGCTCTTCATGCTGTACACACGTTAGGTTATGCAGCTCTCTCAATGGCACACATAACTCCATTATTACAGCATAATGTCACGGGTGAAGTACACAACATGTGTATGCCCCCTCATTTGTGTCTGTTTGGATAAAACTGTCTGATAAATACATAAATGTAATGTCGATGTCATTTTGTTGCACATTTATGTAGTATCTGTAAAATCTGTATATGTAAAATCTATTCCATGCAACTTGAAAAACTAAAAGACACAATTGCATTTTCCAGTTATTTTGAATGGGATACCTTTCAAATGTTTCATTGCTGTCTTTGTTTTTAAAAGATATAGATATATACATGTAGATACCATCAGCTGGCTGTGTTTGATTTTACATGTGAACAGTACTTCTGGAATAAATGGAATAAATGTGACTTAAAGCTCATTCAGGCCCACGCAGCAGAGATTCCTGTAATATCACATGTGTTACTGGGTACATTTTTGGGTTGCTAAGAAGCGATCACCCTAAACAGGTCAATGATTATGAGATTAAGCCTTGCCCCCATGAGTGCGGTATATCCAAAGACACATTTTCCAAACCCAGCAGTAGGCCTGATCAGCTCCCATAAAGGAACAGCACTAACTGCTAGCTTAATCTGTAACAGCCTTCATCGGAGGCAAGTTAAGCGTATTCCCAAGATTCTCCACACTGCTGTGTTGTTGGGACAGGGGAGCTGCTTATGACTCACTCCTGAATTTGCCCCTGCATGTATTTACAGTTGCCTCAAACCTCTTTGTGGGGGGTGAGATGGGTTCCCTGGGTGGCACAACACATATTTTGTAAGGTCAAACAGCGGCTGTCCTAGTGAATCATTCGCCTAACCCCATAGATGCCTAGTCGTGCGTTAGTGTCCAAACTGGGGTTTATCAATCGCAGGTCCTCGTTCAGTCTTTCAGCTCTGCCGTGCATCCACATCCCAGATCGTCTGGGGGCATCAGGCCACATCTGTCCCTTCTTCCTCAGAAACACCATATGTGTTTTCTGAAGCTTGCATCAAGGTCCATAAGCCATCAGCCCCAATAATTCAGAATTGTCAGGCAGCAGCAGGTAACGCAGCTCCACATCAACATGTGCGCAGACCTGTGACCTCTGCAGTGCCAGTGGACACTTGCATTTATTTATTGTTAATTTGCCTGAAGCTGGCAATGCCAAAAGGGGCCATCTCTCCTGCACTCTCAGAGTCCTGGCTATCATCTCTCACACGCTGCTTGAGAACGACCTCCTCATTCGCACTCTGTGTTTTTTATTCCGATTAGTGTGCGATGCACATGTGACTTCTGCCCCGTCACACTACTCTGCTTGGACTGTTTTTAAACGGGGGGGGGGGGGGAGAATAAGGGTTTAATCTGTTATTTTTTTCACCCCTGGCCAAGTCAAGTGTCCTGACTTTAATAAGACAAACTCGAACATCCCTTAGGAGAGCGAGACGCAGATCCAGCAGGAGGTCGGATACATTTGCGGCAGCGTGTTGCTGCCTCCCAGTGGAAGGTGCAGCACACTGCAGCACCTTGGCTCATTTCCCATAGAAGCAATCTCAGTTCCGTCTGGCCATGCAGCCAGCTAAGCGGTCCCTGACACCTTTTACATGCATAGTTAGGATTAAATGGCAATTTGACACATGATATATTAAAAAATATGCTTTTCTTATAAGCTACATTTACATATGCATATATTCATATAAACACACACACACATATATATATATATAATCATTTTCTCTAATCTGAGATAAATTTCTCATGTCTTCATCATCCCGAATTCCTAACTGTGAACGAGCTCTTCCCAGGGTCTTCTTCAGCCGGCTTTAAAATAGCAGTAATCCATCTTGCCGCTGCTTAAAATGGCTTTAATGAAGCCCTGGCAGTGCAGAATTCAGAAGCCAGCAAATCCTAAGGAATTAATGTCCAGCCTGGTTGTGTGATTTTAGCATATTTCGGAAAATGCCTGCTAAGGGGCAGTGCTGGCGAGGGTTTGCCGAAGCCATTAATGACACTTGCTGCGACAGGACCTGTTGAAGGCTCTAATGGCATCCTGTTATCTTCCGCCAGCAGGTCCTGCTCTGAGCTGCCCCTCCTTCCCCCAGCTATCACCTTTGATACCGTATAACATCACAAATCAAAGAATCCATTCAGAGTCCTAAAAGCGCCATCACTTCAGTACCAGCACTGTCTCCTTGTGCAGGTCATGCGTATCTGATCGTTTTTATGCAAATGTATGCAGATGTAAGCCAGCACTCTTCCAGAGTGTTCCGCCAGGCTTCATTTGGTCGATGTGTGACGCTACCTGAACACATTATGTCGAAGCCGGAGGGCACCTGAACACATTATGTCGAAGCCGGAGGGCACGCTTTCTCCTTTCTGCCATCAAGTCAATGCATCGCATGCTGCTGCTTGGTTAACATTGTTGTACCTTTGAGATACTGGTAAACGATTTGTCTTCTACTGAAGGTTCTGGCCCACTCACTAAAGGTCATTGACTCTTCCAGTTGGAGAACTACTGTTATGAGACTTATACTGTAGATAGGTAAATCCTTGAGTAAAACTTCCACATATACTTGCCCAGCTGTAAGAATTTACATATAAATATTTGGGTGTTCCCTTGTCTTGTGCCAGGCTACTGGAAGCACACTGAAGACAGATGGATGTTCCTATCATACAGTGCCACTATTAGGGTTGACTTCATTGTAATTGTGCTAGGTTCCACGGAGATCTGAATGCAAACCTTTGGGTTTGGAGCCCACAGTGCCAGGCATTGCAACACGGCGACACTCCTCCGTGCATCTGGCGCCTGTCTCTGCCTTGCATGCGGCCGATCCCATCCCGGGTCTGCTTTCCCTGCTCACCTCGCCAAACCCTCACACAGAGCCCCCCTTCATTTTTCTGTCTGACTTCCTGTTGACTGGACTCTCTGTGAGCAGCCGATGCTTGACTCAGTGTCTTGTATAATTATAGATCAGGGACACAATCTGTTGGTACTCTCCTCAACAGTCCCCATCCCCAGGAAACGGCTTTGGCTCTCTTCCTGTCCCTCCTTCTCTGTCTCCCTCTGTTTCTCTCTCCATCAGCCGCATGCTGATTTTAACCGCTTCTGGCAGTTCAGACTGCATGAGACTCTAGTTTTACATTTTCTATCGCCACTGGACATCAGCGGCGTGGCAGTACCGCTGTCAGACTCCAGTCTGGTTTTCTTGGGCCTGGAGGGGTGTGTGTTGTTTGTGTCATATTGATTTCAGGGGGAGTCACGCATCCACAACCAAGGCCCCAACATTCCAGACGTTTCACGCCTCCTGTGCGAACAGCTGACCAGTTTTACATCCCCGTGTCAGGGAAATGGCGAGCATGTCACCCGTGTGTTCTGTAAGCATTCCATCGCACATAAACACCCCTCTCTATGTTCCACTCAACCCCCCCATCTAAACCCACAGTTGAGGGACTATTTTAAAGTTATGCCATGATATTATTATTATCATATATTACTATTGATATAAGTATCTCCAATTCTTGGACTTCTTTCGTCCTTCCAATTATTTTTTTTTATTTCCAGAGATCCAGTGTATTTTCTATTCTAATCTATTATTAGTCGTATTATTATTATTTTAACAAAATATAGAATTTACAAAATATACAGGTAAAAGCCATGGGAGCTGTAACCGAAACTGAATTTTCTTGAGATCTCTATTTCAGCAATAATTCCAGAATGTTCTGACATAAACTGGCGGCTAATATTACCCAGATGATGTTCCAAGCAGACGGCCTCACCACCGAAAGTTGCCTCGTGCGGATGTGCAGCCACGGCCTCCTGACCTGCCCCCATTCCTCCCACGGTTTTCACTGCTGCAGTGACTGACACTATCGCTCGCCGGGCCGTAAATACAGAGCTGACGTCAAGAGGCCACAGAGCACCATTGTGACCCACGTGCATATAGAAGGCCTGCTTGCGGCTGCAATTGTGCATTTGTGTGTGAACTTCTAAGGAGGTTGTCCTTGTTTTTATCACCTCTTTCATGTCATACGCTCATTCTTTTTCATCCATATGATCTGTCAGCATCAAGGCCATGATGGACTTTACATAAGCAGATACCTTCTGAACCTTCCAGTTAGCCATTTACCTTTTACATCTGGCGTGTCTCCGTGTGTCTTCCAGGACCCCTGGAAGTGGTTTGCAGGACCCTCCTCGTGGACCTGGGAAAGATCACAATCAGTCTGCTGTCTGGACTATAAAGAGTCCGGATCTTGGGTCGGCCCCTGTGCTCATCATAGGTTCTCCTACACCAGTCACCCTGCACTGAATCCAATATTCTGATTCACCATGGATCTGCGCTCCATTACGTTGTTGGTTCGAGTCCCACGCTGATAACTTGCTAATATTCGACTTTCTTTCCCTTCCTTAATGAAGTGCTGAGATCACAGTTTAATTGGTGCCGCCTTGGCAGCGCCCATGTGATCATTCTGCTACTGATCGCATTCCAAAGCCGCCCCTGTTTGTCCCAGTTGGACTGAGGCGTGGGACGGGAGCATCTGGAAATAGACTCAGCCGCCGTGCTGTCCCAGCTCCCCCATCACCTCACTGTGACAGTCCCCTAACTTTCTTGGTGGCAGTCACGACGAGCAGACTCTACTCTCTAGTGAGCAGAGGTGTGCGTGGGACAGAATGGCTGATACATCCTTATTTATTATTTCTTTTTCGGATTTTTAACTGGAAGGATTTAATACAGGTTCTAGAAATAACCATTTCACGGCGTATGGGAAGGAGTTTTGATGCACTTAACAGGGGAGATTAACAGGGGAGATTAATGGGGGGGGGGTTGCAGAGACCAAGAGGAGATATTTTTGATTGGTGCTGCAGGAGAAAGGCAGATTCTGGCTGCCTAACCTTTGCATGGTTGCTGTAAATTGATCAGGGCTGGGAGTGTCCAGATTCAGTGGTCAGCACCACAGACTGAATGTCAGCTGGGGTCTCGCTGAGAGGGAGACCTTAATCCCACAAACAGGACAGGGCATGTCAGGGGATAAATGAAGGGAACTTCTACTATTGACTCTATAAAAAGCTGACAGATGAAGTATGGAAAGACTGAGAAACATCTCTCCATTGTGCGTCCGAGTGTGTTGTGTCTGCGTGTACATGTGCGAGTGCTCGCGAGTCATGGGCCCAGACTTGCTTACGAAAGTATATTCTCAATGGCTGAAAGTCAACAGGTGGAACAGGGGCTTAAAGGGTAATATGGAAACATTCACGCTGAAGCATGTAAATGAACAGCTGACTATTCTTAGGAAGGTTTATGACAAACAGGGCGAATCGATTGAACCCGTTGTCTAAATTTAGCAGCTCGGTAAAACTGTGTTTGTTTTGAGTGGCCTTCTAAAAATATAATCACGTTGTGAAGGGTATTTGCTTTGCCCTTTGCAATATTGCCTTTGTTAACTTTTCTGCCGTCGGCTAGACTCTTTCTCTGAATGATAAAAGTGCTAAATAACTGTCAATAGGGGGCGCTCTGCAGGAAGCAGTTTATGTTGATGGACTTAATGATGTCACAGGTTAGGGGAACAAGACAGTCTGTTCCTACGGATGGGAATAACTACTTTTTAAAGTGCGTGAAATAAGTATAAATATGTATAAAGCAAGAGGTTTAGCTTGTATTCCTTAATAATATTCCATTACATTCAAACAATTCACATTAAAAAGAGCAACACTAATGCTCAGCACTAATACTCAACTATTTTTTACAAAAACTCAACCAATCCTACTGAATTTAAAGTAATGTAATTAAAGCAATTACCTACCTGAATACATTACCACCTCAGCAAAGGGTAATTATAAGGCTTTATTGTGTTCATGTGACTCTAACATAATTTCCCTGTAGTCTGTCTACATTAGCAATTGGCTGTCTCTGATGTTGCTGGGAGTTCTCTATACATTGTGTTAACAACCTCTCCTGGTTTGATCCATTTGTTTCATCATTTCATGCCTAAAACTCTTCAAATGTAAATAGGGGGCAAGAGGCCGACTAGCCAGTGAAAGGCCTGAACCTCACCAGATCAATCAATTACATTTTCTCTTTCACATGTTTTAAAATGATTCACTACAAAAAAGGGTATTAAACAATAAAATATTACTATTGACTCGAAAGTATCTTACAGTTTCTGCAGTTAGCGTTTGACGAGGACAATCAGGTCTGATTACTTTAAGGGTTTAGGGAATAACAGGACTTCACCTGAGCCTTGAACCAACACCGGGTTGCTGTGAGATCACAAGTACCTGACCACCTGCTTATTCATGGCAAGACTAAGAAACTAACATCTCATGACTTGCATCCTGCATTTTTAAGTCGCATCAAAACGGTTGAGATGACAACGAAGGAACATAAACTATGTAACTAAAGTTGTCATAATTTCCAAGGCTTAGAAAACATAAAGCATATTATCTGGTTTATCTCAGAACTGAAGCAACAAATAACAACAGCGCACAGAAATATCTTTTACAGGGGATGGAAATACGGTATAGGTATGTTTAAATCATACCTTGATGTCTGCTTGGTGTCACTACCCAACGTACACCACTGTTTAAGCTCTTTGAGATGTAAACGATCCTGTATGAAAGCTCTAGCTAATGAACTGAAGACACAGCTATTGACCAGCAGAATAAACACCTAAAGCTTGACCCTTGAAGTTGAGGCCTGACAACTCAGCGAAGGAGAGGAGGCTGGCCCCAGCTTCAGAGAAGTGTTGCTTGAAATGCAACATAAATATTGATGTTCAAGTGGCTGGATGTGGTTCCCTCCCAAACCAACATGAAGTATCTTTCTACTGTGGTGTGTGTCCAGATCACCTCAACACTATCCATAAAAACACATATGAACGGCAAACCCTAAATATAGTCAGTTAGAAAGGCATGTTAAAACAACGCCTTTCGTCACACATCCAGAAATCAGGGTAAGGGCATTATCTAACGGGAAACCAAACGTCATGGACTTTTCCTTGTTCTCTTGCGATATTTATGTTCAAAGTCGCAAGGGCAAACTTTTCCTCAGAAGGCATTGTGGAAAAGTAAATACTGCGAAACACACAAGCATCTGGATAGTATGCCTTTCTCTTGGGTTTGTAGATAGAGATAGATGAAATAGATTTGCAGTGCATGAGAAGCCATCAGGCTGGGAAAGGGCGAGACTACACTGAGTATGCTCTACAGATATCTGACCCGCTCCTTTGCTTCAACCATCTAAGACCTTACTGGATCTGGGAGTTCCAGGAACTTGACGATGAACCCGGTCATCTTGCTGAGATGATTCCAGACCCTTATCAGGAAACCTTCATCCTTCAAAAGCCCAGGGGATGATGCCCACCTCCCTGATCATGTTAACCTCTCTGACTTCTTACTGGTCTTTTTGTGTAGGCTCCTAGGCTTCCAGGATCATCTTAATTCCTCGACGTTGGCGCTACTAACCATCCAGAATAGCATTAATCACCAGTGGAGGAATGTGAGTTTTCCAAATCACTGTTTGATTACCGTACAGATTCCTGTGGTTCTGCGCCATCGTGGGAACTGCTGCTCTACCTCTGCTATTTCGTTACGTAACAGGTTGGAAACTGTAAAAACAATTTATGTGCACACCGGGCACAGTAACTCAAACTGACAGTCAAGGTGTGGAAATGTAGTCTTTAATGCAGCTATTTTATTGCGCTATTCAAGTTTAGTGTAAAACATGGGCACCGTTTCCAGTACTCATCAGCCTCGTGACCTCATGTGTGGGATATTAGATCAAAAAGTCAACTGCTTTGACAATGTTGGTAGAGGTGATACCCCGATGTCCTGGCTAAAATTGCCCACTGTGGCACTTTCATTTCTGGCCTCCTAACCATCCCTTATATCTAAGTGGTGAATTCTCTCATGCCCCTTCACCACTACACAGTGGTGGGGGGTGAAGGGGCTCACTATTAGTTCTGAAAAGCATTTTGGGTATTTTGAAAAGTGCTAAATAAATATAACATTCATTCATTCATTCATTCACTCAATATGAATAGGAATGTGCAAAGCTTTTGCTTTAATGGATGTTATGCATCCATCCATCCATAAGAGTCTATCTAGTTCAAACTATGGCAGGGGATACCCTTGACAGATTGTCAGTCCATAACAGGACAGACACTCACACACTATGGGCAATTTAGTGTCACCAAAGCAATTGACTTCATGTTTCTGGATGGCGGAGGTAAAACTAAGTTTCTGAAAAAAGCTGCAAACTCTACGATCACTGGGATGGGATCAGGACTCATGGCCTTTGGGTGTACAGCTACAGTGCTGATCAGCAAAGTACCCGGCAGTCACCCACATGGGCTCTGTGTGTAATTAATTCCATTGACAACATTCCTGCATATAGGAAGTAGCAAGCCATTGGTTGGTGAGCGATGGCATGTGCCCCCCCCCCCCCCCCCC
>JAODKM010000108.1:5513960-5535549 GCA_026780845.1 Petrocephalus sullivani | reverse complement strand
GCGTTAGTGCTGTCGGCTCACACTTGAGGGTCTTTGGCCTCGTTAGCGGTTAGCGTTAGTGCTGTCGGCTCACACTTGAGGGTCTTTGGCCTCGTTAGCGGTTAGCGTTAGTGCTGTCGGCTCACACTTCAGGGTCTTTGGCCTGTCGCTTGCCTCCACCTCTGGACTGGTTTTCCTCCCATGTCTCTGAGGTATTCTGCTACGGTTGAATTAGTGTGTGACTGCACATTTGGTCCAGAGGAGTGCCTTCAATTTGGCTGACATCCCACGCAGGGCCTTCCATGCCCCCTGCCCTGTTCCTTTTCTAGTCTAGAACTGCCTCTATTGTGACATGCTCTCACCAGGGACTGTTTTTTGTTAATGATCTGAAAATGTGCGGGGAGATTTCTGCTCCTGTATATGTGACTGTTGCAATGTTCCATCACTGCTGTCTGACTGAAAGAGCACACTGGATATGACCATGTGGGCAGAACTCTGTCACCCACTGTTACCTAAACCCTATGGTGTCGATTGGTTGACAGTGTGGTGTTTTGGAGAAAGGTTACTGCCAAAGCAACATCAGATGGCACAGAATAAATTTTAATGTCTGCTCTGTCTCCAGTTTTTGAGGGAGAGGGGGTGGGGCACTTCAGCTTTGACCTAAGAAATGATGAGGTAATCAACCCCCCCCCCAACACTGGCATATTGGGCCATTTTTGAAAACAAGGGGATGAATTAACTCACTATCTCCAGTAATTCAATAAGTGAAACTTAAGAAGTTGATGCACACATGGAGAAGGATGGAATGTAGGTGATCCATGGAAGCACACAGGAGAGATGAACTAGGCAACTGTAATCATGTCAAATCAACTTTCATTTGGTATATCTTGGAGCCACTCAGATAAAAAAGTGGTTAAAGAAAGAATGAAAAGGCAAACATGTGTTACTTATATAGTTGAAGCCTTTACGTTACATGACTGTGACTTACTGGATTTAAGTATCGGGAACTGGTGGGATGCTGCTGCCCTCTGGTGGACAAATAATTAAAGCACATGCTACATTTCCAGCATATGCTTGGATGCCTTGCAATCAGGCCGATTTGTATTCACCACCTTCAGTAATACCAGTTATTACTGACAGGAGAAAGAAGCAGTAAGAGATTTATTGCATTTCTCAGTGGCTGCTTTATTAGTTCCTGTTGGTAAAACCAGGCAGGTATCATGAGTGGACAACAATGTCACCCATCGTGTGTTTTCTATGAATGAACCTTAATTTAAAATTAAAGGACTAGCAGGTGGTGTAAGGATTAAGGGTGTGATATGTTTCCCTGGTAATGCCTGTCTGGAGGACTGGATTATATCTGTACATTTCCTGTTATGCTAATTGCTTTATTTAAAAGATACCAGGCAGCTGAAGAGGGTTTTTTTTTTTGTTTTTTTTTTGGAAGCATCAACACTTTGCACAAAAGGTGTATTTTCAGAAATCCATTATCAAAGAGGAAGTAACATTTGGCAGAGGACGCACCACACTTTTATCTCAGTTTTTTTTTTATTTTATTTTTAAGCACAGCAGTCATCGCAGACCATTCGGTCTAGTGAATTAAGGGGGCTGTCAGTGCCGGGATTGTTGAGCTTCCACATTCTGCTGTGAATTTAAGCGACTGTTTGCACTTGACCCAGATACAGCACCAAGGTGAAAATGTGACTGTGAAGGGTAATATTACAGCCTTCCAGATCCAGAATGACACCCTGTTACCTGAATAACACTTCACTTGCAGTACATCGTCCATTCTGATTTTAGAAGGAAAAAGCATGTATTGGAATCACTGTTATTCTGAATCATTTCGTGTCAATGGAATGATCTTTTTTCTCCTCGTGACCCTGACCGGGATAAGCGGCAGGGAGGCCGGAGGGCTGGATGGATGAAATCATTTTTACAGCTTGGTTTATAATACTCGAGTGAGACATGTTTACTAGAGTTGGGAGGAGTCCCCAGTTTCTGCAAATGGCTTTGCAGCACATGGCTTTTAAGAGGACGGCCTCTGCATTGCAGTGCAGGCGGGGCGGCTAGGAAGGGCTTGCAGACACCTCATTTTAGATGTATTAGACATCCACTCCATTAGGGGGCGCGGTCAAGAAAGCTATAATGTGTCGATCCTTTTAAATGGACTATCAGCAGAGGAAAAAAATTTGATGTCCTTATTATGCATTTCCCAGGGTGTTCCTGTGATGATGTGTCAGTTCCGCAGTGCAGCACAGAAATTCTATTATTTCTTGAAAGATTATAAAGCTGTACTTGACAAAATAAAAACACAATAACTATAGAGGCACAATTAAGAAGTAGATCAATCACTTATGTATATCAACTTAGACGTTGGAAATGTTTTCTCTCCAAATGCTTCTGGCATTCAAATCCAAGTGGAATTTCATTATTTAACCTCATAAACAATAAATGTATTTTACGGTATCTAGGTTTGCAGTGGACTTAAACATTTTACTTTGTATCTCTTGCTGATAAACAATGCAATCTATATTCTTTGTAATAGTTTCTCTCTATTAGCCCAATAAGTAACGTGATGCATTAAGGTCAGCTCCCACTTCGTACGAAATAATTAATTCAAAATGCCGCGAATAAAGCCTGCAAATGGAGGATACTAGAAATAATTAGCCATTATGGATACTTTATCATACAAATGCCCTTTTTTATATCATCCCTTCATTTCTTCTACATTCTTTTTTCATTTAAATGTTAAATTTATCCTCCTTTTAACTGTTTTGAGGTTTTCCAGGAGATACAATGAGACAAAGCGTATTCTTTTTCCCTCTTCTGCCTGACAAGCTGTCATTCCATATAAAAGTAATTACATTCAGAACTGAAACTGGGTTTCTTGCTAGTCTGAGGATAATACAATGGGTATGAATGCATATTATTAGTTCGAATCTTGGGCGACATCTTTATCCTAGGCAGTTTGATTTCCAGTGCAAGTGCATGCTTGATTATTTCACGTTCAGTACTTTTTCCCCAGTAGTTCAAAAAATTGCCCTAGACATCTTACCATTATTAATAAAATTTAGAGGTCTGTGCTTTTACCAGCAGGCTGCCTTCTGGCCTAAACAATAGTCACATGGTGAAACATATGCTTTTTCTGTCATGTGCATCAAATGTTCCCAAGCTGGACAGCCGGGAGGCAGATGGAAGAGTGTATTTTCAAATATGGTGCAGTGCCAATGCATAACATCCACGGACGTGCGGGTTATGACTAAGGGCCAATTCGTTGTTACCACTAGGGGCACTGCTGAGTCTCATGTATTTTCTCCACAACTTCCTCTAACACTAGTGTGACCCTCAAAACTTGCATCGAATTGTGAAATACATGATATTAAGCAAACTAAGTATACTTACACAACATATATAAAATATGAGCACTGGTAGCACAAAGGCTGAACAAAGGTATTTATGACCATTAAAATGAAGCATCACTATAATGATATTTTTTGTGGTGTTATTGATACTGATACAGTAATGTAATTTTGCACCATCTAATTATAATAATAATAATTAATAATAGATTCATTCAAAGATGGAGTGGGATAATGTTCGAAGGTAAATGTGGCGCCTGCCTGTGGTCCCACAAAAAGCTCACAAAAAGCACAATAACTTGACAACATTTAATTTATTTAGCAGACTCTTTTATCCAAAGCGACGTACGTTTGAGAAAGCATTGTCAGCAGACACCAGATACAGGGATAGAACAATGGGCCGCCATCATTTGCTTAGAATATGAAGTCATTCTGGACAATTAAAATTGCAGGGTAACAGAGTGTATCAAGGTCAATTGTGCATTGTCAGTATTAGATAGATATTTATGTATGGCCGGCAGGTATTAAGAAATGTTCATGTTGTAATCTTTCACAAGCACCAAGGAAAAAATGGTGCCGTTTTACAACCTCATTTCCAAAAAAGTTGGGATGCTGTGTAAAATATAAATAAAAACAATGCAACATTTTGCAAGTCATATAAACCCATCTTAATTGAAATAGCACAAAGACAACATATCAAATGCTGAAACTGAGATATTTTATTGTTTTATGACAAATATATTCTCATAAATTTGAATTTGATGCCGGAAACAGGATTCAAAAAAGTTGGGACAGGGGCAAATAAAGACTGGAAAAGCTAAATAATACTAAATAAAACACCTGGTTTAATATCTCAGAACTAATTAGGTTAATTGGCAACAGATCAGTAAGATGACTGGGTATAAAAAGAGCCTCCCAGAGAAGCAGAGTCTCTATGCAGTGAAGATGAGGAGAGGTTCCCCACTCTGAGCAAGACTGAAAGACTAGCAACAATTTAAGAATAATGATCCGTAACATAATATTCCAAAGAATTTGGGAATTTCATTATCTACGGTGCATAGTACCATTAAAAGATTTTGAGAATCTGGAGAAATCTCTGTATGTAAGGGACAAGGTCAAAAACCAAATCATTCTCTGCGGACAGTTTGTCTCTACACCCACAGATGCAGGAGAAAACTCCATGCAAAGACGAAACCTCTATATATGTCTATATATGATCCGGAAACACCACTGACTTCTCTGGGCGGGAGCTCATTTAAGATGGACTAAGGCAAAATGTGAAACTGTCCTGTGGTCTGATGAATACAAATTTTGAATTCTTTTCAGAAATCATGGATGCTGCACCCTCCTGGCTAAAGAGGAGCGAGACCATCCAGCTTGTTATCAGTGATGGTATGGGGGTGCACTAGTGCCCATGGCTTGGGTAGCTTGCACATCTGGGAAGGCACTATTAATGCTGAACGATATATACAGGTTTTGGAGCAATATATGCTACTATCCAGACAAGATCTGTTTTTTCAGAGAAGGTCTTGTATATTTCAGCAAGACACTGCCAAACTGTGTTCAGCACATATTACAACAGCATGGCTTGTAATAGTAGAAAAGTCTGGAGGGTAGACTGGCCTGATGATTTATAAATCATTGTATTCTGTTTTTAATTTACATTTTAAACAGCGTCCCAACTTTTTTGGAAATGGGGTTGTATCACCGCTAAGGACTTTTCGTGGGCCTGGTCTGAATACCCCAGAAACATAGGATTCTCAGGTAAATCCACATTCTTCTGGCACACATAACACAGTCTTCCTGATAAATTTGCTACATTTTCCCCAACATTTTAACTGACCCTTTTCCAGAATACTTAAAGAAACTACAGAGTTTTAAAGATCTGATTTGTTTCTTTAGGGGCAGAGGTTTCTTAATCAAGGTCTTTTGTTCAAGATCATCGTTTGAACTCTTCAGTCTATCTGATGTGCCACCTTCTTCCTGGCTGAATTCCCCAGATTTGACCGTCATCTTTCATGGTGATGTGAAGCGTCAGCTTGGACTAGGCTTTCCTGGACCAGATCTGTACTACCCAGTTTTGGGAGATGATCTGAATGCATAGCAGTACAAATTGATCTGAGGTCTGATAAAGGAACTGTCAAAACCTAATTATCTGTCACCATTCTTAGTGCAGGTTCTGTTGGAACGAGTGGCCTGACCAGTACCGACACCACACCCATAGATCCCAACCCCATACAATGCCATTGCAAGGCTGGACTGGATATGTTTTGGAAACTGGAAATGTTTTTTTCCAAAGAAATCA
The DNA here is from genome assembly GCA_026780845.1 of Petrocephalus sullivani. NCBI lineage: Eukaryota > Metazoa > Chordata > Actinopteri > Osteoglossiformes > Mormyridae > Petrocephalus > Petrocephalus sullivani. The sequence goes on along the minus strand of JAODKM010000108.1, from coordinate 5,529,906 downwards.
GCATCTCCAGTCCAGAGTTCAGTGAGATGTGGCAGCTTTTAGAAACACACCCCACCTCGTTATCCTTTTATTGCATGTTATCTGTTATCTTGTACCTTATCGATTACTGTACTGTGTTGATGCAGATATTTGAATAACAAGTCCAACCACTTTCTACCCATCCATCTTCCATAGTCCATTACCCAGTACATGGATGTAGGACATCTGAAACCAAACCCAGGAAGCCTTGGGCATGGCATGGCAGTTGACACGATACATGGGATGGAAGTTCATTGCAGGGCATATACTCAGTCACTATGGAAGGAAATCAAAGTATCTGCACAAACACGCCACATACACAGATCTGGAGATGAGATTTCAACCCCCAGTCCTGGACAAACTACAGTGCTAACAACAACCAGCATGCTGTGTGTGTGTGTGTGTGTGTGTGTATATGTATATATATATATATATATATATATATATATATATATACATGCACACATGTATTTATATTTATATATACACACACATATACTGTATATATATAAAGTGTGTGTATATTTATATATACATATATATATACACACACACTTATATATAAAGTACTTATGTCTGAGAGGTCCCTTTGTATGCTAGGTATTTCCTGCAGAAATGAAAATGGTAATGATAAAATGAAAACACAATCTCCACTTTGCCATTTAGTTTTCAAAGTCTATGCACAAAGATCCTGCCACAATGAAAAATAAAATGAAATAACAGCATTTGCATTTTAATTTTCCACTCATGCATGAGTCATCTGTGAAAAATTAAGCGATAAAATTAAAAAAACCATTTTGTCTTTTAATTTTCCAATTTGACTTTTCATTTCCTACTTTGCGTTTCATTTTCCAATTAGCTTTTTTTCCATTTTCAAGTCCACAACATGCAAATATATGTACACTGGAGTGGGGAGGTGGGCGGGGCTATGGCACGGCTGTGTGTCTCATTGCGGTTTTCATTGTGTTGCTTGTACATGGTCGCCCGTGTCATCTAAACTAATGGCTTAGTAACACGTGGAGTAAGTTATCTTGCAGGAAATGCCCCCCATACCTTCTGAGCCTTAATAAAATTGAACGTAGTGGAGGTTAGTGGACATATTTTGCCACGCGTGTGGCATATGGCAAACACACAGACTGAGCTGCCACTATAGAGGTTTGGTTAAATGTGCGTGATGTTATATCTTGTGTTGTACTATATATTTGACCTTTGGCCTAAAATGATCAAGATATGTCCAGATTGACATGTCTTCACTTCCAGAAAATAATTTGGACATAAATCGATTGATACCTGTATTCATATGGGCCAGCACAGTGGTGCAGTGGTTAGTCTCTGCCCTGGTGTTTGCAATTTGCATGTTCTCCCCGTGTCCCCAACAGTCCAAAAACATGCTAAGATGAAAGGCCAAAAGCTGCCTGTGTGTGCATGCATGCGGGTTCTTACAAGTAAAGGAGTATACAAGCATCGTTATTTTACGAGAGCAGTTGCACAATTAACTGTTTTTCCCCATGGTGCAAGAGGGCTCTAGAGTTGGCTGTACAAGAAACAAATGAGGGAAAAAATAACTCACATATTGTGTTTGGTTTTCTTTTCTTAATTTTATCAGATCTGTAGACTGTGCACTAGATATATGTACATACACATATATATAATGAACTCAGCAACACCTTGTTTGTCAGTTATGTCACAACTCCAGAAGGAAACTCAATTTTTTGCCATATCATCTTGAGATATGTAAAAAATACACAGAAAAAATATGAAAATGATGGTTAACCGCCCATATGGTCAAATGAGGAGATGCAAATAGGCAGGGTCATGGGGAAAAAAAACATTCCAGTGATGAGAAATGATTCACAATAACAGCACATTTCAAAATGTATTCTGATACTCCTATACCAGTAATATGGTTACTGCATACACATGGCCTAAAATGCCGTAATTGGCTGGGGGGAAAAAACTGTCAGTGCTTTATCTAGCATACTGTTTGAGTGAGAAACTCTCAAAGGGGGTGTCGTTTTGAATTTTCGGTCATTTTTAGAGCCTTGTTGGAGGAAAGGTACATGAGCTAAAGCAGATTGCATTTTTGAAGTTAACACTAGTGACAAAGTTTCAAAGCGGTACACGCTATATCAAAGTACCTATGGATGTCAGAAACTGGACCAAGAGGCTCATTCGGCAAAATGCATGAAATTTATTAAAAATTTCAAAGGGTTGTAGTTTCAAATACACACCTAATATTTGGGATTTCTCTGTAAGTTTGGTATCGTTGCACCTGTTATTTTATTCTGGGGAATCTGAGAGGATGGAAGGAAGGAGGAATTTTTTTCTTAAAGTCAATGATTTGATATGGAATGTCACTTATTAATATTTCTGAAGGTTGCAGTTCCCTAGTAGATCTGCCTCCGGCTCAACCCCAACCCCCCCCCCGCCAATACGATTTTCTTTCCTTCACCTGTGCCCACCCCCCACTCCCCACAATCCCCAGTTTGAATACCTATGCCGTAGAGCTGTGATGCTGAAGGCGAGTGGGGAAGGTGCGCATTCTGAAATCTGGGACCATCTCCGCAGTCTTCTGGGTATTGAGCACCTTTAACTTTGACTGCATCAAGCCACTAACTGTTTGACTTGAGCTTCTGTGGCCAGATTTATCACTGTTAGTCCAAACACAGTAGTGTCATTGGCAAACTTCAACCTTAAAGGTGCAGTCATTGGTTTACAGACTGAAGAGAAGGGGTGACAAGACACAGCCTTGGGCAACATCAGTACTGAGGGTAAGGGTATCAGATGTGTTTCCCCTGCGATACCTGCTATCTTCTGCCGGAGGTCCAACGACAGGTAGAACACGATAGCTAGGAGAGTTTAACTGGCACTAGCTCTCGTTCAATGGCTTCAGCTGAGCTGAAGTCTACAAATAGAATTCTTATATAGGTAAATGTGGACATTTCAGGTCCTAAAAGAAAAGATCCAGACCAAGACTTTATTTAAACCTACCAGTTAAAGAGTCACCGTCAGACAGTACTCGACTGGTTGGTTGAAACAAAATCTTGGATTTTTAACTTTCTGGACCTGAAATGTCCACCACTGCACATAAGTCCCTGAAATGTCCAGATACTCTAGCACAAAGTACAGGGCCAGGTTACCATCATCCACAGACCTGCTGGCTCTGTATGCAAAATGCATGGGGCCAACCAGAGTGTACAGTACGCCTTCCAGATGACCAAAGACAAGGTGCTCAAAGACTTTGATAACTTCAGGATAAGTAATAGGCTTGCAGTCATTTAGGCCACTGGTCATAACATTTTGGGGACAGAGATGCTAGTAGAGGATGTGGGAACATGGTAACAGGGCATAAATCCTGTGATTTATTAAAAATGTCAGTACAGACAGGAGCCAGTTGGTCACCTTAGATGTTGTTACCTGGATGGGTGCTGCAGACTTTCTCACCATTTGCTCTTGCCTACAAGAACCTGCAAGCATCCTGCTCACAGATAGTGAAGGGGGTTTGGGGTGGGCAAATGGGATTAGAGGTGTAGAAATTGAGATAGATGCTTTCCCACTGAAGGAACCAAGAACTTCTGCCTTGTTCCCACCGCCGGAACTTGGGACAGTTGTAGTTCCTCTGAGGTTGTTCCTGAACCTGTTATCTAGTCCATACTGGAATAGGTACATTTTGCTCAACCAGAAACTACTGAGTGGGGATCATCAAGATAAACTTTGCTGATTGGCTGACCACAAGCACCAGTGCCTACTTGGAAGTTGCGTTTAAATGCAGGAAAAACAGATTGAAGAAGTGGAGCAGAAGTTTAGCATATGGATTTTTTTATATCTCAGTTACATTAAATGCATTAATGAATACCTTTTTACTTGCGTCTACATGCTCTGAAAATTGTGACCAATAACCAACATACTTCTGTCTAATATCTCTGGTGCTGGCAGTGAAAATTTCCAATGTTTGTTAGGGGAATAACATTACATCACTTTTTGTTCTGTGAAAGCGAAAGGTCGATCTGCTATCCAGATTAAATATTGTATCACTTTTTGGTCATTAAAACAAAAATAAAAATACAATTTGAAATATCCTGTATTTTCAGACCTTGTGATAGATCCCCCAGACTGAAAAATGATTTGTTTATCCTCCATTGTTTAGGGATGGTCGGTATAGTTTCGTATGAAATTACACATAAAGTTTTACCTACGAGATTTTTGCGTCTCACATGCTTAATAAGAATAAAGGTCACAGTTGTACAGTGGGAAGTGACACACAGACGTGGCCAGGAACAACAAAAGTTCCCGTTCGAGACGGCCCAGGAACTCGGCACAATTGGGAAATTTGGTTGGTCCAGTTTTTCCAAATACCTTTACTCTGCAGCTTTAATCCCTGTCTCTAGTTTCTACTTGGCCTATTCCAAGACACTGTCTCCACTGCTAAATGCTCCCTCATTGTCTGCCGGGAGCCAAAACAACTTTACAATGAAGAAATTTGTTTCTTTTCTTTTCAGAAATTTATCACAAAATTATAAAACATTCTCTGTTCTCCAAGAGAACTACATTTAAAAATAGTGATGCACACACACACACACACACACACACACACACGTGTCGCTATGTGTGGACACTGATTTGTCCAACATTCTGAAACCAAGGATATTAATATAAAGTTGGTGTGCCTTTTGTTGCTATAATAGCCTCTACTCTTCTGGGAAGGCTTTCCATTAAATGCTGGCACATTGCTGCTGGGATTTGCTGCTGTGCAGATTGGACATTGATGTTGAGTGATCTCTCTCTGTGAGTTTGTGTGGCTGACCGCTTCACAATTGAACTTCCTTCCTGATATTTCCAGTTCAGAGTTATTTCACTTGCAGTACATTTTGAGCCCTCTAACTCCCAGGATATCCATGCCCGTCTGACACCCCTGTGTATACCTAGCAAGTAAGTGGTAGGACCCCCCCTTACAGGACAGCTTGAATTATCTGAAGCTTGGATTCAACAAAGTCCTGGAAACTTTCCCTATGGGGTCTGGTCCATGATATTGTTGCAGTGTGATATGTAGCCTTCCTGTTAGCTTTAAGAAATTTGGTCATTCCCCTCTAGCCATTTTCATTAACAAAGTGTGTTCACCCTCAGAAATGGATTGCTATAAACTCTAGACACTGCATGTGCAGTGCACGAAAATCCCAGGAGGCCGGCTGTTTTTGACATGCTGAAACCACTGCATCTGGCACCAACAATCACACCACTTTTGAAATCTCTGAGATCACACATATTGCACATTCTAAAGCTTGGTCTGACAGTACCTGAACCTCGTGTCCCTGTACCATAACCTCGTGTCCCTGTCTACATGCTTTATGTATTGAGTACCAGTCACATGATTCTCTGTAGGAGCAGGCTGTTGGCATAGATGCATGTAATAAGATAGCCGAAGAGTATATGTGTACATATGCATCCATGTACGTAAATATATAACCTTGCTGGGCATCAGGTGTTTATGGCAATGATGTGCTGTTGTAGTGTATTTAACTTGTCAAAATGTCAAAAAAGAATGCCAGCTTTCCTAATTATCCTGTCTCTACCAAGTAAAGGAGAATACAATACGTTGGTATTTTACAAGAGCAATTGCACAATGCACTGTTTTCCCGCATGGTGCAAGACTGTTCTAGAGTTGATAAATCGTTGGCTTTACAACAAATTAAGAAAAAAAGAACTTTTTCTTGATGTTTATGTTCTGGATATTAAGCTCACACATTTTGTTTGGTTTCGTTTTCATTTTTAATTCAGTAAATATGTGGACTGTGCACTAAACAACCATAAAATTCTGCTCTCTGAGCTGCCTTCATCTCCAAATAACATTGAGATTTCAACTGGATCTAAAGAAAGAAAGTGATCCCAGCCGCCAATTTCAAGACAAATGGGTAGAGCTTTGTAAAATGCGATCGATGAAGAGAGAAACCTGCTTAAGTTGACGTTTGTGTTTTACAATGTCTTGTTTGGTACACAAGCTATTTTTAGCGTGCATGTCCATTTCATTATGACAAATCGACAAATCGTACATTATACATTTTTAAATGCACAGCTGCTTAGGCGAAGAAATGCCCAACGTGAATCGGATGATGCACAACATTATCCAACGCATACCACAGTCATCACACATTTAGCGTACACATTTGTACCTGATGGCATTATTCTCACGTTTATTAACTATAAGCATATTTATTAGTAGAACCTCTATTTAGGCTTAGGCAGCATAACCGGGTCATTCTCACAAGCTCATTACTGTAATATATAAGTTTCCTCTATTTTTTTTTAATTAGTTTGAAGAAATTTTCTAAACTGCTGATTTTGCCTGTGGGGTAGTTATTCACTTTAATTTATTTACCATTTATCTCTATAATAGGAGTAAACAAAAGTATTTCAAGTCAGACCAAGAGCTACAGTGATATATAAAAAATGTATATATATAACAAAAAATTGCTCAAAAAATAGTTATCATACTAATATTTGATTATGTATTGTGGGTTACACGCAATGAAGCTGAAAGTTTTCTAAACATTTTACCTAGTTACATGAAATTTGACCTTAAAAATGTTTCAGTAATGAAATTTTTGGCTAGCTATTTGGGGAAAATAGTTCAAAAATGATTAAATCAAAGCAAGAATTTACTTGTTTTTATATAGGCCTAAATAAACAGCAATGTCAAAAAACAAACTGTATATCATTGTAATTTTATTTAAAAAAAATCTCAGGTTCATGAGTGACTCAACTGTAACACAGCATTTCCTTTTAAGATACAGTAGAAGTACCATGTAATGTCTGAACTGTATGAAATTTAATATCGGCCAAGCTTAGCTACTATGTTGGTTACATACGGCCGTAATACACCGAAAATGGTCCATTACCAATACCATAAGCTGGTAGTTTGGTAGCAATTGTCTACTCCTAAACCCAATGGGCAATCTTTATGTACAAATATGTAAGATATTCAATAGCGTTATGGGTAAAACCCAACTTATTTAGTGTTTCTATGGTATTCTACCATTTTTTGCACCTTGCCAGAATTTGCTATTGTAGAATAAATTTTCAGTTATATCTGTCAGTTTTTGATAGTTATAAATATATACTATTTATACTTATAAATATCCTATCCATAGTTTGGAATGGACATTTGTTTAAGGATTTATGCTGTCAGAACAACTGCCCTATACTTTAAGATATCAATTTGCCTTTCATTTTGGCTGTTGATGCAACATTTGCACAATTTCTAAAAGTTAAAAAGTATATTTTTATACATTTTTACTTGTTTATTATTTATATTTACAGTTTATTTATATATGTGAATTTTATATGCAAACTGTAAAAGCTGGAGCCAAATCATCTGAGATGACAATGAAGTTTACTTTGACTTTGAAATGGGGTAGATATTTTTACACATAGTACGTTTTATGCTGTCAGAAATGGCCTGTAGTTCTCAGGGGAAGGAGTTTTTTTATAAGGAGATTTAATGCCAGGGTAAGAATATAGGCTAAATGTCGAACAAGTTTACGGTAAAACAGAAATGCAAATCTTGTTAGCTGCTACTGAAATTAAATAAGCCAATTATTACTTTAATTAAAACAAAGACCAAAATTTGATGAAGTTTCAACAAGCAAAACAAATACACGTGTAACGTCCAGTTTATTAATGAAGTCTGGTCCCACGGAATGTAAACAGCATATTAAGTCACCTCTACTGTTTGTAATAAACACAAAAATAAGAACGAAATAAGAACAACACTAAATATAAACCACGTTAATGAAAGAATAGCAAACATTTTCAGACATTGTACACTTGTGATGTAATGGTGATTTACGCATGGGCATAGACCTTGGAAGCGGTTGTTGTCGGGGTAGGAGAAAAGGGCGGGGAACACCGGTCTTAATGCCTGGAAACCCAAAATAATTAATTACTTTATAGTTACAACAAGATAATGGAAAATGTGAATATGATACATATATAATAATATGATATTAACTGGGGTTTTCTGTATAAATAAATCAACATAATCTGTCGTCAGAAATTAATCGCATTGTATATATTAGGCCTATATAATATGGTCGCACTCAGTATATTTAACAGAAAAAAAGATTTTTCCCTTGTAATAATTCAAACAAAAAAGTGGGTATGGAGGAAGTACAGATGCTGTAAAACTCTGTCTCATATTGATACATAAAGATATTAAGACGATACTGCGCAACATTGACATTTACTCTCACAACTCTACAAACGTTCTGTACATTAGCTATCTTCTCTATTTAATTTTTTATATTTCTATTTATATACAATGTGCGTAATAAAGTAGGCAATCTGTTGAAAAAACTATGTTTAATGTATCACTAAATTGTAAATTTAATCTAAAACTGTATTTGAATGCCTGGCGTTGTTCTTCCTTTTACCACATATATTGCATATAAATCACTGCCAGAGATTGCATCCTGGTGATGATTTCCTAAAATGGCTCTGTACTGAATCGTAAATAAATGCATTTGTTTAAATCTAGCAAATTTATTTTTTTCTTTTCAATAAAATTTTTGACGTCGAGATAACTTTTGAATTCACTGAAATTTGCTGGCCAACCATAACATAACCTGGTTGATTTCTCTGCGGAGTTCATTCGCCCGGCCAAAGTGAAAGCAGAAGCGTGCGTGCTGAATATCTGTGTATTATTTATATTCTCCTCTCACTGGGGACATACAGGCTGTCCTTTTTTCGATGCCCTGCCGGAAAGAGCGGTCTCAAATTACACCAATGTTCTTTTCACCGAAATTACCACTACAATGTCACAGATAATTTCCGTTGTAACCAGTAGCCGAATGTGCAGAATTTCTAGTATGTCACATATTTCTTATTAAAATTGGATTTGCAAAACACGGGTTTTCCGTAAAAAAAAAAAACTTATCAAATATTTGTAAATGTATTTAAACATACAGATTTCATTTAAAGGCAGTATTTGCTGTATTTTCTTAAAAGAATATACATTTCTCTTTCAATTAAACGACATGATGTCATTCGTACATTTATCTCCGTGCTCGCAGTTTTATAAGGTGGAAATATGCAGCAAACAACTTAAATGTGGCGACGTCTACTTCCCACCTCCCATCCGGTGGTTCCTCGGTTTTTTCCCCCAAATCGCATTTTACCGTTTCATTTGCTGATTTCTGAAATTGTAATTGTATCCCCTCCCCCCGCTAGATTTGTCACCAGACGATTCAGACATACGGTCCACCACAATGTGTGTGTGATTCATTGCTTTTCCCCGTGTAACGTTACGGTCGGTCGTCGCCGGGGCGAAATTCGCCATAACGTTCCGTGCGCGGCAGCGGCGGCGGGCGGCGGCGGCTCTCGATTCTGCGTCCCTGTGATGGCGGACCGCGGGCTCGGCAGGACGCGCCGCCCCACGCAGCGCCCCGCAAAGTGCCGAGCGGCGGCCCTTCGGCTCCTTTCGCTCGGTCCCATTTAAGAAGGAGGAGGGGGGCGAAGGGAAAGAGGGGGAAAAAAAAGAGAAAAAAGGAAAGAGGCGAGAGCGCGCAGCCCCGGGACGCTGCGGAGAAACGGCGCGGCGCGGCGCCGCTTAGGATGCACCGTCCCCGGCGCCGGAGCGAGGCACTGCGAGCGCTTCGGGAAATACGGGCGACGCTGGCCGCCTCCCCAGCTCCGTCGGCGGAGGCTCGTCGCCGCCCGGCCGCTCTGCCCGCATTGTTCCGGGAGGTAACCAGCCCGCTCCAACGCCCCCTGTCCGCGTCCCGGCCGGAGCCTTTCAATTCGGAAATTCGCGCAGGCCGCGCGCAGCTCCACTTTATATTTGCATTTTCTGTTCAGTTTTTTTTTTCCTTTTTCTAGAAACTCGTTTTTTTTTCTTTTAATTTTATTTTTCTAAAGCGGATAAAGGTCGCTCGAACTCTCAGTGGTGTCTTAAATGTAGTCAGCGCGGGGGCTCCTATAGCTGTTGATATATATATATTTTTAAATTAATTTCATTTCTTTTTTTTAAGGTTGTTTCGATGGGGGGGGGAACTTTAATTTAGTCTTTTCGCCTCCCGCTAGGCTCGGTAACTAAAGTGTCGCCGTGTGCGGGAGTGCGCCTTGGAGACGCCTTTCCTCGCTAAGTTTGAGGAAGGCGCGCTGCGGGCGGATGGAAGGTGCGACGGGGGACAATCTGAAAACACAAAAAGCTCACGCAGCCATTTTACTCGGCTTTTTTTATTATTATTTTTTATTCTCATCTGACGTGTGGCGAGACATGAAAACGGCCCTCGCGTTTGCACAGTGCCCGAAACCGCCTCTGTACACCGTCTTTTGGTTTAATAATAAAAAAAAACAAACGTGAGTAATTAAAGAAAAATTTTAAAAGGTAAAGTCTTCGAAGAATTTATGCACTGGAAGGTTTTTTTTTTTTAAATGCAATTTCTTATTAAATTGGCGCCACCTGTCGGTGGAGATTTCATTGAAGGAAAAAAATTGCAATTAATTTGTTTGACTTCCAATTCTCTAAAAATCACAAATTCTGAAATCTTTTTTTTTTCTATTTATGACCGAGGCAGCCCCCCTTTTTCGTAATATCGCGGAGACGTCGCGTTTTGAAGTAACTTTGCGTTTTGTGATCGCTTTGCATGGCATGCCTTTTTGTCTTGCGCATGTATTTATAATTTTATTTTTATTTTTTCATGATGGTCTGCAATACGTGGATGAGAATTTTAATTAAGTGTCAGTGAAGTATTTTTTTCCTTCAAGTGCCGCAGTTCGATTAATTCGATTGTATTAGAATCAGAATAACTATTTAAATGTATTGAAAAATAAGACGAGGCTGATGAAGTGTCTTGCTATTGGGCTTTAAAATAGCGTTTTTGATGCTGACAAACTGGCGCAGTATATTTTCAGAACTTCTAAACTGTATGTAGCGTGCTAATTATTATAATTGAGTCAAGGATTGGATTTGAACCCTAAAATAATTACATGCACAGCTGCTTAATGTATTGGATTACTGGGGTTTTAGTAGGTATGGCATGTATTTTTGGAGGGAAAAAAACTGTTTTTAAGGCTAAGCTGTAGAATTATATTTCCATGTAAATCTCAGTCAGATCCTGTGTGATTTGGACATTTTTAAGGAATTTTTCAGATGTATTTATCGCTGACATGAAGCTCAGGAGTACAGAATTTAATTTTAAAAAGCTGAAGAATAAATTCAGTTTATGGTAAATGGATATTAGAGGTTTGTTTCCAGCTCTGGAAAGGCCAGAGTAGTACACTTTTTCCCTTCCGCTTTTGATGTCTGAAGAATGTTGTGGCTGCAAAGCTGATTCAAAATGCCTTACATAGGAGCTGACCCAGAAATACAAATTTTAAACGTTTGGGAAGTAAAACAATTTTGTCTGACTTATAAATAAGCACAGTGCTGCTCTGTGCATCAGTGCAGGCTGTCAGAAATCTAAAAAGGATTATTTTATTTGGGTCTTAATTTATTTCTTTTTGTGTACAGTTGGGTTACTCTTCTATTTTAACTGGGGGTGAATTAATTTGGACATTAGATAAAAACGTGTTCAGCAAATCATGGGAGTGGAGCACAAATTATAAGGGTTCAGTTATTGATGATTGTCCAGTCTTAAGGCAGTTTATAATTTTAACTTTTTTTTTTTCTCCCCCAGTGGCTCCGAATTTGAGGCGGAATCTTGACCCTTGCTCCTGCCTTATTTTTTAATTAAAGATTCTTGCTGCTAATGTTAAACAGGGACTGGGCTACTGTTTTTTTTTAATATATAAAGACAGCCTTGAGGATGTGCTGGCATATGTTGCATTCCAAGTAAGCAGTATGATTTGGTTACTGTCGACTTGTTGGCCTGTAACTGTCGGATCTGAGCATAAAACTATGGGCGTCTCCTCTCCCCATACGATTCTTGAAACTTTTGATAAACGATTTCATATAAACACAAAAGCTTGTCACCTGTCCACCCCCTCAGCGTTCTGAGCCTCCTGGTGAATGCTTTGAGAACTAAACATTCTTGTACTTTTTTTTTCCTTCCATTAATTATGGCATATCGGTGGCGGGAGAAGTGAGGCTTTGAGATATCCAGCTTCATCTGGGTTGTCATTGACTGTGCAGTGGTCCTGCTCACCATGGGTTGTACGTTTCCTTGTTTCTAATGTTGTCGAGGCATGAGGTGCACATGAGAATGGCAGTCCACCCCCTCCCCTCCAGCTCTGTCCATCTCAGTTTTTGCCCAGTCTGCAGTAAATACCAGGTCTGGATCAGGACCCGCGATAACTTTGTTGCATCACCTAAATTGCCAAATAATGGGCCGTTGCGAGGGGAAAACGTGATGCTGCATGTAAGAGAAGCATTTGTAAATATCAGAAAAATTAAGAGGATTACAGAGGATCAGTCATGGCTAAAGTTTCGCTTCCATTTCCCTCCCAAAACATTTAATAATTGATATTGCTTTCTACTGTGAGTGTGTTTTGCGTTGTCAGAAAATACATGTGAAGAACACAGGAAAGGGCAGTATATCTGCATCATTCTGTTTCTCACCTTTCTTGGAGGGGAGGATTGGCTATATTAAGTACGATTAAGTACGATTTAGTGTTTTTACTATCTTTTACTATTTTTGTTTCGCAAACTTTTTTATGAACGTCTGATATTATAAGCAATCCTAATACTGTTGTCTAATATAGGCCACCACTGAAGTTCATGTCTTAGTCCAGAAGGTGCTTTCGTGTGATGTCAGTGGCATCCAGTCAACTAGTGAGCGCATGGGGCATGTTTTAAGTTTTTGGTATCTGGAGTTGGAATAGCTGCTTTAAGCCTAAGGGTCATTAATACATTGACAGACACATCTGCCATATAGATTGATAATAAGCAATATCTTGTCCATCAACTTCCCATATGTCAGTAGATTTAACCTTTCTCTTCTCCTGTTGTTCAGATTACTTTCTGCACTGCCAGTTCCAGGAAGAAGTGAATGACAAGGCCAGGCGAGAACCGGAGTCTGCGTTTCACAAGACAAACCTATTTAAGAGGTAGGCAATTAGTGTGTGTGTGTGTGTGTGTGTGTGTACTTGTGTATGTTGTAGCTTATTAACTTTTTAAATGTTGGTGGATAATTAGCCGACAAGTATTAAAATGGCTGTCGTTGTTTTTTTTTTTTTCTTTTTTTTTTTTTTACTGATTTTAATTATGTATGAGATGCAGTAACCCATAAATAATTTTATGTAGGTGGTAATCAATAAAATTTAATTGGATATACTGGTTACTGGTCTGAAAATTGACATTAGAGCTTGTTGGGCACTGACTTAGATGATGCTGAATTTGTGCCTTTGGATGCTGTTCACCTAAAATGTAGCTCATTTTGCCAAAAACTATCTGAAGTGATTTTTTTTTTACACTTTAAATGAACCCCAGGCTGTTGAATTTTGCTAGTTGCTAGTTTTCTGTTATTACTTCTGCAATAGGGCAATTACATTTTTATTAAGTTGCTGCGCATTTGTTTTTGTGTCCAAACTGAACATTGACTTGAGCAGAGAATTGTCCAGGATTATTAGCTATTTAACTAAAAGGTAGAAATATTTAACCTATCCTGGTCTCTCAGATTGGAATTTCCAAGGCAGTGGTGATGTATGATTTCAAACCCTGGTTGTACCAGCACAGTTTGGATATGCATCTGTGTTCTGCCGCACTCCTGTTGTCCTCTGTTTGTGAACTGAGAATGGGTTTGAATGTGGCATTGCCAATTGTGTATGTGGAGGTGGATAGTTGACTTTTGGACTGCTGAGAAAAATGGCAGCCCCCCCCCCCCACCAAACCCTGTGGCTTACAAGAAAGCTTATCAAGTGCTATGAATAATTAATGAAGACGCAGAATTGATTTAGCTTTAGAAAGTCCTGTTTTTTTTTGTCTTTAAAGAAAATTGTAAGGGCTTAGGGTTGCTTTAAAAAAAATGAAGTAAATTTGCAATTTGCAGAGAGAATCTCATTTGAGGGAGCTTTTTGGTCGGGGGAAGGGGGGGGGGGAACCAGAGGCTCCCCTTAGTTTAATGAAACCATAAATCACAATGAAGCAGATTTACCGTCTCTTCCCCAGTCTGCTCTGCAGTTTTGATTTTCATCAAAAATGTAATCTCGCGCCGCGCAAGGGCTTAGTCACAGGCCGGGCTCTGCCCTGAATTTCTAATTTTAGGCATTTCTTGCAGGATTTATTTTTGTATAATTCAAGGCCGCTTTTCAATATCCTTAGTTATTAAATTTTAATTTGGGACATTAACATATAAATTGAAAAGGTTTGGAGTTTGGTATGGAGTTTCAGAGCTTGTAGGATGGAATTTTGCTAGTTGACACAATGCTGTTTTCTGTTATTACTTCTGAAAAAGAGGGTGGTTTAAATTTTTTTTATTATTTTTTTTGAGGCGAGACATTTATTGGAAGGCAGTGAACAAAATATGATTCTGCTGAAGAAAACGTATTCTGATCTTATGACGACCTGCCCTGGCTGCTTCTTCATATTGGCACATAAAAATTAAAATATTGATCTGAACCCCACCCCCTTCAGAAAATAATGGCTGAATAAGGCCTTCTGTTTTATGGTCAAGAAAATTTTTTATCCATGGACTGGGCAGGACAGAAACTGTACTCTCGGCCTACTGTGGCACAGAAATCTTTCAGCAGCGTTGCTCAAATGGTAAAGCAAAATATTTGCCACAACGGTCAGTCAAATGTGGGCATGCTGTTTTAGTTGAAAGCGAAATATTAATCTGAATTATGAATTGTGATGCATTATTTCTCTAATGCAGTATAAAGGTAAGCAAGAGCAGTGCTGAGACGTCGCATCTTGTAGATTTGTCCTTCTGCTAAATCCAGGTTTTGGCACTGGATGGTAAGATTGGTGCAGAATGGCCCAGGCCTATCCATGCCCTGTTGTCTTTGATGGACAGTTGATTTCAAGGCCAAACAAAACTTAAGTGTTACTGATAGATTTTTAAGGAGTGAAAAATTCCAGTAATGGCAGCAAACTTGTTGTATATTTTCAAAAATTTAAATGGATGCAGACCTTTTTAGCTAAACAGTACTTTGTTTTTATTATGATATTGTTGGTTTGTCAAACTCAAAAGTCAAAAATTCACAGTCAAGTCTTTATATAAATACAAAGCCAGCCAGCTTGTAAAATTAGTATGTTTAGGTAGACGATGGTGGTAGTGTTTTGGTAAAATCCACATCTAGCGGTCTAACTGCAGTTAATAAAACTCAGAATTTCCCTTGGTCTTCACCACATATAAATAAACGCATGTTCTCAAACGGTTTAACCCTACACTGAACCGCAATCATCCCAAGGCTAATGCGGGAAGCTTCTCAGCTTCTTATCCAGTGAGAGGGCTCCCTTTCTGATCATTAATTTTTAAAAAGACATTATCGATGCTTTATCAGTGGGTTTCCCGTTGATGCTGGGTTTTAAGGTTCCCCAAGTTTCAGTATCGTAAGTTCTAGCTGTCATCCATCACGACGTTGCCCGAGAGCTCGCAGCTAAAGTCTCAACCCAAAGTCTGATACAGCTTACCGTGTTGCCTAAGTCTTGATGTCTGCTGCTTAATGGTTGTGTCCTGTGTGTCATCCTGGCCCCCATCTGTTTTATGGGTTTAAGTTTCTACAGCCGCTTGGAGATGAAAGCTGCGATCCCTTGTGAGTTTGATGGTAGCTATTGAGTGAAGCCCCTGGGAGAAGCATGCAATATGCTGTCAATATTAGTATTGTTAGCACACTCATACGCACACATGCGCACACACACCAACACGTATGATGTTCTACATATATATATCACTCACACACACACACACACACACACAGTCGGACCTCGCTAAGTCGAACTCAAAGGGACCAAAAAAAAATTTGACTTAGGGAGTTTTCGAGTTAGGGAAAA
>JAODKM010000108.1:5494748-5506830 GCA_026780845.1 Petrocephalus sullivani | reverse complement strand
GATGCTATCCTATCAATATGGGCCAACATTTCTAAAGAATGCTTTCAGCACCTTGTTGAATCAATGCCACGTAGAATCAAGGCAGTTCTGAAGGCGAAAGGGGGTCAAACACTGTATTAGTATGGTGTTACTTTAGGTGAGTGTATGTATGTATGTATGTACTGTATAATTGTACACCCTCAGTTTACCCACCATAGCCCCCCTGCCCCCCTTGGTGGAATAGCTTTGCACACTTGAATATCGGTCAGTTCTTGATCGAGGATAAACACAATTTTGCTGCTGAATTTCCTTATTTGTCTTAGGAATAGTGAAATTTATAATACTTTAAAATCATCACAATCAGTGAATTTAGTCACTCCCTTTAAGTATACTACTGTATTGTCCTGCTTGCAATTTGCTAAAATGCAAAATGGGATATGGAAAACCTGAATTCAGGATTGAAGATAAAACTGTATGTGTGTGTCTGTGTGTGAACAGTTACAGGTGGCAGACCCCGAGACAGCAATGAGTACTCAGGATGGTCCCGCAGCTGGGCAGGACCAGAGCGACTCGGCGGGACCCCAGGCTGGGACCTCCCCATCCACCGTAAAGCAGGAGCCAGAGGCCACCACTGCCACAGCCAGCAATGGAAAAGTCGGGGACAGTAGCGGACCTGCGGAGATCTGCGTGGTCATCGGGGGGTCCCGCAACGCACAGGTGCAGGGTATGGCCTCAATCCCCGGCGGGAGACGACCTGCTTGCACTTCAGGCAGGACACGGTGTTCTTCCTTCCTCTGAATATGATTAATGATGATAAAAAAATTATTTTTTGTCTTTTTCGTCTAAATCTCACTCATCTGGAACAGACTGTGTAAAGATTTTGTTTAGAACTGCTGCAGTCTTGGTTTCATTTCTTCCAAACTGGATTAAACTGGGTCATATAGCCCACCTCCCCACCCGTTATAAATGTGCTTCTCTTTCTGTGTGTCACGCAGTTTACAATTTTAAAGCAGTTGCTTTCACATGCAGCTGCTTAATATCTTTTATAGTTGCAGCTGATTGGTGTGGTATGAGCCGGTTCTAAGAATGCATTGAGTGTATGCGTGTTTTTTTTTTCCCCCCCTGGGGATAAGCCTGCGACCCAGTGGACTGTCCCGTCTCTACACGTTGTTCATCCGAGTCTCTGCTTTGCAGGCTCCTACGTCTGTGGCATCTGTGGCAAGAAGTACAAGTACTACAACTGCTTCCAGACTCACGTGCGGGCACACCGAGGTGAGCCGCCAGGCCGCACACTCACCATTTCTACTGTTTTTAATGCGCATTTCTGACTGATGCAGGTCCGTTCGAACCGCAAAGCTGTGTGTGTGTGTTTTGGCTTCTTTCTGGCACATCCAACTCCATTCCAGTAATGATCATGTCTCTTCTTAGACTCAGAGGGTGGCTCTGGAGAGGGAGCATCGCAGGCAGTGAACTGTGAGTATCAGACCTTTCTGACTATCCATCATAAGATGTGTTTGCTACGGGCTTCTCTTTTTTGAGTTAGAGCTACACAATGGGGATGAAAGTTTCATTCCAAAACACCATCTGAATGATACTGGGAATCGAGAAAGATTTGCCCCACTGTGTGCCCTTTAGTTGCCCCATAACCTTGGTCTCGCAGTAATTGAAATCCAGGGAATGGTTTGGGTCTGTGGAGCCTCCTATATATGTATTTTTTTTTTTCTTTGATCAATTTTTTTAATTCACTCACTATCCTACTGTCACAGTTTAATTTCCCCATGACTGTATGTTTATTGCTACCTGGCAATTTCTTTATTGAGAATAAAGGAGAATGGCTGGCCTTTGCAGCTGTATGAATTTTACCTTTGGTTTAAAATAAGGGTAAAAGCTTGGGAAGATTGCTCCCCGTCAGAGAGAAAACTGAAGATTCTGGTTATCTCCTAGGGCTCTGCAATTAATCAAATTTGAATCATGATTACAATTATGGCTTCCCACGATTATGAGAAAGTGGTAATCGAGAGAAAACGATATTTATTTCATATTGCAATGATGCTGGGGCTGAATGAGTTTAAGAAAATATCAAATTGTAATTCTTCTGAAATTGCGATTTTTGATTTTGAGATTTTTAATTTAAACTCAGTATTCTCTATATCGCTATATAATGTAATTGAGCACAACCATACACTGAAATCTGAACTGTGCTGTACTTTAATCCAAAGTTAAGAATGGAAATACATTAACTGAATCCAAAATATATATTTATTCTAATAAAAATGATATAGAGCATACACCTAATAAACCATAGAACAATTCTCTAGCAACCCGAGCATGGTGAAGTGATGGTATTTTTACATGCACATTTTAAGCGATCGACTGCTTTTTACCCTTAGTAAAGTGCTTATAATAAAAACATTAGGGATCTTGCAACTAATGCTGCTTGGACCCCTAATATTAAGACCTTTCTGTGAACAATCCCTGACCATGAAATTGGTAGGTAATTCACTTACGGCTCAGCAGTGGAACCGATATTCTTTTGCACTGCGAATGTAACATTTTCCTTTGGTTTTGGTTTGGTTTGGTACACAGTCACTTTGGGCCACTTCTGATTGGTGACCATGATTGGCACGCGAGGAGCACAGCACTTCTGACTGGTGAGACTGACTGTCATACAAGGAGGACGGAATGAATTTGCAAAACTATTCTCATGGCGGTTTTAAACCCTGGGTCAGACGTGCTGTATAATACATATCCTAAATTGCAGCCTTTGCGATTTGCTAATTGCATTGTTTAAAATTGCAATTTTGAAATCGATGCCCTACTTTATCTTGTGCAAGAAATCCAGATCGGTGCACAAATTTTACGCAATTGTACGCAAGCTCATCAACTCGTACTGCAACCCAGTTATCCGTTAAGGACGCCGTCTATAATGCAACCACATATCCGTAAGTTCTCAAAAACACAGAGATAAAACAAATACTGCAAAAGATATGTGCCCAAGTAGCACAGTCAGCAGCTCGGGATTCAGCAAACTCATTACACTTTCGACAAGCATTACTCAATGCCGTCATTTTGCCTGAACTGCGCTGTCCGAGCTATTTAATAAATGCTATGAAAGTGTACCAAAACATTTATCTGAAGTGGAATACTTTGCCAGCACAAGAGACCTGTGAACAAGCAGAAAAATATTAGCTTAACAATTCACTACATATATTAGCTTTATAATTCACTTGTACATATTTGTACAGGTTCAATGTAATTAATATTTTATTTTGGTTTCAATTAAAATTTATTGTATGTTTCATTATTAAGATTCAATAAATACAATGTTTCTGCAGTCAAGAGTAATTGTGGCAAATTGTGATCTCAATATTGGTCAAAATCGTGATTATGATTTTTGCCATAGTCGAGCAGCTCTATCTCCCATGTCTCAAGTATTTTATCTCCATTAGTTTTCCCAAAAACGGTTACAGGAACAACATTCTGG
This sequence comes from Petrocephalus sullivani, assembly GCA_026780845.1. Classification (NCBI taxonomy): domain Eukaryota; kingdom Metazoa; phylum Chordata; class Actinopteri; order Osteoglossiformes; family Mormyridae; genus Petrocephalus; species Petrocephalus sullivani. Next base: position 5,503,367 of record JAODKM010000108.1, on the reverse strand, counting down.
AGTGACATAATGAGTGATTCTTCAATTCTGAAGTAAAATCAGCAAATGTCAAATTCTTACTGAAGTCTGTAGAGGACATGCATCAACTTGCCGGCTTACCAGGCAAATGGTAAGAGATATACAGGTAACCCTGGATCCCACTGGAGTGCGGGAGAGGAGAGGAAGAAGACTGTAGGGATGACAGTGTGCCTGGCCCTAACTGCTCATTGTTCGCATTATAAAGAGTCATTGAGTGTGAGAAGGGCACTATATAAATAAAACTCGTACTGTGGAAATGTAAATCAGCCCTTTGTTTGCAGATGGGGCCTTCAGAGAGAACAACATACTTCCTTTAGCCAAAACACAGTGAAGGTCCCATAATTCCCTGGGGTCTCTGTACTGCAGACATTGGCATCAGATCACCATGGCATTTTGGTGCATGATGTCCAATCCAGTGTAATGAAAGGATAATGCAGGGTGATGATCCTAAAACCAAAGTCTTGAAGCCCCCAACACTGGCTGATGGAAATCCTGGACTGAGATCACTGGGGAATACTGAAAATGCCAGTGGGATGTCCTTCTGACAATGACAAATTAGTGCTTTACACTTTGAGGGTGGGGTCGATTTTCAGTAGAAAGGCACATCAGGCTAACTGATACTTACAAGAAGCATGCATTTGCTTACCAGACTGCAAAAATGGCTTTGTCCTGATGTTCTGTGAGTTTTCTACACAGAAATTCCTTTTTTTAATTTGCAATTGAAACTAGCTGATTTCAGAATATTTTGAAAGGTATAATTTATAAGATTAAGTTCTTAGATGCCAATAAACATGGCCTGAACTGTACACCTGATGAATATTTCCGTGGTGTAACTCCAAGTATGGTGGGTGCTTGGGGGCAAGACTGAAATTAACTTGGGGGGGGTTAATAAAAATAGGATATTGTAGCAAAAGATAGAGAAACCTACCGAAAAGAAATGTAATAGTTTGTCAGGATGGAGGAATGGTGAGAAATCAATTATTCCCCCTGAGGTGCACCTCGGAACTGAATTTTCTGTGTCCTCTAACGACTACCTTTTTTATGAGCACTCAATAACAAACTCAAAATTCTGTCCTAGACTGAGCAGGCAAGCTAGATTTGTCTGTACCTTCTATTCGTCCTCCCCACCACTGTAAAAACAACTCGAAGAATTTGCCGCGTATAATGGCCGTGAATTGTTAATGAGTTAACCAGACTTGACTTAAAAGGCCCTGCAAGGGAGCTTCTTGTCATTGATGTGCATTCTCTTAGCTACTGATGGACAAATCACACTGTAGGATAGTGGACACACCCACGTGACACATGCATTGGTGGATAGAATGGGAGTTTGGTTTCCTGGGTAGGTGAGCTGTGGAAACATAGACTGTTTTGTACTGTCATCAAAAACGAATGAGAGATGCCTGAAAGGTAGAGTGACCCGGAGGTAACATTCTGGCTCAGCTCAATTTAAAAAAATCACAGTGGTGTTTTTGTTTGTTTTTTGAGCTTCAAATTGTCAATAAAACCCTTAAAATGGGAAAACACCTTTTCTTTTTTTATGTTATAAAGGGAACCAAGAACTTTCAATATTTTTACTACCTCTTGACAGAGATTTTTTCTATCTTAAGTTGGGTACATGTTCCAAGCTAAATAAATATATTTCGAACTGGGCCAAAGACTTGTACATCCACATTTTGTTTCGGGTGCCTAGGTGTTACTGTTGCAAAGATGCAAGCATCTGAAAAAAGCATTTTTGCAAACGAAGGAAAAATCTTGCTGAATTTCAAGCCAGTATAACTCCTATATGAGCTATGCCAGAAATTAGATTTTTCATCAGGGGTAAAAAAAAAAAGTGGCTCAGTTCTGAGCTGGTTGAGCACAGACGATATCAAATATTTGAGTTCAGCCAGAATAACACTCCTGGTGTCTCCCTCCTTCATTCACAAAGCAAAGGATTGTTTTATGCGCTTTGACAGATTACGGATGAGTAGAGGCTGGTCTGTTGAACTCTTCACTCCCCTGAAATGTCCACATCCTCCCTGGGTCAGTGACAGTAAATGAATTGATTTTTTTTATTTAACAGTTTATTATGGACTCTGCTCCTGCGCTAGTCTTAGGGTAATTTTCTTTTTTTTTGGGTCTGATATGCACAAAACATCACTGTAATCCCAACTGTTGATGGTGTTGTCAAGCGAAATAATTTCTCCCCTGTCATGTTCATTAGGATAGTATGTAAAGCTGAATAGTTGAGGGGAAGGAACTTGATTGTGAAGGTTTTAATGCTTAATTGTAGTTGTGTGGGGCTATAATGAGCTGTGTATTAATCCCCTTCTATGTTTGTGTATATGACAAATGAAGATAAGCAAAACTCATTATATATTAATTAACTGGAAGATTCGTCACTTCATGAATCTAACTTATTCTGAGCAGAAGTTTGCTGTGTTTTCCTGACGTTTTCACTGGATCATTCATTAAAATTTTTTGTAGAGTGATAGGTGATGTGCGGCAGGCTCGGTGGAATGTTCACGAACTGTAATGTGCAAATGTCCTCTCTCCATGCTGAGAACATGCACTGCAGTCATGCTTTGGCTTAGGAATCCAATCTGATGGTCACTTCTGTCATTTAGAATTTCTCGACTCACACTGGATGGTGTAGCTCAGTGGACCCGTCTTTAAACGGCACATGGGCGAACAGGTCACAGCCAGTACACACATCTGCGGTCACTGTGGCTTTAAAACAGGCCCGTTTAAAATTAGGTTCCACCCACATGTAGGTGTATAAATGTATCTCCCCGGGGCTGTCGTTGAGGAGCGATTAGCAGATGAATGATGTCTCGCAAAACAACAGGAAATTGAAAATGCGGGGAGGGGTTCGCATCATCTACATGGCATCTTTTGTCTTTGTCATTTTTATTTTTATTTTGCATTTCTGCTTTCTATTTTAGTGTCCTTTTCATCTTTTTCTTAATTCCCTTTCGTCGTTTTTAATTTAGTTTGGATTTTTTTTCTCTTCCCCTTCCCTACAGTGAGGCATACAAGATGATTATTAGTGGGTTTTGTTTCAGGAAATGATTTTGTGAGTGTGTGTTTTTCCTTTTCTCTATGAACGTCTGCTTTATCGTTGCCGTGTACGTTGGCCTGAGAGCAGAGGCCAGTAACGCCCACGTTTACTGCAGGCAGGCGGACAGACAGACAGCATGGTCTCTCCGCTTGTGTCCCTGCAGACAGCTTCCGCTACACTTGCGACATCTGCGGCAAGAACTACAAGTACTACAGCTGCTTCCAGGAGCACCGCGACCTCCATGCCGTCGACGGTACACAATCTCCCACCATCTCGCCTTTGACTCCATGAGACGTTATTGGATTAGATTTGCTTGCGGGGCTTTCTATGTCAGTTCATCAGATGCCTCCTGCCTAACCACCTCAAATGTGCCTTAAAATATTCCAGGGGGAAGACACTTTCTAATAAGAAAAAGTTTCAGGTCTCTGCCATTAGTTTAAAAAATTAAACAAAAAGGGACAGCTGTTGGCGTGTTAGGCTTTTTTCTTACATTGTGGATTGAGGGACCATGCAATATACAATAAACCTGCAATATCTAGAAAAATACTTCAGCTAGGTCAGGCGTCGGCAACCTTTGCCACTCAAAGAGCCATTTGGACCCCGTAAAGAAAACACTGGGAGCCACATAACCCTTTTGACATTTAAAATGAAATAACACTGCATATAACGGGGGTTTTTTTTTGCTTTTATGCTATGTATAAACAAACTATAATGTTGCATTTATGAAATAAATGAACGACTGCAGAGAAAACGAAATTACATTTCCGCATGCAACACAAACATTTTGAACTCTGAGACGTTGGGTTGAAGGTTACTTTCAAGTAAAATATTCAATGTCTGAGTCCTTCTTGTATTCATGGAAAAAAGAAATTCCAAACTTAAATTATCCACCGACGGCAAACCAAAAATGCCGTCCTTTCTCTCAAAAATGCCTGTCTCAAAATGACAACTCATGCGCCATATTTTACAAACGCTGCAAATACGGAAAACGCATTCAACTTATAGAACACGCTGCAAATAGCCACAACACAACGGAAGTGTTTGCGGAAAGACAAAAAAAGACGTTTTATTTAGATGTTACAAGATCACCATAATCTTCAAATTTAGAATGACATTTTAGCAACGAACGAATTAAAATACATTTTAATTAAATACTTATGAATTCTTTTCCAAAGCCACAGGGAGCCGCATCACAGGGATGAAAGAGCCGCGGGTTGCCGACCCCTGAGCTAGGTCCTTCCAATTTTATAAGCTAAATATCTAGTACTCTGACTGAATGTGTGTGTGCCTCAAGGGCAACAAAATGCTGCGTGCTAGAATTTTCGAATCATTCATTTTTAAAAATCGACTGTGCGACCTCCGGCAGTAGATTTGAAGACCAGTAGAAACCAACATTTCAAAGGTAGGGAACAGATTTTTATTTATTCATTTTTTTATGCCCAGAGAAGATGCAATATATTGTCCGATATATGTCCACGTCAGATTAATGATTTCAGAGCAATTAAAGCTCGGTTTGTGTTGGTGTTCTCTCATTTTTGAAATGCTCCTATATTGGAGTTAATGAGAAGCACTGTGTGAAATTTAAGCCTTCTGACTATGACTATGGACTCTAAGGAATGTAGCTTAAGTTCAACATAGCATACCGGGTGCTTGAATTTCCAAAAAAAAAAAAAAAAGCGGTGAACTCCAGCAGCAGATTTGACGACCTGTAGAAACCACACTTTCATCCAACTTCAGTGTGATATTCCTCAGCTATGACACATACCAAATACAAATTGGCTTTTGTGGGAAGGGCAAGCTTCTGTTAATATACCCCAAATCTGTGATGTGTTCACTCTCATTTTCACAAAATGTAATTTTTGAAATATTTTTATGTACAGCCTCCACAAGTGCACATATATTCTAATATTTGTAAATGTTTTTAAGATGGAGGGTTTACATTTCAGTGCTTTTCATGTATGACGTAAAAATGAGCCCCAACCTCTAGATTACTTACATGATTACAAGTGTTGGAATATAGTCTTAGAAGCCACCGTACACAAAAGTAGTAGTATTTAATAAATGATAGAATAACCATCACAAACTGCTTTAATTTTTCTGAAACCATTAATCTGATTTGGGGACACTCCCCCACCCCTTGTTTTGTTTATGTAATTTATATACCTTTAGAAAATTTTACCTCCCAGCATTCTCACCTTTATTCTTGAGTCCCTATTCATAGTCATAATATTTCAGCTAGGATAAATATCTTTTATAGATATTGCGGCTTTAAAATGGCCCTTCAATACCAGATGATAGTTACATACATACACACACACACACACACATTTTATTTTTTACTAATGAAAGTAGAGACCTGAAAGTTCGCACTTTTCCTTATTTGTGGCCAGATCTGGGATGGTCAGGTGGGAAGTTTTTCTTAAATCTGTTGAATTGAGACAGGATGACTTTAAACGGGGGAAAAACCACTAAAGCGCCAGTGTCATTGTGCCTTGTTTGTCCACAGCATCTCCTCTTTCCAGTGGTGCCATGTGGCTGCTCAGCTGTCCCCTTCAGTCATTTCAGTGCTCATCATTTCCATGATAGACCAAAACCGTAGCACGTGGCGTGCTTCACTAACTGGATTTAAAGAACATGAGGATTTGCCGAATTTAAACAGATTACTAACTTGGGCATCACAGTACACCTCTCATTAATGTTTTAGGTGTACTCCTAATCTGCTTATGAAGTTGTGGGCGTAAGTAAGTGTCTGTATAGTATAGAAAAGCTGTCGTCTAAAGCCCTGGTGATTGTTGTGCATGTGCCATATAATCACGGTATGATATTGTCCAGCCTGGATAGAATCATCAGGAATCCCAAAGGAAACTATAGCTCTCCAGTTGCTAAACACACACAGTTAAAAGAAACTTGCACATTAATAGATGGTAACAATAAATAATATTGCTAAAGCGGTATAGTAGATAACTACAAAAAAATGTGAATGTATGCGACTTGGATGGGCGTCAAGGCTGGTCGTGTGTCACTGCTCTTTCCCACGAATGCAGATCCCTACGACCAGGTGGTCATACCTGTGGACGACCAGAAGGATGAGGAGCAGGTGGAGCCCTTCCAGAAGATTGGGCCCAGTAAGTGTTTATTGGAGGGCCACCAGCCTTCCAACCAGGGGCAGGTAAAGTGTCCCGTGGCCAGGGAGCGTTTGACTGTTAGGGCGGGCCTTGGAAATCTTCATAGTCCTTAAACAGTATAAATCTGCTTGCCATGAGTCCTCATATTCTTACATTCCCGGATAATTTTAATTGTTTACTCCCACCCCTGAAAAAACTTTGAGATGGTGACTGAATCGTTCTTAATTCGGCCTAGGTGGGTGTGTCATGTACCACGAGGGGTTTCGCTTTCCTCATCGAAAGGGGACGGGTGGTGTTCACCTTGTATCCCCCCCCAATGGCCCTCTTGATACTGCAGCAGTAAATCAGTCCAGCGCATTTGTGTCCTTTTCATTTCAGAGACTGGCAGCTACGTTTGCGAGTACTGCGGGAAGCAATATAAGTACTTCAACCCGTACCAGGAGCATGTGGCACTGCACACGCCTGTTGGTAGGTGTATGTCCAAGGCCGCGCCCCATTTTCTGTAAGAGACCCTGGGTGGTCCCAGTCTTTGTCACACACCTGCTGACTTTTCCATAGGTTCGGCTAATCCGTCTTAGCCAGGGAGGCCTTCTGTACTGGGATATTAAATGAATGATTTCAGTGCTTTTCATGCTGACTTGTGAATTAATTTTAAATAAATGGATACATGTGTAAATATATGTGCAGACACACATATAATAATAATGATGCTTATATAAATGTGTAAATATTCATGCACACGTGCTTGCTGTGCCCTGTGATTTCCCACCAAAGCTGTGTGATGTCCCTTGGGTGCAGTGAGGCTGGGCGCTGAGGTTCTCCTGGGGCTGGAGCCTGTCTCATAGCTCAGCATCTTTTTGCCCTCTAGTGGCTGTCAGCCAGCTTGTGGGTTGTTAAGTGGGATGGGGTGCAAGTTCTGGTCCCCCGAGGCCCGCGAATCAGCGGGTGGTTCCACCCAGGCCTTAGATCCGGCTGAATCCACTTATCGTCTAGGCTGGTCGTTTTCAGAGAATGCTCTGAAGCCTCGGCATGTACTGAGGATGGAAAGCTGGGTCTGGGGTCCTCTGGAATGGGACCGCCCTGCCTCTAGGGCCGTCCTGCCTCAGAACGGGGACACTTGCCAGTCCAGCTTGTTATTCCCAGCTTTGGAGACGTTTCATTACCTTTTTTACTTCTATGGGAATGGGCCAGACAAGCCACGCATGCCAGCCTTTTCGGTCGCCGAAATGTGGGCAGGGTGAAGGGCGGCCTTGGGGGCGTCTGTGATGAGTTCAGTGACCATGGGACTTCCTTTGTGAGGTCACATGGTCAGAGGTTCGTGTCATCAGCATCGAGAAAATCCCCAATGAGTCTGTGTTGGTCCCGCCCCCAAATTATCCTTGCAGGTCGGTCCTTGCAGTCGGCACCGCCCCGTTCTCAGCAGCGTTCGGTCGACTCTGGGAAATTCAGCGCCTCTAAAACGGAGCCTGTGCAAATAGGTAAAGGGTGTGGACTTGCCAGCGAGCGTCTGTGTGTAGTGAATGTTTTGTGGCTGAGGAGTTGAGACTTCGCAGTGGGCATGCATGCGTTTGTGGTATGCGGGATGGGTGAACCTCGTCACTTACTAAAAAATTAGGATGACTGAAAAAGCTCCTACTGGAGCTTTTCCCTATTGCTTGTGTCCTTCCTTTCTGCCCATCTCCAGTTCTGCATCAATTTAGGTCTTTGCCGAAAACTACCGTCATTGAAAACTATTTAAAGTTTGTCATGTAACTGGGTCAGGCAGAATATTAAGGAGGAATAAAAGGCGGTTAAAAAAAACACTTTACTGTGTCCTTAAAACAATCCATTATCGATAGTCGGGCTTTGTAATGGCTAATCGTGAACCTGGGGCACTGCGGGCTGAAATTAAAAAGGATGGAAGTAGATTTGAGAGGCCGTGTGGGCCGGCAGGGCCCCAGAGGCTTTCTGTCAATGCCTCAAGGCCCCGCCCCCTCCTCCTTGTTCCAACTGTGCCCGTTAGCAGCTGAAAACATGCGGGCCGACTGCCTTCCCTTGTGAGAAGCTCCTGACGTTTCCCACTCTTTCCCCAGAGGGCTCCACCTGTCGTAAGAGGGAGGGCCCGGTGCAGGCGAACCAAGGCGACACAAACAGTTCTCAGAACTCCAGCGGTGAGTGGAGCCAGTTGCATTTAGGAAATGGGTTGGCAGGGGGGGTTAGAGGGTTATGGGTCTGGGTGTGCTGATATTTTTTCCAGTACCATTGCTGGATTTTACTGCAGTTTTAGTGAGTCCCCTCCTTAGGCTTTTACACTGGTATTGCAAAGTAGTAAAGCTCTTTCTGTGTGACTTACGTAGTCATCTGCCCCCCCCCCCGCGCCCCCCCGGCGGCTTGCGCGCCCCCGCCCCAGCCGCCCCCCCCCCCCCCCTCCTACAGTGCCCCGCCGCCCCAACCAGA
>JAODKM010000108.1:5471679-5482691 GCA_026780845.1 Petrocephalus sullivani | reverse complement strand
CTGTAAATAAGCATGACTCAGAGTCGTGCTAAGTGCCCACTCAAAGAGAGACAAAAAAAGGGAAAAAATGCCACCGCCATCGGGAATTCAAAGCGCGCCCCCCCCCCCCCGAGCGCTGTATCCTGGCGCTGTCTGAGCGCGCGTCTGTCAGCTCGCGCTGAAGCCCGTGACGTAATCCCTCAGCGGAATCGCATTCATGGGGAGACGGGGGGGAACTCAGTCTCTGCCCCAGCATTTTTTATCTGTAGTTGTTTAGCGGAATAATAACTCTGTAGCACTAGGTTTTTCAGCAGATGATTACGAGGATGTGCGCGTTTCTAAAACTTTCTGGTGTTTAGAAAAGGGAAATCGAACTTTTTTTTAATAGTAACTGGACAGGTTTGCGTTGAACTCTGGAAGGAAGATATTCATTAACACAATTGACAGCATCACTCTCCATGGATATGGCAGAGAACATAGCTGATTCTACCAATGTGTTGCTATTAATGCAACATGAGTATCATCAGGTTTCAAAAAATGTAGAATAGGAAGTGGAGCATTCAAACCCCCCCCCCCACACACACACACACACACACACACACACACCCACCCACTCGTACCTATCTAAATGAGCACTATCCATTCAGTTCTATGGGAAAAACCCTAATTCCAATCACGACCCCCTTGGTCCCTACCTAGCCCTAACCATAACCAACCCAAATACAAGACTTTATTTTTACTTTTTTGATTGCATTCACAGATTTTTATAAAAAATTGGTCCCAAAATGCGATTTATGCAAACCTACACACAGAGAGATTAACACGCAGACTAATGGCAGGCCACGTAGAGAGCGCCATCACCTCATACCTCCAGGGGTGGGGTTCCAATCCAGACTCCGTGTGTGTGTGAGAAGTATGCATGAGTTCCTCAGGGCACTGGGGTGCTCTCTCTTGCAAGCTAAAGACATGCACTTAGACTAATTGTTATCTAAATTATCTGCAGTGGATGGATGCTTTGCTAATTAATGGTGAGCTATCTGTTTCTACAAGTCTGTACTGTAACAACACCTAGCATGCGGAAATCTCCATGCTGTACGGAGGCAGTCATTGTCGATGAAGTTTGGATGGCTGGCCTGGGCATCTGACATAATGAGCATTTTCCTGGTGAGCCGATGTCCAGCCATGCTTAGTGGACATGAGGACCAATTGTTCACTAACTTGAATGATGGAGGGTCTCTGTCAAACTCCCTAATAATACAATGAAGCTGAGTTTTGTTGGAAAGTAAATGAAACCTTTTAAGATGTGAAGTGTCAAATGGTTAATTTTGCAAGTATGCAAATTGCTGTGTGAAGATGCACCATAAGGTGTTAATGTTCCTCCAGTTTATACTTTTGCCACCTTCTCATGGAGAAAGACATGATGTTGGACCTAACCGGAGTGGCTGACATACCCAGGCCAGCTAGTCCCCTTCTTGCTGGAAAGAAAATGACAGCTGGTGTCTCATTTGGCAAGTTTTTTTTAACCATAACCCCCCATTGAAACTACAAAGTGGCACTTGGGTAGGCTGCAGTCATGTTCATAATTCTTATTTCGATATAACCTGAACAAAACTGCTTTCAAGGTCAAGAAGACTATCAAGAAACGGAGGAAGATTTTTCACTCGGGCCTACTTCTGCTTCCTAGCCGTCTTCCTGTAGCTTTTATCTAGGCCAAATGCAGTAATTACGTCAGTGTTCCATCAAAACAAGCAGCTAACTTAAGGACACGACGGTCATAAAGAAAACAACACACACCAGAGGGGGTGGATGATTCTGGCCTATCTGCATTCTTTCAAATATTAATAAAAAGATTTAATCCAGTTGTTCTATTGTGCAATAGACCAGTTTACATGGTAATATGAGAATATTGGCCACTTTCTGTCCTGCAGAAAGATATTTCATTTACCGAAGTAGGCCTATTTATAATCCCATAACCGGTTAAGTGTTAGTCGTTTTATGATAGTTCACCTTGCAGCCATATCCAGATGTTTACTGATCATGGTGTTCCAATCTGTCAGTGTAATCTTTCTGACAAAAGACTGTTTTGTCTACATTGTTTACCGATTTTTATGACTGTACCTTCACCTTTAAGTTAAAATTCAGCTGTGGTTGCTGCTGGCGAATTTTCTTGCGCGATTTTGTTTTTAATTTTGTTGTAACACGCTGCCATCCGTGTTTTGGCAGTTTCACCGTGTGCTTTCGCAATGCGCCCCATATAATTAAGTTGGGAGCCTCTGATCGCAAAGAGATATCACGCTTACACTCAGGATTAATATCCCACCAGCATGAAAAAACTGATCGGCGGAAATATGTTCATTGAAATGGGCAAAACTGACACCTGTGAACATTTAATTGCAGATGTCGTAAGAAGGGAAAGATTCCCCTGTATTTGCTAGAACTCCTAGTCCTCCCAGAAGATGGTGTATTAAATGGCAGACATGCGTATTACTCAGCAGCCATGTGGTACGTCCACATGGCTAAAGATATATTAGCTAAATAGCAAATGATAAAATATGATCAACCCCTTAAGTCTGATGATTGCCAATTTTTAGTATCCCTCTGGTGTCAGTAGAAGTAGCGAAATGTGGTTTTGGGTTTCTCTGGATTAGGTTGCTTTTTTTTTTTTTGTTGTGAAGCAATTGCTTTTCTGCAACGGGTTTGGAATAATAATGTATAACAGCAACCAGAAACATCATAGTGTCCAATCATCGCTGGCCTCCCGTCGTGCTGGGCTCAGCGGCGCTATGGATGTCATCCAGTCTGCGGCCGATCTTTCGCTGGGAGTTTTAAAGGCAGTACATAGGCACAGATCTCCACCACTACCCCCCATAAAATCCCATTTCCAGAGAAGAGCGGTAAAATAATCAAGCCTGCACAGTACAATCTGAATGGAAGCTCTGTGTCTATCTCATCTGCCTATCTATCTGCAATCCACAATCCCGTCTCTCTCTTCATGCTCAATATGATGTGGATTAACCCACAAGTACTGCTGAGGTACCCTGAGCAAGGTACCGTCCCCAAGCACTGTTCCCCGGGCGCTCAAGTAGCTGCCCCCTGCTGTGTCACCATGTCACATGGGTTAAATATTTTTTCTTTTTTTCTGGTTGTGAATGACATTCCCTACTTACCTAACAGTTATTCAATGAACAGCTTAAAGAGAGTACCGTCAAGGCCATCACTTAGTTCAATTAAAAGAATGAATCTTTCATGAACCACATAGGTCTAGTACGCCGGCCTACGCCTTTGCATACTTTGACACGTCATAGTCCTCTGAAGGCTTTTCATTTAAACTTCAGGCCGTTACAAAACCCAGCTAAGCACAGGTGTAAAAGTGAGTGTGTCCTTCATAGATTACAAATGGGCAGGTGTTTTAGACTCCCTGACTGACCCACGCCCCGTGTAAGGTGACATTGCTGCGTTTTAAATAACAGCCAGTGTCATCACACGTGAAGGAGCTGTGAAGAGCCGGTTCCGGTCGGCTGCGTCCACCAACTCTACCCATGAATGAGCCACATTCGCGCCATTCCTCGGGCTGATTGGGTAGCTGTTCCTAGAAAGAACGAGGAGACATTGAGATGTGCGCAGTCATTTCTGTGGATACCGGCTTCTGGACCTGGCCAGGTTGTGCGGTGCCTGTTGGGATTCAGCTTGGCATATGACCATGAATCACATTAAATGTACGTTGTCATAGGTTAGTAATGTGAGTAACGTCTGAGGTGCCCTTGATGAATTAGTAATGTTAATAGCCAATAGTGTACCTGTACAGCAATGTATATTATTGCTATTCTGTTACATAAAACAGTAACTCAGTAGCAGAAGGTGGTGTCCTGTGGTAGGAAGGGCTAAGGCAGCAAGACTCTTCAGGAAAATTCCGGGGCCTGTATTTTTATTAAGGTTTGCATGTAAATATCGCGTATGATTACCTATTTACCAAACAGGCTACAATGATGTCATTTCCAACCAATCGTATCATGAGTTTATTAACTGGCTCTGTGATCAATGCAGATTGTCTGTAGATTTGTTAATATCTGGTTTGTGCCTATTTCCTAATGGCGACACCTTTCTACTTCTGTTTTACTATTCAGGTATTACTAATTTATTACAAATTTTTGAAGTGCATATAAGTATTGTAATGTATTTTAATGTTCTGGATTTTTCTTGTTTGGCTTGGGGGTGATATCACACTGTTTTGTGATGTTGGCTTAAAAGAATGGGCGTATGCACAATTTACAGTATTTCTAGCTGGCATGTAATTTTAGGGAGTTTTGCCAAAGTTATATAGATGACATTTGCACAAGAACGCCATCGCATTAATGGAGAAAGAGCATCGCACTTATGAATCAAAACCCAAAACGTGTTGAGTGCTCAGTTTTTAGAGAAATAAAGGCTTAACTTGCCTGGCGTTGGCTGTGAGTGCCACTGCTGATGTACCAGAAATAAAAAGAAACACTCTTCACACTGACAAGCAGGAGAACTTTTGTCCTGTGATGCTCTGGACATCAGTCGATCTTGGTGGACAAAGTGCTCCTTAAATATTACCCTTAGTCTTCCTTCAGGTTCTCTGGTTCCTCTCTCCATTCTTGTCTAAAATGCTGCACTGGTGCCAGGGATAACGATGGTACACTGCTCCTGGTGGAGTCGACCACAACCACTTTGGCATCTAAGTCACATCAACAGGTCATGTGATGTGTATACGAGTTGAGTACTGAGCGGTTTGCCAAGCTCTGTGGACACTTGGGATGGCCAAGTATCATTGACGGTCCTGTGGAAGGTTACGATCTGATTCACCTTCATTGTCATCTACAGGGGCAAGTCACATCAAGTGACATATCATACATATCTCACAAAACAGACCATGACTGTGTAATACTGGTGCCCAAGGTACAGGGTCCTCAGAAGAATTTTCAGAATATCTCATCTTTAATATGTGATTTACACTTGGAACATCAGGTGTGACAGTATTCTTCCATCTATCCATCTATCTATCGATCCTTTATCTAATATATCATCTAATTTAATTGGTCTAATCTATCCATCTACTCATCTAATATATCCATCTTCCATCCCCTTATCCATGCCAGGGTTACAGGAATGCTGTAATTTGTACTCTCCGAAACACTGAGCATGTGTTATTCCAAATATTCCAGAGCCTGATTAATGATTGATGCTTAACGATCACCCAAATCACTAGGCTGAGCTGAAGCAATGCAGACAGGTCACCTCTGAAAGGCTCCAGTCGTCCAAGTAGGGTGCCCCAGCCTTACAGCCTGAACAAGCTGGCCTTTCATTGGTCCATCACCCCTTCGCGTGACTGTGACGGAATGGGCTCGCTGCACGCCGGCGTTTCCTATATCGATTGAAGCGTGGAACCACTGGGGGGGGTCCTGGAGTCCTCGCCGAGGGATCCTGTTGTTTTATTGCCCGGTGATTCAGCGGGTTTAATTACTTTAGTGCTGCAACATCATATCGGAGGTGCTGAATCAGTCGTGAGTCATGCTGCAGAGAAGAGATTAAAAAAATGTAGCTTTCCATGAAACGGCAAGGCAAGGGCCGCTTTGACATTCATTTCCTGTGCTATGCGACGGTGCACTTAAACTGATAAAGATGTGCTTTGTGGGATGCCCATGAATGTCACTCAGCAGCCCAGTTAAAATCTTCAATACAAGCCATGGTGAAGAGTAAAGATGCTGGCCACGTGACCGCGGGCGTGAGATCGGGCGGGGAAGTCGCCCGACAATAAAGCTACCCTCTCACATTACCACGCGAGAATGGCAGTTGTGACTGGCAGCTGCTCGGATGTCTGATTAAGTTGTCCGGTGGGTGGGGGACTTAAAACCGCTGACTTGCATCTGAGTTCCTCCATGGATCCTGATGCTTATTGCCTCTCACATCTGCTGAGGATTCGGTTGCTTCCCTGGGCAGATTTTTTGTAATGAGGTATCGGGAATATTATAGTATCTCAGTGGTCAGATTGGTTGGAAGCGACTGTCAATCAAACAAAGTACATTGACGAGTATTATGTGTCGTGCTGGAAAGTTGCCTTTTAGTCTCTGGACCTAAATACACTAAATAATTTTTTTTGCATTCTGATTTTCAGTTTCATTCCGGAAAGTGTACAATACACCTTCATTAGTCACTTTTTCAGTGGGTTGAGGTTACATCATCATCATGTAGGAAATTTCATCGTTGTTACATTCCCTGACCACTCGGGCATCTTTCGGCATGATCTAGCCCTGCGCCATTTGAAAATGAAAATGGCACGGAATTTCATCAACAAGAAGAAAATCAAGATACTTGACTGGCCTGGAAACTCTCTGGATTTAACCTCTACGGAGAATCTGTGGTTAATCTGCAAGCAGTGTCTTCCTGTGATGGATTGTAGCTCAAAAGCTAAGCTTAAGTCAAGTCAAATATGGTACTGAAACCCCAAGATCATCAAAGACTGCTCAAAATTGTTGGGTTCTTTGCAGATCGCATCTACATACGACAAAAAATCCTAGGAGGTCATATATATTGAAATGTTGGTATGTCAAACATTTTTCAGTTTGCACAAGGGCACATGTTTCGAGTTTTGTAGTCATGTGTGTTCTGTGCCATGGTTGAAGGGGAGGGGACAGATGCATGGGTGGGCAATAGGACAAACAGCAGTGTAATAAAGGACAGCACAGGAGTGCGATTAAGAAAAAATAAGGGGGTGCAATACAATAGGCAGTATAATATAGGGATTTTAGTGGCCTCAGGACACTTGGCAAGGGTGTGTGGCCATCCATTATAACATCATTAATACAGAATGGTAGAAGATCACGGATGAGAGGGAGTATAAACACTCATGGGGGAAGGAAAAAAACCTTGGTCCAAGGTCGACTGGCTGCTCAACCCCGACCCCGACCCCCCCCGTGTTGAATTGTTGGTGGTAGAAATACCAAGGTAATCAATAAGTTCAGGGTTCTGGGTTATAGAAACAACCGGGTAACCTGTTAGATCCGAGCTGCGGATGGAGATATAAGCCTTGATTCTGGAGGTCAGGCAGTATCAGATTACGTGATTTGTGCATGGTTGATCGCTACCCTGAGCATAGAGGCAGGAAACGGGCAAATGTGGGCCAGTTGGCGTTAAGGGATAATGTCTCTCATAGGAAGAGATGAGCATTCAGATTAACAATGGAACCGCAGGCCTAGGTAAATGTTGTATCATCAGTCACTGATGTGATCTGTGGGTTCGGTCTCGTCGCCTTCCATCTGCCATACTTGGCTTATCGACGGCCGGGTTCATTTTCACTCAGTGGGGCTACCGGCTAAATTTTATCCGCTGTTGTTTCAGGCCAGTAGGGGCCAGTAGGGTCCTAGATTGTGTTTGCAAGTGAAAAGTAATTCAGGACCGCTCTCTGGTGTCGAGTCTTTGACTCGTTTTTATAGTGACCAGTCCTTTGAATGATTCAGCCTGCTGTTGTACTTTTGATTCACTCCTTCCAAAGACTCTTCAGGAAGATTTTATAATGTCATCATTTTTTCCCACACTCTGAGCGGTTTTGCTGTCTGTTGTCGATGTTTCCATCCTTAGGCACAGCGTTTGTTTTGGACAAGATTTTGTTTTCCCTCTCATTTGATAACCCTAACACACAGCTGCCTGATTGCATCGTAAATGTCCCTCGGTTACTCTTTTAAAACCCAGTTCCAATCTTCGGTCCCAGTGATGTAAAAAGGGGGCAGTCCCTGGCTGTGCTCCGTCCCTGGAAGCGCTCACACACGGTACATTAATCACTCTCAAGTGTGAAATCATTATCTGATCTGATCATGCCCGCCCCTCCCAGACAAGCTGCTTTTGTGCCTTTAATCTTTCTATTGGAATGTAGAATTGGCCAGTTTTGAATTGAGGCTTCAGTGTCAAAGGAGGGAGTGTGTTTTCAGAGATATCCGAATGTGAATATCCAATATGTCCGATGTGTCTGTTTTTGTTACCTTAAAGTTGTGTTGATCAAAACAAAGGCTAGGTTTCAGTCTTTGTCTGCCCCCTCCCCAGTGTTCTTGGGGGGTGGCTGCTTTATCAATAGTGAGCAATCAAGGAAACACAACATTTGGCAATTTATTTTCTTGTGTTGACCCGGCAGAAAGTTGAGCTCTTCTCTCCCTGACCCTTTCTCCGCATTGACCTACCCTAAATTCCAACGGTTCCTTGACCCTCAACTACCGGATTCCTCGTCACGTCCCTCCCACATCATGTGAGGCCTGGTAAGATGGCCTCTGCGCTGATCCTGCTAGTCGAGGCTTCAGAGGACCCCATGCCTCATCTCGGGGTGACTCACGGGTGCCAGCATCTCGGTGCATTACAGGTTTGGGCGTGTCTCACCTTCTGTTCCTGAGAGGCAAAGCCAGTGAACTATGGTGTGGAAATAGTACAGTCATTCACCATTAACGTGTGTGAAAATGAAATGCACTCCAGAGGGTTCATGTTGGCCCTGTCACGGCGGGTTGACATCTGAGGCAGAAGTGCGTGTGGAGTTTGGTCTATGAAAAAAAGAGAACTCCTTTTTTTTTTTCCTTTTCTTTTTGGTGGGACTTCAGTGTAACCTTTTCGCCCTCGGTCGTCATTATTACTAAATGTTTTATCATGCTTCCAGGCTCTTATACACTTCACACTGACGTTTCTGCAGAATCACAGGGAAGAGAACCAGAACCAGAACCAGAATCAGAGAGAACAGAGATATTAGAATAAAAAAATGAAACATTACCATGCAATCCCTAGTTATTTTTAAGTTAACCAGAGTATAAGAACTCAAACGAAATAGAAATACCCAAAATAAAGCTTACACAGAACATACGAAACAGATCTCA
This sequence comes from Petrocephalus sullivani, assembly GCA_026780845.1. Lineage (NCBI taxonomy): Eukaryota > Metazoa > Chordata > Actinopteri > Osteoglossiformes > Mormyridae > Petrocephalus > Petrocephalus sullivani. The sequence goes on along the minus strand of JAODKM010000108.1, from coordinate 5,473,842 downwards.
AACGTAGCACAAGACAAAGTTTAAGGTTTAATTTGTTTGAATGAATTTAACAAGTAGATGGACTCTGGGTAATGGTAAGTTGCTCAGTTTCCAGCAAATTTTGTTCTGCTTCAGACCCAAAGGGTACCCATGGCAGATGAGCCAGCAAGACCTCTGTGGAGCACTGTGATTCTACAGTGTTACCCTTGGGGTGTGGATGATAGCCATGCATATACAACCCTGGGGGGGAATTAAGTTTGACCCTAAAGGGGAATACCTTTACCTTACCATAAAATGAATCCAACAGGCATGTAGACAATTAATAAAACTACTGGTTCAAACCCCACCCAGGTCTGCCAGATCTACCAAGAGGGACCTATTGGTAGGGTAGCCGGACACCCCATGAAATTTATTTTTGGCTATGGGCCTGGATCCAGGGTCCATGAGCTGCAAATGGAAACTAAGCCAAGATGTTTCTTTTCTCTAAGTCTGGTGGAGGTTTTAAATTCAGTTCACGGTGGAGTACAGGAAGCACGCACTATTATTTTTTCCAAGGTATGCCACTTTATCATGATGCCTACGTTTCAAATGGTTGTGTTCAACTCAAAAAAAAATACAGCCAAGAAAAACTCTTGTGTTCTTATTCCATTTCAGAAATTTAAACGATATAATATTTACCACAGGATTGCTGCAATTTGTCCGTGGATGCTGCCCCTCAGTTTTGAGTTATGTGACTAATATTGCTACAAAAAATGTGCTTGCAACTGAGGGAAAAAACACTAAACATTTCTTCTCTAGTGGCTGCATCGTTCTAATAATAAACGTGAATATCTACAAACTAATGCAAAACGACTTGCTGACATTGTTTTAAATGTTGCCCACCGATTTTTAATTTGCATATATTTTACTCTACATCTTCCAAAGTTTACTGCTTACCTGTATAACTGTGTGGCACGTCTAATCAATAATAAACACACCAAAGGCAGAAGGCTTTCCCTAAGTAATAGTAAGTGCTTTTTTGGGGGGAAATAAAGTTTTGACTCATTATTTTATTACACGACCTAAAATAGATACATTACAAACTTCACAAATGCTATATAAAATATTGGTGTCAGTTTAATACGTTTTAAAAGGCTAGTGCTTTGTGCAGTTGTAGAGGAAAATTGCGTCAACTAAGGGTGGTTCAGGCAAACATATCGACTATAGGTCTTGTATCCTTTAAGGACTGTCAAATTCCCCCAAAGAACCATTTCGCTAAAACACTATGATGTAGTAGGATCTATTCCTAGACCCATCTTGTTTTGCTTCGGGCTTGTTATAGAGAAATAATTTATTCTGTAATAACTGTAATAACTCGTGCGTTGCTGTTCCGTCTGAGGCCGCCAGAGGGATACATTACTTGCGCGTTCTTTCAAAAAATTCTCAAAAAAAAGAAGAAAAAAGGGGGAAAAAACGTCCCGTTTAAGATGCGTAGTGAGAAATAAAATAGCAGTCATGGGTTATCTGTGACTCCACACGGCGGAGTGCAAAAGGGCCGAAACTTCAGAGCGGCTTGTCACAGTTTTGCAAAGACACTGGGGGAGAAAAAAGTCTGAGCTTCTGAGGCGGACGCACAACTCCTGCACGTCAAGTGGTTGCTGCTTCAGACAAATCAGTGATGATTCCCGATGCTGAATAGTCTGCTACCCTCCGCGCTTGCCAGACCGCTCCTGCATTTTAATATCACAGAGCCAACTTTGGGAAGTCCACACTGGCTTGCAGAAATTGCGCCCGGCTCTCCTTTCGCTTTTGCTTTTTAAATGCATTGGTGTGATTTTATATACTGTTTTACGGGGTGGATATAAGGAAACGTCAACCAAAAAAAAAAAAAAAAAAAAAAAAAGCTATGACAAATTGCACCAACTGAATTATTATAGATTCTGGTGATCGGCGGGAGAGAATATGAAGGGGTGTTCTGACCTGTCGACCCTGATTGATTACTTATTGCATATCCCTCTTGGGGACAGTGGAGTACTTGCGTGAACGCACCGTTCCCTTTCGACCCATGCTTAAGTGTTTTACTTTTTGCTTAAGGGGCAAAAAAGGGGGTCGTGGCTTAACATTATAAGGGGGGGGGGGGGGGGGAAAAAAACGCACCGCCTTTTTGGTTTGTGGGGAAAGAATGTGTTTTTTTGACAACCTGTT
>JAODKM010000108.1:5456534-5471669 GCA_026780845.1 Petrocephalus sullivani | reverse complement strand
GGGGAGGGGAGGTGGGGGGGGGGGGGGGGGGGGGGGGAGGGGGGGGGGGGGGGGGGGGGGGGGGGGGGGGAGGAAAATAACAGCATCGCCTTATTGGTTTGTCAGGCAAGAATCTGTTTCTTTGACAAGCTGTTATAAAATCAAGTGGAAGAGCCGGTGAAGAGGAATATTCTTGAGATAACATCCGAGACTTTATTTATTTCTTCTCATTGTTTGTTTCTGTAAGAATTCATCATTGCTCCCCCTTGAAAATGAAACTTTGGACAATTCTCCCATGGCTTTGCTGCCTTGCAATATTCGTCTTGAGTTCTGGATCAGAGTGCGGGACGGTCTGGACAAAGGGAAGATCTAAAAGGGAACTGGTACGCATTAGGGAAGCCAGGACTACCTTCCCTGGGGCTTGTGCTACACGGTTGCCCCGGGGCAAACGCTCCTTGCCCGGAGTGGACAGCCGATCGGCTCACGAGCACCGTCGCTCCTCCCAGGCGCAGGAGAGTTCTCTGGGTCGGGGGAAAGCTGTTTATTTTACGGGCAGGGGAGACCAGATACGACTTAAGCCCAATGTGGAGATACCCCGAGGAAATTTTACCCTGGAAATGTGGATCAAACCGGAGGGAGGCCAGCGATCCCCTGCTGTAATCGCAGGTATTTAAATCTCCCCGAAGAGACCAGTTTTATGCATTTTCGAAATGAATGAATGAGGTTAACCCAGAAACGTTACCGCGTTCCACACATATAGCCAAGGTAAAATGCATTCGTTATAAGACATGCATAATATACAACTGTTGTGTATAAATCTTCGTCCAGTGTAGTGCCCCAATTTTCAGTCGCTGTTTTGAATGTTAACCTAACAGCATATTAATAGGAAAAAATGGCATAAGTTTTAAGTGTTACAGATTGCACGGAGGTTTGGTGCACGCCTGAAACGCAGCCGAATTTAGGGGAAATGTCTTAAGTAGCTTCTTAAATGATATTTTAAACCGTATAGCGCGATTTCGCATATATTACAATAGCTGTTTGGCTATGCTCTCAAAATTACCGTGCAACAAAAGTGAGGCTCAGTTTTTATTTGTTTTTATAGTTTTTCATCTGCAGAAAGTAAAAAAAAAAGTTGTAGTTTTATTGTAGTTCATTGCTCTTCGGATGTTATATATCGCAACTCCATTTCCTCCATTATTTTAGAGGTAGCTTCCAGCTTTTTTTTTTTTTTACTGTAACTGCATTGACAGATCGCGGCGTCCTGGGAAAGGGCTGTTTACTACAAAGCTGCGCGGAGATAAGACCGCTGTCTCGTCGCAGGTACCGTGACTTACAGCGACGGCAGGTAAAGCAGCCAGCCGCCCCCCCAAAAAAACGCGTTTCTGGCGAAGGAGACGGACGATGACTGTCCTGGCTTATGCCCGGGGCTACTGATGTAATGCAGCTATTTGAAGATAACGTGTAACGCCGGGCTGTATGAATGATCAGGCGCTGCGTGTTATTAACAGGTAAAGCGCGCTTGGCAGGCGCCTGGGGTGTCCGCTTATACTGGGCATTTCAGTACAAACTGAACAGCCCGCATGACCTGGGGTACACGGTTCGACGGTATTTGAGAAATGATGAATGGATATAAATTAAGTTTTTAACCGTTTAAAATAAAAACAATTGTTCATACATATGTGTAAACAGATAAATATACGCAAAACCGGTATTGATAAAGTAAATAATTCGCACCCAATCGATGTGGCTGCGGAATTGGCATCCAAAGGAATGGGGCTGGAGGTTTGTCAGCCCAATAGCGCTAGTACCGGGAATATTTACTTTATTAGCGGAGCTCGGGTCCCGGGGTCCCGGCGTCCCGTCACCAGGCGCGCCAGCAGCCGTGCGCTCCGGGGGATAGTGGCTAAATCCCCCCCCGTCCTTACGGACCCCCCCCAAAGCGCGGACCTGCTCCGATCGCTTTTTTCCCTTTACACCAAACCGCAGGTGTTACTTGTATCAAACAGGCCTGTTATTCTGCCGCCGTGTGCCGCAGGCTGCCAAATAGCCGGCGCGGACGGACGATGGCTGTTTACCCGCGCTTGATAGATAATCTCGCCCTGGTGCTTTGAGTAGCAAAGTGCTTGACGTTTTAGTTCCTCAAGACTGAATGCGATCCGCTTTTCCATCCGACCCCCCCACCGCGGACACGGCGCACGGCTGGATAAAGCCTGTAAACAAAGCGGCGCATGTTTCCAATGCGCGCAACAAGTATCCCCGCTAATCCGGGAGCTGGCGCTGCCTCGGCGATGTAAACTCTGCTTTCAAAAGTCGTCTCCCTAGATTGCACTTCAATTCAAATTTGGAATTTCTTCGCGTATTAATGAGTCAATATAGTAATTAAATCTTATGTACATTATTAAGGATGCGATCGCGTTTAAGCTTAGATTGACAAGTGAGAAGGAACGGATATGATGTCAACTCCGAACGCATCTATTATTTTTGAACGTTAACAGCCGAAAGTATTATTTTACCCTGGCTCGGGTTGATAGGATGGATCTCTATTGGCGTTGTTGAAATAAAGGTAAAAGTGATAGATGTTACTTAATGTCTGGTATCAGTAGCAGGAGTTTTCAATGAGGTTGGGCTTGAATCTTAAGTAGGAAGTCTAGCGTCTGGGGGAGGAGTTGAGCATAAGATGATCAGGGACCACCAGAAACCACCAGTACTTGTTAGTTTAGCCACCTCACCAATAAGGGGGAAATGACTTGGGTTAGACTGCTGAAGGAGTTGCCCTCCACAAGCGGGCATCTTAGATGGGGGCAGCAGCTCTGACGATGCATGGTTGGGTTCTGTTTTACATTACAGGATAGCAGGGGCCATGTGACGCCCTCCAGTGGCCGTTACAAGGTGCTGACTGTTTTACTTTCATACATAAGGATTTGGCAGCTATTTCACATGCATGTTTCACAAAAGGGAATTCCATGAAATTGGAAATTTTTATTTGTCCTTTATTGCATTTGCTCTAGTACGAATCTGCACCAAATATCGTTTATTTCATTTTCACGAAATTAGCATTTCTGTCTTTAGTCTCCTGGCATGTGGATCACAGCTGGTACTTGGCAGTGCCATTCAACTCCCAGGGAGCCTTTCATCATCATTTAAACTGTTAATTACCTTTTCATATCACAGAGGAATCATGGGAAATTGAGTATGAGGACCCAGACAATAATGAGGGGGTTCCTGTCTTTTAATGTAAATAGCATCATATAGGAATGTGGATATAGGATGCAGGTGTTGATGCAGAGATCAGGAAGGTGTCATTTCAGGGTTTTCAAAACCCATACATTTTGTACTTCATAGACTTTCAGTTGAAATCACCTCCCAGTTGCTGGATGAAATCTTATCTAAGAGATATTTCCCTTTATGCTGCATGTAATATGATTTCCTTCTGCTATATAGGCCTGTTTCTGGATGGTGGGGGTGGGTGGGTGAATGGAGTAGGATTCCACATAAAGGGCCTTAAAAACACCTCCCCAAAAGATAAGCACTTATTTTCCGTTAAGAGTGAGGGGCAAGCAGCATTAATGGCAGGCTTGCATTCACAAATTGCGATTTGCATTTTGCATAATATGAAAAGTCATTCAGAGTAGTCCGTTCTTTGGCCAGCCGCCATATGTAATTTCACTATGGTGCAACAGCGCATAATAGGTATGCTTTAAAATTAATTAGTGTCAGAGCCTAATTATGCAAGGCATGGGGGTGGGATGAAAGTTATATGAAATAAAAATGATTCACTTTCTGGGGGGGGTCTTTCTGTGTATTTGTTCCCAGGTGTTGTCTGTTGAAGAACCAAATTTACCAATTTTAAATTTGTAAATTGTGAGGACCTTGCCTTTATTCCTGTTGATTTAATTACATTAGATTTGATTATGTTGACCATTTATTATATTATGGTCACAATAATTGGAGAGACAGTCCTAGGTTGGGTGTAGGATGTAAACCAGGGAGTAGGCGAGATACTAAGATAATAGCATGTTTAGGTGCTCTGATTGGCAAAGGATTCTTATGCTGTCTGGCCCAATGAAGCACACAGATTCCCCTCAGCAGTAATTATTCAGAGGCTGGAATTCCCACACATATACAGAAAGAATGAACTGGCAGACTCCACAGAGACTGGAAAATGTAGTCTGAACCAGAAAGGAAGCTGCTTTGAACCCACCACCCTGGAGAAAGGGGGTCTTGCATCCATAAAAGCAGGTAAACCATGCTTCAGAATAATAAAAAAAAAAAATATATATATATATATATATATATATATATATCCCTTTGATGGATGGGATAGGTCACATGTCAAGATCATATGAGATTTTGTTTTGAGACCGTAAGTCTCCATAAGTCCATAGCAGGCTAATTTTAGTGTCAAAATGCATACTGCGGATTTACTCGCTGCTTGCAGAATCCTGCGTTTTACGCATCGTACTGTGTAAACAGCTAAGTTTAAAGGAAGCCATGTTCGAGGGCACTGTACACGATGGAGCTCTCCGTTTTATCAGTAAAGTGCTCTCTGTTTATAAATAACAGGGTTTCTGTCTGTTTCAGAGACGCTCCCAGTGACTTAATGCAAACATTTGGTATTTTAAAAGGACAGGTTGGTTCAAAGCAGAGTCCCACCCATGCTGGGAAAACCACTTCATATATTTACATTGACCACCAACAGCAAAATTGTCCAGTAGAGAGAAGGCTTCGGAACTACCACACAGGCTTTCCCTCCAAAGATACTGCAGTGAACTTATCTTAAGGCTGTGAATGTTTATGTAACCCTCCACCTCTGAAGGAAAACGTGCTTTTGGTGTGGAAACTGTGGAAACTTTGTAGATTCACCAACACAAAAAGTGCATTTTCCTGCTGAGTTTAATGTTTATGTTGTTGTAGAAAGCTCAGAATTGGGTATTTCACATTTTATTATAGCACGCACCACACATAACTTTAAAGTTGTTATTTAGTGATGTCGTAGTGTCCTAGCTTATATTTTCAGTTATTGCTTCTGGTAACCTTGTTAGACTTACCTAATACATGTAATAAACATTAAAATTAGCTTTGTATTTTGAAGGGGGCAGTTTCATATCTTTTTTCAGACCTAAGGAACATGAAATGGTACTGAAGGACTTTTTTTTTCCTTCCCAGTAGTGCACTAGGTAAAAATAGCATGTATCAATCTCATGTTTTATATATAAAGCATTAAGCGGTGCATCGAAACATGCTTTACCCAGATTTGCAGGAGGGTGTATGGAGTTATTGTGTAACGAACTGAGCTGTGGAAGCAAGGCTGGGGAGTGCGACAGTGAGCCAGCTTCAGGACCTTGAACAGCGGCGAGGAATTGGGATGGCGTGCGTCTACAGGACACACAAGGACAAAAGCAACCCGTCTTTCCCAGGCTCCATGTCGCAGTCCTGATCCGACTCGGTGTCACCGAAAGGAGAACCACAGGCAGCTGCCAGTTTCTCCCAGGCTCGCCACCTCAGAACGGGAATGTCCGGGACCCTGTTTTCCAGAATGGAGTCTGGGAATCTTCGCTCCCAGTGATCTGAATATTATAACCTATACCTGCATCTTTCCATCACTTCTGTGCGATGGAGAAGATGTGGCTGTGCCGCTTACCGGCGTCCGATCCCTCGGAAACATCCTTCTCCTCTTTTTATTTCGCGTGCCGGCGAGTCTTTTTGTGGCTGTCCTCTGAAAGACCGATTCGTTTTCGGTCTGCGGCCTGAAACACAGCCGCCGCGAGCCCGCTTTTGCTTTCGGAGACATTTCAGACATGGCAGGTAATCAATAGGTCAGCGCGATCTAAAAAAAGATCTCCCAAGCCTTCTCGCGCTGCCTTTTTTTCGGGGCCCCACTAAAGCCTGCTTTTCATATGCCTTTTCCCTCCTCTGTGCCACGCTTTTAGTCCGGAGTGACTTTGTTACGGATAGCGTCCTAAGTGTCCGGTGAAGCTGTTAAGCAGCCTCGCTCAAGGCTATAGCGCTTGATCCTTCGCTGAGATTTTAGCCGATAACCTTTTTGGTCTCAGGTTCCCCTGTGAATTCGTGCAGCTTGCTACTCGCTTAAGGTGCGAGCTGAGGAAGCTGTTGACTGCAAGTGAACCGCGGAACAGCTGTAGCATGGGGGAGAGAGAACGAGGAAAGAAACATAGAGTTTCGGCTTAATCAGCTGTGTGTTTCTCTGGGGTTAGCTGAATAGGCAATTTTTGAAGTTTAAAAAATAAAAAAATAACCTCGTGACACAACAATTTTCTGGAAAATGTAATTTTGATGTTCTGGAGCATGAAGATTAGATTTTAAAGAAGAAGGTAAGGGAAGTAAACACATATCCTATTCTACCTCTGAAAGAGACACTCATCCGTCACCTTGGTCGGGCTGATTAATGTATAAGAGGTCTTGTGAGGGGCCTAAGTAGCCTAACCAGCCACATGAAGTGGTCAATAAGGTGCTGTCGCACATTCTAGTCTTTGTTCACACAGAGGTGATGCTTGGCTTTTGGTTTTGTATGAATACTGGAGAGGCAGGGCACTGTTGGTCGACGATCCCCCCCGATATGCGATTGGGATGTTCCTGCCCTGGTTCCCTCCCCCCTGCCCACTGTTTCTGTGTCAGCCCTGTAAATCAACTTCCGAGTGACTGATGCCTCCGGGTTGTTCGGCTGGCACCCAGCATGTGAAAAGGACAGCTTGCACTGCGAGAAAAATGCCCTTGAAAATTTTCCAAGATAGCGCATCTCGCCAGCGCCGACTTGACCCAAGCAAGATAAGATCGACGCAAAACACGGCAGCTAGGTAAACATGATCTCCAGAGATAAGAACCGGGCTGAAGTCACACGGTTCACCAACAACATTCTCTGAGGTTTATGCATGGAAACATAAATTTTGCCAGTTGTATACTGAAGCCAATGCGTGTCTTGCACTACTAGAATTTGAAGCTTGTCTTTGTCAAGTTTACATCAAAAAACCCCATAAGGAATATCAAGATATTTTAGACACACCTTCCTCTGATTGACTGTTTAAGCCACTGTATTTGTTTACATTTGACTTATTTGGCAGACATTTTTATCCCAAGCAGAGAAGGCATGGTAGGACAGCTCATAGAGCTACTGGGAATTAAGAGTCTTGCTCAAGGGCCCAACAAGGAAATTACTGTGCCAGCCCCGGGATTTAAACCAGCAACCTTCCAATCGTTGGCACAGCATACTTATCCTCTGAATCACTCACGTCCAGAACATGACTGTTTATAAGACGGGCTTTGTTGACTGGGAATAGAACCTCCCTTAGAAAGCAGCTACACTAACCATTACACCCGCTACATAAGCTGCTCTCAGTTGAAAAAATGGGCACTGTCTGGACCACCATAAGCGCTTTTAGTGTGGCAGTTGTGCCTGTTTCTCAACATAAAAAAAAACTGAAAAGACCTTATTAGCCCTGCAGAGTGCCTCTTCCTCACAGTGACGTCTCCTCAGTCTTCCCAATGTGCGTTTGGTCATGTTCAACTGCAGCTCCCTTCAGTCGATTGCAGAACGGGAGACTAAGGGAAGCTGTGGGGTTTAAGCTTCAACTGGGACACAGCTGTAGTATATTTGGGCAAGGTGACGATCCTCACTCACTCCGGTGAGCAGAAAACCATCTGTGTGGCTCGACGGGTTACAGCGCGAGCGATGTGTAAATTTGCGAGCAGTGCGAGTTGCTCCGGATCAGTCTGATGTGAAAAGCAGGCATTTGGGTCCTCTTTCAGGGAATCCGGACCATAACACATGGCGCAGATGCATTTTGGGTTGTTTCTAAGCTCTTAGCTTTGAAGAAGCTTTCCGAGGTTCATTATTTTTCGTGGGCTGCTGCACAGCTTTCACAGCATGTGGGTTTTCTTTCCTTTCAGTAGCTGAATGCTAATGCTAATGCTGTTTCCCGGCTCTAGGTCTCTATGATAAGTGCTTCTATGCCTCCAGTGACCGCGGCTGGCTGCTGGGCATCAAGGCCGTTAGCGAGCAGGGCAACCGGGACCCTCGCCTGTTTTTCTCTCTGAAGACTGACCGCGCTCATAAAGCCACGTCTATCACCTCCAATGCGCGGTACCTTCCCAACCAGTGGTTCCACGTTGCCATCACCTACAATGGACTGTACATGAAGCTATTTGTGAATGGTGCCCAGGTGGCAGTGAGCCGCGAGCAGTCCGGCGAGGTCTTTAGCCCTCTCACTAAGAAATGCAAGGTGCTGATGCTGGGTGGAAATGCCCTTAGCCACAATTACCGGGGCTCTGTGGAACATTTCAGCCTGTGGCGCCAGGCCCGGTCCCAGCTGGAGATGGTGAGGGATATGCAGAGCCGCCAGCCGTATGGGAACCGTTCAGAACTGGTCTTGAAGGAGAACTTTGAATATCCGGCGAACAAGTGGCTGACTGTGAAGGATGGCTCCTTTCCCCAAGCAGAGGATGATATCGGCAAGGCTGGCCTAGGTGAGGGGGTCGCTGCAGCATCCCTGGACACGGTTCTGGAGCCGCCTCCCTGCGGCCAGACAGTCTGCGACAATGTGGACGTGGCCACTAACTACAACCGCTTCTGGAGCTTCCGCCGGCCCAAGACCGTGCGCTACCGGGTGGTCAACGTGCATGACGACTGGGGTCGCAAGCCCACCGTCACGCCGCAGCAGGTCAACCTGCAGCATCAGCACCTGAATGAGGCCTTTGCCCCCTACAACATCACCTGGGTGCTGAGCGAGCACAAGGTGTCCAACTCCTCGCTGCGCGAGCGCCTGGTGCTGGCCAACTGTGACATCAGCAAGGTGGGCGACGAGGAGTGCGACCCCGAGTGCAGCCACACACTCACGGGCTTCGACGGCGGCTACTGTAAGAAGCAGAAGGGCAGCTGTCCAAGGCACAAGCTGGGCAATGGGCGCTGCGATCCTGAGTGCAACTGGGATAACTACAGCTACGATAGCGGGGACTGCTGCAACCCCAATGTTACAGACGTCACAAAGAACTGCTTCAACCCGGCCTCGTCCCTCAGGTCAGTGCAGCCCCTCTCCCCATTAACTGTGCAGCTGACATATTTGAATGAATGTCTTTTTGAATGAATTTAAATGTCACAAAGACTGATGCGTTGTGGAAGGGGGTGGGGTGATAATTATTGGATTTAATCCCTGAGCACTGTTGGCAAGAGATGCGTTTTCCTTGGCAGGCTTCAAAAATGGCCATTTTTAATTTTTTTGCATTTATTTCTTTTTGCACTGTCCTCAGTCTACTTGTACTGATTACATTTTCTTTTATATAGTTGCTGGTCCTCATAAAAATTAGTGATAAATAGAGGGTAAATGGGCTGAGGAGGCCCACAATGTCACCAACTCTCAGCTTTGCAATGTAAGACAGAAGAGGTTAAATACAGGATCATTCCTCACTGTTTTATTAGTGTGGAAGCTTCAGCAGACTTTTGGTGCAGTCCTGTATAGCTGGGATGGGGGTTAAATACAGTCTCGCCGATTTTTGTTGTGAGGATCTGTCTACATAATCCTCTGTAATGTGGCTGGGGGGGTTGGGGTCTGCTCTGTATAAACAAAGCTGCAAGCCATTATGCCATTATTTGAGTATCCCGAAAGGATTATTTGAAAAGACTGTGCTATTGCCCGTTTTGATGTGGCTCTGTTTAAACGGCCACTTTGAATGTGGGAGGTGAGAGGTCAAAACACATTGATACTGATAATGTAGCATTCACCAAATGAACACCTGTTTTCCTCTAACTAGAGAGATGGACAGTTTTGTTTATTTGTCATTTGAGAATGACCACTGAGTAAGGAAGTCATTCTGCCGCCTTCCATCTACTTCCATTTCAATTGCCTTTCCCATGTTGACGTAGACAGAAATGAAAACATGAGGATAGTTCATTGTCGATCGTCAGCTGATCATTTGCCAATCAATTCTGTCTCATAATTGTGAGGTTCTGCAAGTCTGGATGGCCCTTTGGTCAACTGATTATTAGTCCCGTCGTACTTCTACCACGTAAATCCAAAGGTTCTAATTTATGGCCCACTAGAACTAGAACTTAATAACCTCTAGCTCTGATTACAGCCCGACTCTCCAAACCCAAGGTCACGTAGATTAAGGAAACAAGAAACTGGCCAAAATATTTTTGTTTACCCACCGTCCTTCTTATTCAGAACAAGCCAAAGCAAAGGTGAGCAATTGGATATGGGCTTTTTGTCACATATCCTATTACTTAGCCCACTAGGTTGACCTTGTTCTGTGTATCAGCTTGTGCAATTCATTTCATGCCCTCTGGATGGTATTCTTTGTGATAGCTCAGTTTCTATGTGCCAGCCAGCTCTCCCCATCCCGAATCTGGAATGGGCCCTTCTCTTTGGTCTGTGTTTTTTTAGCAGATTGGTATTAGGCCTGGACGGTAGATGTGACGTCAATTCCCAGCAACAAAATTGTCTTGCAGTTAAGCAAATTACATTCGGGACCAGAATAGATACTTTGAAGATTGGCATTGCTGTATCAACTGTGGTATGTTAGTAAGTGCTATTGTCGTCTGATGCTGTGTTAAGTGTTTTGGACCAACTGTGTTTGGAAAGGCGCTATATAAAAATAAATTTAATTGAATTGCTGTCGTTGTGTCTGGCGAGGCACCTACTACAGATGACCACAGGCCCAATGATATATTTAGCTAAATTGCATCCTTTTATGAGTCGCCCTCAATTGGATATGCATAACAGAAGATTGATTTTTTTTTTACCTGGTAAATGTATCTTGTAAGGAGGTATAGTTTCCACTGATGGGCTATTTGTTGATGCAGAATGTGATAGAGTTATTGGGTCATCTGTGGACCCAAGTTGTAGTAAATTGCTTGTTCGGGGTTGCAGTGAGTTTGGAGCCTGCCCTGGGAAGGGTAGAAGGAAAGTCACACTTTGGATTGGCTGTCATTCCATTGCAGGGCACAGAAATGCAAGATTACACACTATGGCCAATTTACAGACTTCAGTTTTCCCAGCTTACATACTTTTGGACTGTGGAAGGAAAATAACTAGAGAAAACGCCCATAAACACAGGGAGAGGGTGTAAGCTTAATGACTTCAGTATTAGCAGTAGGGGCCATTGAGATATAAAACTCCAGGTCGTTTATTTTTCACGGTTCTCCGGCACTACCGGGAATTTGTGTTTTTCGTCAGATCTCACACCAGGGGGACCCCTGGTGAGCCATATATTATTCCATTCAAACTTTGAATTCCAAAAATGAAGCAGAGTGCTGGGATGATAAAACGCGTCTTGCTGTTGCGACTATTGTTGGGCTACCAGTCAGAGGTGAGGCATCATGGGATTGGCCACATGCTGGCGCGTCATCGAGGCATGATGAATTTGTATAATTACGTCCCGATGGGCGCCGCATCTGTCTACGCAGGATGGAGGATCGTGGGGGAACACGTGCTTTCTCCATTACATTTGTAATGCGTTTTAGCCGCCGAACAAATACATTCGCTAAAGCGGTTGAGGTTAAGTAACTTGCTAAATGGCTAGAGCAGCGGGGTACCCCCGAGACTTAGGTTGGCCTACATTTTGGTCACAAGTCCAATTTCGTAACCGCTAGACTCTCAGTGAGATGGTCCTGCTGACAGTTCGTTACCAAAAACCCAACTGGCTGGAGCTAGTTTAGTTTGTCTTCTTGTTCCCTCCATCACCCTCTGGTTCCCTCGGCTTTTTCTGCACCTGGGTTCACGCTACAGGTAAAACACTTTTTCTACGGCCTTCCCCAAGGCATGCTCCGTTATGTACATATGGTGACCCTATGAGTATCCCACTTCCTTACACCAATATAACAAGTCTAGCAACAGCAGCCTGTGGTGAGAGCCTTACACTCTCGAGGCAGCACCTGAATCAGCTGCGGACTTGTAGTAGCCGTATGGAGTATTGGAATATTTGATCCCAGTCTCCCAGGAAGTGTGTAAATGCCAGTCCTCTTCTTGACTTAATAAATCTTGCTCATGATCGATTGGCATTGCTGATTTTCTAATCAAATATTTCTGGTAATTCATGCGTTACATCAAGAACTGAAGAAATGTTGAAAATCTCAATAAGTATGTTATGTTTTTATTTTTTATGCAGGTTAGTACATTCTCATCCTTCCCTAGCCTAGCTCTTTAATTATTACTCACTTTGTTTCTTCAGTAGTTTCTGTAATTGTTTATTTGTATAAAAACCTTGTGGTATGAAAAAGGAAGTCATAATAGTCATAATCATAATATATTTTCTTCCATCTATGTTTTGGGTTTTCACTGTCGTTTGCGAGAAGGATGCCCTGGCTTTTTGTTTGTGCCCCATGGCTGTTTGTAATTGCAACCACAAGACTGTTAAGTATGTTTTGTTATGAATTAATGACATGGGCAGGGGCTGTAGACTGGGAGAGGAGGGGTGTATTCCTAGCACGGGACTTGAGTTAGAGAGAAAGGGTTATTGACGATTTCTCAACTCCTCACTTGTTTTCGTTCACTTTGAACGAAAGGAATTTGTTGGACCACACAACAATCGCTATTTTACGTTCTTCGCTGATTGAGGAATTCTGCACTAACAGCCCAGAACGTTGCTGAAGCAACGGAGGACACAAAGGGCCACGTTTATTTTCTTAGCGCTTGAAGCCATTAGCACGTAGCTGCGTTTCAAGAGGCTGGCCAGCTGTTGGCTCAGAAAGAGCTCCATGGTTCCAGTCGGTTGCATGTGCCCATGCGTCAAATAGGCTGCTAAGTGTTAACAATAGCTTAGTGTGAAGCTCGAACATGTACGTCCGTAGTTTATTGCTGCTCGCCACTTGGTACTGGCGATCTTATTACACATAGCTGGTCATAATTGTTTCCTTTCTCTCGGAACTGTGAAAATGAAAATAGGTTTCTGTGCCTCTCTTAGCCTGCCATGTTTTCTCAAGTCATGTTGATGCTTTTACCTGATGTGTAAGATTTAGTACCGCTACCATTGGGGAGATCAAGTTGGCAGGACTCTGCGCTTGGACTCAGTCTTTTCCCCTCAGATGCCGGGCTGTTCAGGACGTTGAAAAAGAAATGCTTGTCTCTGAGTATTGTTCTGCCGTTTGTCTGTTTTATTCCTGGGAGGGCCTGGACGGATAGGCTTGCCTCATTGCAGGAAGTGTAATTGCTGTAACAGATGACCTTAGCCCATCCTATTGCAGCCACTTGTGACGATTGTTGAAGTGTTGATTGACGTTAACATCTTTTTTGAGTTTAGCAAAGGTTCTTTGTGTAGTATTAGATGGGGGGGCATGTTTTATCTTGATTTCACGGACAGGGCTTCCACACAGTAGCCGGAACATAGTTTTGAGACCCATCTCCTGCTGCTCGACAGTTTCCCCCTCCCCCATGTCGACCCAGCCCCTGACCTTCAACCCCTTGACCTCTAACCCCATTACCCTGGTAATGGTCACAATTATAACGCCTCATGAATTTGGTGAGTCCTGTTTCTTATGATTGTCATTGCTAAAAGGTGTTTGCTACCACACCCGTGGACCTGGTGCTGCCATTCTATCCTTGCCCTGTTGACATCTGCTACTGAAGACACCAGTACAACTTTCGTTGATTCTGGGTGGCCTTCAATTTAACCCCCCCACCCACATGAAAAGACTCCATAAAATGCCAGTGTGTAAAAATTAACTATGTACAAACCATGTAACGATCCATCGTGCTTCAACTGGAAGGAAGATCTCTGCCCTTGTCATGCTGAGGTGATCTGTTTTCCTTAAAGACTAAGGTTCAGTTGGAGAATCATCATTATTTTGAAGTTGTGTGTTGCATCATGCTTAAGGAACTTGTGTCTTGAAGCCCATGGCATAAGGGGGAAGTCATCTGTTGCTCAATCCAAGGTGAAATCAGATGGCTGGAATAGGTAATCGTGTTGATGGTAAGCTATTTTAAATGCCTCGGTTAAACGTGTGCTTAATAAGTAACTCGATGCTGGCTGAGGTTTCCCAAAATGCATTTGATATGCCCTTTCGTATGTGTCCTGAGGGCCTATCATGGCATCCCTCCTGTCAGGGGTGCTCCGGGTGACCCTTAGGGTGACGAAGGGAAGCCCGTGTGCCTCACCGGGATTTTCTTGAAAGGAGCTCGAGTTCTGTGCCTCATAACTTGGGACCTAAGTCTAAGCCCCCTTACGCAGATGTACCAAGGGGGTATTAACGGTTCGGGGGGGGGCGGGGGGGGGAACCTGAAAGGGGACTCCGCGCACGTCACATTAAAGCCACAGAGGTGTTGTAAAAGGCACCTGTTTGCTGCCAGGCGGAATGCGGACCTCCGTGCCTCCCGCATGTGGCGGTGGAACCCCAGCCCCCCCACCTCCCCCACAGGGTACTTCCTCCCCTTAATGGCAGGGGCTGTGCAATCCATTAGCAGGCCCCGACAGACGGAGCAGATTTGTCCGGGTGGCCGAGCTGAGGGGAGGCTCCACGCCGCATTCCTGTGAGCGCGTGTCCAACGCGGCCCGGGAGCCACCTAAAACCGGCGCGGATCGACTTGCGGTCAGGACGTCGACTCGCCAACCGAACATGTGGTGCGAATAAATCTCCTTTTGTGGGATGTGATGTCAAACACACAAGTCCGTTCCCATACATTTATGCGTGTTTTAAGTCAGTCCTCACGTGATGATTTAGGTAGTTTATAGTGCATATATACCTTTTTGTTGTTGTGCAGTAACCTTTGTAGGCTGGCTTGTTAATGCATTAATAAAGTTGATTAGCGGTCTTTTTCCGACTAATTCAACAGTTGAACTGTTTTTCTTTTTATTGTTCCCATGGCTTTGGAGCACTGAAAGGCTGAGAAATTTGGATGACACCTATGGATGCAATTAACTGTTGAGATTGTCCAGAAAACAGACAGGTGGTGATTCATGGGGAGTTCCCCTAAGGTTTGTATGCCTGTGAAGTACCCCCAGTGCCTAAGAGAGCTTGGCAGATGAGCTTGACATGGAAGTCCTGTTCCTCGCTTGCCCCCCCACGCCGCAATCTCTTGCCAGGCTCTCCCTGTACCCCCCCCCCCCCCCCAACCATTTTTTTCAACTGCCAGCTTGAGTTACAACTTTGCAAGCCCTACCATCTCAGTCCAACTGCTTTGAAGGGTAAAGTGTGGGGGGTTGTGGGGGGTT
>JAODKM010000108.1:5436733-5446777 GCA_026780845.1 Petrocephalus sullivani | reverse complement strand
TTTTTTTCCACCTTCCTGGGTTGGGCCCTTTTTTTGGGTGGTGGGGGGGGGGGGGGGGGTGGATTCTGCTTTTATTAGGCGAATGTTTGAGGTCAGCTCAGTTTTGTGTCTGACAGATCGCAGGGTTCAAACTAATTAAAACTTGAAAAAAATTAAACAAAGAGGACAATGCTCATTAATAGACACAACAAACAATCGCACATAAACTAAATGACCAATAAAACACATCAAATGTAACAAAACAAACAAAGTGTATCAGCAGCCCCTTTATGACACCTTATTGTGACTGCCTTATGTTCCCTGCGGTCTTGCAAATCCACCCAGCTGACCATATTTAAGCCCTAATGAGGACAACAAGCTAATCAGAGTCAGCTGGGCTTCATTAGCTAAGGCACTTGTGGACCCCGAGGCTAGTGATCAGTTGCCGTTGAGAAGCACCTGCCATTAACCCCGCCCCTGGTGGTCCTGTCAGTTGACATGTTTTAAGCTCTTTAATTACATATTGCACGCTATTAGGTGGCTGGAGGATGGCACTGAAAAGCGTTATCCTTGAGACACTCCGGATGCTAACACGAGGGCGTGATTTATACCGTGGTGCAGCAGACGTTTTTCGGGAACGTCGTGTGCTGGTCTGTAACCTCGGAGCCTGACGAGCCACTCAATGTGGCTGACTTGAAAGCTCACCACCGGAGGCAAACTCAGTAACCCTAGGGGCATCCGGGGTCGGGAGGCTAGACAATGTGGCAGCAGGTCTGCTTTTATCGCTCCGAGTCTGGCGGGCTGAGCAGCCACTGCAGATCTGCCTGAGAGGCATGTCCGGGCATGTCGCTACTGCACATGGAAACTGTCTCTACTCCCTCCACCTTTGGACTTCCCCTTGGCTCACTATGCTGCTCTTTCAGGTCTGCAGGCACTGCCGCTGCTGTATTTCAGCCATAATTCCTGGGGCCAGGGGGCGGGGGAAGGGGAGGGTGGCAGACCTCGGTCCAAGCGGGGGCACCATCCTCCCCCGCTGCACTTTCGGTCCTGGGGTTTCCACGGCTCGCATCCACGCTTCCCGCTCAGATCGAGGTATTGTCTTGGCAGGATGGGTCTCCCTCCCATAAATCTTCATCGCTGAGCTCCAGAGAGCTCTGACGAGAGTGCGAAAGAGCGCGGGAATGGGATGGGGGGGGTTAAAGGAAGAAAAAAAGGAACGAAAGAATCTCAGGCATGCGGGGAAGCATGTGGAAATGACCCAGGCGTGCCGCGCGGATGAGGCTGCGGCTTCTGATCTTCCGCGGGGTGGGATCTCGCAGCCGAATGGAAGCGGCACACGGATGTGGGAGGGGGGCAACAGGGGAATCTGTGGAATGGATCTCCTACCTGGAATCCCCCCCCCCCCCCTCCCCGTGCTCTGCCAAGTCGCCAACCGAAATGTACTGGCTCATGCAGTCCTAACGCAGACAGTTTTCAGTGCTGTATTGCGACCAGATGCAGAGGCATCTGTCCATGCTTAGGACTGCTTCATGCTGAGTCTGGTTGGGGGTGGCTGATACGAAATGTTAGCTCGGTGCTGCGCCTGCGAGCGGGGGGGGGACTTGAATTCCATGTGAGCTTGGCCTTGTGTGCTCTGACCGCCCCCTCCCCACCAGATACCCCTGCAGGTGTTTAAATTACCATCTGATTAGCATTCAGCCCGGTGTTTGGACTGCATCCTGCTGCACTCTGTGAGCAGACTCCGGGTGGGCAGGGCAAATTGCTGTGAATGCAGCGTCAGCCCAGTACGCCTCATGCGGACCTGCAGCCCTGTGAGCACCAGGACCCCATAACGTTTTCAAGCTGTCTTCCAGCGTACCAGCAGGATTGTGCAGCTGGTTGAGTGACCAAGGGCTTGCGGTTTGTCAAGAGTGATAGGTATACCTTGAAGCTTGTGCCCAGCTCTCTCCCCGGGTGATTAAATTGCCTTTGAGTTTGTATGGTGCTCCAAACAAGTCCTTGTTGGGTGACTTCGGTTTAATTCCATATTGGTTCAGTTTGGGCAATTAAGAGACGGAGCTTAGGGTACAAGCCAGCAAGCCTTAGCCTCGACTGGCCTGTGCATGTGCTCCTGGAGTCTCGGGCAGCTCCCGGAGAATGTGATCCTGGAGGGAGTGGGAGGTCTTACTGGAAATAAAACACATAACAGCAGCTATTACAGGGCTTTGTCAAACACGCACCAGTGACTGCTTAGTTTGCCTGAACTGAGACAACCCAGGCTGAAGTCTGCATCCCTCTTAAGCAAGACCAACGAGAGCCAGGCATTCAGGAGACTGCCGTTCCCCGGGAAGATTAAACACCAGCCCTTCTGTCTATTGAAAAGGGCACCTGCCATGTTTGTAATGATATATTCATGGCACAATTTACTCCACCGTGATGGTAGTTTAAAATGCAAAAAGCTGACAGTGCTCATGACCAAAGAATCCAAAGCTCTTTAAAAAATAATTTGTTTCTATAGTTTTTTTCAAAGGTGTGGATGGTGTGAAAACTGTCCTAACTCGACCTGCTACCTTAAGCAAAAGTCACACTAGCTAGGCAGGCTACCTTAACATCTGGGCTACCGCCATGCAGCTGATGCTAAGGCCATTTAGCCACAAAACCACTGCTCCAGAGAATTGACTCTGGGCCATGGGCTCTGTTGCAGCCCTTGATTGCTTGTGCTGAGCTGTTTTTCCAGACCTGTCATTTTGCCCGTCCCCACCACCCCATTCCCCACTCCCCGCCCCCACTGGCCTCTCATGTGAGGTCTCCGGTAGCATAGAGCGTTGAGGATCCCCGTGTGGGGCCTTGCTTGGCTGAGGGCCTCGCAGTTCCAAGCTGTCATAATGATCTTAGGCCTCTCCAAATATAGCGATGCGCCAAGCCTTTTCTCCTGGCCTTTGTTTGTTGTTATTTGTGTGTCACTTGTTGTTCTTGTTGTTGTCGATTTCCCGTTAGCTTGTCAGGGGAAACCTCACCCGGATCGAATGTTGCCCGGAATATGCCAGCCCGATTTTCTCGGGACGACACAGGCATTCCTTCTGGGATACTGAAACACGGCCAGACCACGCACGCATCCCTTCCTGACACTCCCCACCCCACCGCCACACCCCCATGAGCCCCCTGTGTGGAAAAAGCAGGGCATTTCATTTGAGAACTTGATTGGTTGCAGCAAGATTATGCAGCAGGGGGAAAAAAAAAAAAAAGTGGCCGTGGAATATTTCTGACGCAAATGCCGCGGCCTCCCAAGTGAGGAAATCTGGAGCACGTGGAGGAGGAATGGACAAACATAGCTGCTGGTTTCCCCCCCCCCACACACATTCTCTCCAGTCCCCAATGCCTAGCCTTGTTTGTCTGCTGCCATCCTGCGAGAATGCCTATTCCTCGGTCCAGGTTCCTTGACTAGCGCCCGAGCTGTTCTTAGCATCGCTCGCCCAAGTTCTGAACTGTCCCAAGTTCACGCCAAGGCGGGAACTTGGTAGTTGTTTGCTTGAGTTCCTGTGTAAGATGGAGATAGTCGCTGTCGACTCAGACAGGTGGCTCGGGTGGATGGTTGCAGGATGCACTTTAGTGAATTTTATGGATGCTTCATGGTTTTTATTCAACTGCACGATAGCAGCCAGAAGCATTCTTCAGCGTATGTAGATGAAAGGCACTTTGTGGCTCGGTTGCGCAGCTTCAGGTTCCTCTCTGACATCTGCTGATTAGACCATCACGAAGGTGTCTGTGATGGGACAGAGAGGCAGCCTGGACACTTACGATAAGGGACAGGCACAGAATCCATACTTCAGTTTCAAATTGCATTTTTGTCTTCATGTGCTGTCACGATACCTCAGAAGATGACGTTTGTACGTTTCCTCCCTCACTTGAAAGACTACCCTCTTCTGGTGAGATGGTGACCGTAACTTTCCTTCGATGTGTGCGTGTACCGTGATGGATCGGTACCCTGTCTAGGGCGTGTATTCTGCCTTCCTTTTCAGAATGGACTTTTTATTGGAGCAGGTATCGGAAGTGGACGGATGGGTAGATCTTGTGTAGAATGGTTTACACTGAGCCAGCTGTTCTCCATCCCTCCTTCCGCGTGGCCTGACCGTTTGTAAGGATATATGTACGTAATCTAAATTATTAAAACGGATCAAATGTAAATGGGTAAAAATATCAATGTGATGAATGCAAGGGCAGGGTCATGAAGGTACCTGCCTCCAAACTGACAGAATACAGGTCAAAGCATGGCCATACAAGTCTCTACATGCCCCGGCAAGTCCTTCAGACCTTATACATCTATCTTCAGCACAAACAGTTCCTGCAAATCCCAGAACCCAATTCTCATGGAGTGCCAGGAGGTCAGAGTGAGCCGGACCAACGCCGGCAAATGAACGAATGCCAATTAAGCTGGAATTTGACTTGAAAAGCTCCTTTGCTGGTTTCCTAGAACGAGAGCCTTCCTAGACAGGCTAATACCCCAACAGGATTAACCAGGCAGCTAAGGAAGCAATACCCAGAATTCAAACGGCCTGGTCACCTTGACAGTCTTTCCTACTGGCCTGAGGTACGACTGTAACCCTGATGCCTGGAAGGAAGGTCTATTTATCAACCAAAGGATTAACATAAACAAGCATTTCAGATGAAAACCTTCAGAATATACTGTTGTTGGAAGTGAAACACTCCCCACTGTCCAAGCACAGACTTGTAAACCTGGTGTTGTGTTGTCTTTTGTTTTATTATTATTATTTTTGAATTTTGCAGCAGTAGTCCAGGCGGGGGGACAGCTTAGGCGCTGTAATGTCACACGGCACTGAGTGAATGGTAGCATTCAGCAGCACATTGGAACGGTTAGCTGGCTGAGTCATTTTCCCTCTCCCACCCTTGACGGTCATTATCCTCTTTCATAAACAATCGCACAGGGAGGAGCGAACGGCACACAAAAGGGCCCGGGACATCCATCCTTTCGCACTTTTCCCGTAATTAATCGTGCCGTCGGTCGAAATATGCTTTGTACCATCTTGTCACCAAATGAAACCAAAACTTTGATGCACGCAGCTGGAACCTGTGAAAATAGCTGTCACGCTCTAATTATGGCTATTCATTTTCTGTATGATGCTCTTGACTTAATGGCACGTGTTAGCAAAGTCAGAAATCCCACTGAGAAATGGGGGGGGGGCTTCGAGGAAGGGAAGAAGGAAGTCAAAGACACTGTGTATTTCAGATCCATAATTCTCGAGGTTCCCTCTGTTTTGGCCACACACGCGCACACACTTACGGTAATAAATGTGTTGTGATAATTGAGCCCAGGGGCTGATTTCACCGCTCGCCTGATTAAACATTGGATTTTTGTACGCTTCCCAGAAATGAGGTTAGGGAATGGATCTCACGGCTGCCAGCTTGGAAGTGTGTGAAAGCGTACCGACGGAGAACACGGTGTCTAGCGGACACCGGCTTCTCGAAAACGCTCGATGGATGCATACGTCACGCTGAATAATGTGAGCCTCCCGCCACCGCCAAATATGGCACGGCCTAATTGCGCTTATAAAAGTGGAAGCCCTTGCGAGAGGCCTCTCGAGAGGCACTACAAGCTGGCTTCACAGTACTGAGCTGTGCTGGGAGGGTGGATAGGTGGGGGGGGTCACAAAAAATGTGTGCTGCTCGTGTGGAATGGGGGTGACGTTTATTACAGCTCCAAGAAATGAAAAGGGAGGGGGGCTGATTCCAGCCACTGTGCGTCATGTCAGGAGAGGGGATCCATCTGGAACGTGGCCTTTCTGCCAGGACCATCCCGGGCCTCCCCATACCCCACCTCGCTGGCGCCCCCTGCTGGTTGCACATCCTCCTCGGGGAATTGACCATGCAGATGTCGTACGAGGTCCTGACCGTGTAGCTGCAGGGCAGCAGTGACCGCTCCCCATCCTGTGTGCGGAGGTGGTCCTGCACATGCCGGGCTTTGTTTATTCAGACTGCACGTGTGTTGGGAGTCCGGGAGTGCAGCTGTGTTGTGCGCCTGGTGTTGCCGAACCAAAACAAAAGCGTCACGCAAACGTGCTCTGTGAACTGTGCCTGAGGCTGTCCCAGAAGGCGCCTGATTAAAATTGCTTAACCTGAAAAGCTTTGTTAAATGGTATTTTCAGCTGCATAAATCGGTCAAAACTATGCAGGTCCTTATGGATCAAAGAGTAGGATGCTGTGTGGAGTCTGAGGATCCCAATTTGAGATTGTGGGTCTCCTCCTTTTCCACCCAGGACCCCCAGACGTGGAACAAGCATGTGAACCCAGTGTGCACACATGGAGCCCCAATACAGGCATGGAGCCCAGCACCGTGGGCCCTCCACCCTGCCCGCTGCAGGGCTGCATGCTCCAGCTGGAGTTCCCCTACCCACTGGTGCCCGAGTCTCTCACCGTCTGGGTCACCTTCTTCTCGCCTGAGGAGAGCCAACTGCCGGCCATCCACAACATCTTGCTCCTGACGGTGGGCGGACAGAACGTGTCGCTGGGCCCGGCTCACGTCTTCTGTGACACGCCGCTCACGCTGCGCCTCTCGGTGAGCGAGGAGGTGTACGGCGTGCAGTTCTTCACCACGGAACAGCACCTGGAGATCGACGCCACACTGTTGGCCTCCCGGCCTGACTGCCCCCTCTGCCGTGACTGCCGGCCGCTCCGTTACCGCCTCCTACGGCACCCGCCGTTCCGCGATGCCCCGCTGGGCCTGGACATGCCGGACACCAGCCGCAGATATGTGGACAGGTGAGCTCAGTCGTAATGTTCGGGTTACGCATGACGGTCACTTGGGGCTTCTGTTCACAGATCCAGTGCCCAAGTCGGGCTTTCCGTGGATCTGCATCATCCCTGTTGCTCCCCATTGCATTCTTTAATAAATGCAGTTGATCTGAACAGAAACAACCTAAATTCCATGAGTGAAGCACCACTGACAGCCCATAAGTCCCCCAGATCTGTCATCTGCTCCTAAGTGTTAATCCCTGGGAGCTTTATGGCATGCTGTCCAGGGGGCCTGTGTTTGTTATCCCTCGAAAGGGAAGAGAAAGTAGTAGTGCCATTAATATTCAATTAAATTCAATTTATGTTTATATGGCGCCTTTCACAACAGAGTGGCTTGACATGGGTGTGTGTGGTAATATATAACTACGTCATTTATACAGAATGGTAATATTTCTCAGGCAAGAGTGGCCGGAGATCTCCTTAGATAATTGGCCGCACAGGAATAATGGTGTGTCTGTGGTTACCGGAGCACATGCGTTCTTGTTTGGGGCATTCCGAATGCTGTCGGGACATGCTGTAGGGGGGAAAGGAGAGGTGCTGAGGCGGGGGGGGGAGGGGGGGTGCTTGTGGCTGTCGTCCTGTTTGTTTTGTCTGTTTAACTGTGGTTATATTGGCGGCTGATGGCATTGGATGCGCGATACTTGTTTCCCTTTGTCCGCTGTCGCCCGATCAAATCCCAGGGTCGGCAGAGTGATCCCACCATTGAGCTCCTAAGCAAGGCCCTCAACCCTCAGTCACTCCAGGGACTGTCTGTCCCTGCTTTCTGAAATACGTGTGTCACTTTGGACGCAGGCGTCTGCTCGGTTAATGAAGTGTAAGATGCCGTGGAACATTTTAGAGAGTGGTACTGTGGAAGGGTCAATGGGCTGAAGCAGGTTTGCTGGTGAAGCAGGTTTGCTGGTTAAGCAGGTTTGCTGGTTAGCTTGAGGATCTGTCATCAAATATGCCGCATGCTCCTGTAGCGGCGGTTGAGATCCTTTCTTCCTCTGAGAATGGCCACTCCGTTGTAGGTCTGCTGTTTTTTCGGTTATTAATGGAGCCGTTTTCTGTCTTGCTTTTGATATTCCCCCCTTCAAAGACCCCCCCAGCCATTCCCCACCAGCCCATGCTTCCATGGGGAGCCCCTGTCCTCCCTCTTCTGTTATGTCAACATCCCCTACTGCTGGTATGCTCCGTAAATCTCATCACTCTTCCCCCGCTGTCTTCTTTCACCCTTATCGCTCTCCCGGGGGGGGCATTTCCGCGCTCTTACATTGCTGGCGAGGTCGCATTTTTCGTTCGTCACGTGTATTATTTTTTTTATTATTATTATTTCTCTCCCAAAAGGAGAATGTGCCGGAACTGCGCCCCCTGTTGTGGGTAGAGCTGTCCAACACATGTCACAGAGTCAGAGTAGAGATGGAGAGCCCCCCCCCCCCCATGTGTCCAATTGCTTTTGTTTCCACTTCCGCATGCTGCTCAGATGGTAGAGCTGCCTGACTGTCACACAGCCTCAGACTACTGGCTGTTTTCGGAACTTTGATGGATAGACGAGAAGTGGTTCCCATAGACCCATACTTGTTGTAACACCAGGGGTCTCTGAATTTTTCAGAGTGTGTGTGCGTTGTGTGTGTGTGCCCTACACTGGGTTGGCAGCCTGTCCACCATGTCCCGAGCTTTGTGCCCTGTGTTTCCTGCGATCCCAGTGTGGATGATCAATAGCTGTGGAAGACCCCCCATACTTGGGCAAATAATGCTTTGTGATCACTATCATTTTGCACCACTGTGCCTGTACCTGAAATTTACCAGCGAGTTCCTCTCACTAATGAAGCTTTTAAAGGAAATCATTTGAATCTCGCCTGTCAAACACTGATAGATCAATATTGAAATCCAAAGAGGCAGATATCACTCCCAGCAAGACGCTGTGTTCTTCTGTTGGGATGTTTCCAGGGATTATATGATAAACCTTTAAATATTGTTCCCTGAAATTAGTTCAGAAGTAATTTTAATGGCCATATTTTCTACAGAATAGACTAGAATAGAACAGAAAGCCTTTATTATCATTATACTGGAGCACGGATGCTACTTGTACAACAAAATTGCAGACACCCCTCAAGGAAGAAATGGATGTCTAATTTGGTGCCCAATTGTTAAACACGGGTGTATTACTAACTGGGTCAAAATACCAATTTTATGGTTATTTTGAGGTCCTGGGTCTGATGGGGCACTGGTTACTGGTGAAAAATTATATATTCAATATATATATAAGTTTGTATCAGGGAGACGACACTGGTATGGATGTCAGAATATCACTCTACACCTCTGTAAAGATCAGAATGTGTCATAATGTTATGGGATGTTAGGATAGCAGGTTAAGTAGGCATGTTCCACCATGGTACAAATGCATTCCTTCATTTAGAATGCAGAAACTCCAAGCTTGATTGTGGATTGGTGCCATAAGTTACTTTCTAAGGCACCTGTTGAGTTTAATTGTGTGTGACCATGGTGATTTAGCTAATGCAGGCATATGACAGATTCCGTCGCCGGCCGGTTAATGAAACGACCCCTTGTGATATCCACTTCTCAACACTTAATTGTTTAATTGGTCTTCCTGAGAAGTTGTACTTGTCCTGCTGTATCTGTTGATTTATCTTTTTTTTCTGTTGATTTTTCAAGTGTTTCCTTTTCCAGCCAGCTCTCCAAGAAGGACAAACATCGAAATCATTCTCAGAATTAAAAATATTTTCCTCACTAGCTCACATACTCTCGTCTTTTGGGTTTTGTCTCATTTACGTATTCTGTCTCGGGCTGAATAGTACAGCCTATGGCAGAGACTGAAGACAGGCCGTCGCTATTTAATCTAGTTACTTATATGTTATCTTTGGTTACACTTCGATCCCTTGACCCATTCATTTAGAAATGGGCTAAATGAGTCAAAACATCAAACCCTCAAGGGGGCTTCAACATACAGGCCTAGTTTATTCATCGGTTTAGTTGACCTACGCTCTGTTTGAAAGCGTGCGATAAAGGCAGGGGGGGTGCCGATCTCACGTTCTCTCAAGTG
Organism: Petrocephalus sullivani; assembly: GCA_026780845.1. Classification (NCBI taxonomy): domain Eukaryota; kingdom Metazoa; phylum Chordata; class Actinopteri; order Osteoglossiformes; family Mormyridae; genus Petrocephalus; species Petrocephalus sullivani. The sequence goes on along the minus strand of JAODKM010000108.1, from coordinate 5,436,969 downwards.
TGTTCTCTGCCATGGACGTCTGCCCAAATTCTTTAGCTTGTTTATAGCCCTTCCAAACTTCTCTTAATTCTTTCCCTCCTTTTTTTATTTAACGGCCAGATGGATGTCTCTTACTGACTTAATCCAATAGGCTAAAACAAAGACCATAAACATACAGCCTACACTCACCGGCCACTTTATTAGGCACACCTGTCCAACTGCTTGTTGACGCAAATTACTGATCAGCCAATCACATG
>JAODKM010000108.1:5410739-5430245 GCA_026780845.1 Petrocephalus sullivani | reverse complement strand
TTTAAAATTAAAATTTTTTTTAACCCCCATGTTGGTAAAAAAAACCTTTGTTGTTTTAAAATAGTTTGTTTTTTTTTTTGTTTGGCTCCCCCAATTTTTTTTTTTTTTAACAAAAAACCCCCCCCCCCCCCCCCCCCCACTATGTATGTGTGTGTGGGTTCCTTTCCTAGGGATGTGAAAGATGGAACAGTTTACACCTACAGAGTGTTGACCTTCTCTAGAGAGATGGAGAGTGTGCCTTCCCCCGAACTGACTCATCAACTCGGAGCACCTTACTGTGGAGATGGAGTCATTCAGAGGTGAGTGGGTACATGGCAGAGATCATCACCATCATCATCATCATTATGACCACCATCACTATCATCAACACAGGCTGCCAACCAGCTGTCTAACATCCCATGGAGACATGGGCCAAAGTCAAAGTCAACTTTGTCATTGTGCATATGCACAACGAACACACAGCGCTGGTTGGGCACTGAGGTTTTGGCACGTAGGATGCAGGCAGCGTGTAGCTTCTTCCTCAGCCTAAAACCCGATCTCTGGTGTTTCAGGTTCCTCGGGGAGGAGTGCGATGACGGCAATCCTGCCAATGGGGATGGCTGTTCCAGTCGGTGCAAGAAGGAGCTGTTTTTCAACTGTGTCGGTAGGTGCATGACTGCCTCGGAAAACCAGCAGTCTGTCTTCCGGGATAATCCTTGGAAATCTGACGTCTTTATAGAACTAAAAGTGTAGGCGTGATGCTTTAGTATGTGTTAGTAGACAAAGGCTTCTGCTAGGTTGTCTAGCACTAGTAAATGATGTTTTTAGTGCGTTGGCTAGTGTCAGACATATGCTGATCAAAAGAACCACATTTTAATGGGGGGAGGAAAAATCAAGAAAATTCCAAGGAGGAAAATCTCGAAAATTTATATAGTTTTCTTGGCACTGTTCACACCTTTTATTTTTCTCAAAAGATAAATGTATTTTTAAACCACTTTCTTTTCACCTAAGAAAAAGCGGGGGACAAAAGCAGCCGTGTGCTGCAGGATTTTATGCACGCTTCTGAAAGGCACCCCACGTAGGCACATCCTGAGGCCATCCTCGGTTTCGGAAACGGACAGGGATTCCGGCGGCAGCCTTTTCCGTGGACGGCAGAGCCGGCAGGAATCGGGCATGTGTCAAATGTTTCTGTGCGCGTCTGGGTGTGTGTCTCTCCCGCACCCTCTCGCCGTCATCATTGTGATGGGAAGCCAGACACTCTAACGAACACAGCCACTGTCTGCCGTGTGTCTGACAGTCTGTTGGATGGGCTCGGGGGGCGGGGGGGCTCATTTAGTTGACGGAGATTGTGAAAGAAGCCATGCATGCGCTAATTGTCTTTTTTTTGGGGGGGGGGGGCATGTCACATGTCACTCTCTACCCTGCGCCTTCCCACTCCTACCACCTCATCACCACCCCAACGTGGAAGACTCACGTGGAAGTATCTTCCTCAGTGATACTCAGAGTGATATATTTTATAATCCTTTTTAAAAAAAAACGAAACAAAAAAAAAACACCTAATCCGGAGCAGATCAGGTCAAGTTCATCTGGTTCCCGCTGCTCTGTTCCAATGGCTTGTTCACTGATCTCTTTATTAAACTTTATGTAACGTAGCACCACCTTGCAGGGTGGTGGGAGGGGGGAGGGAGGGAGTGTCCCAGCCTGCTATGTGTGTAGGGTTGTCATCCTGCAGGGTTTCTAGCTTTGGTCCTGGCCTTGCTTCTGCACCAGCAAAATTGTGTGGCTTTTCTCTGGGTCTTTCCCACTGTCTTAAGATGAGTGGTCTGGTTGAGATGGTAATTTCTACATCACTTTTAATGTGTGGATCAATGCGTGTTCCCTGTGATGGTCTGGCAACCCGTTCGATGTAGACCCCGCCTTGAACCCCATTAAGGCAATTGACTGTATAAGCAGTTGCTTGAATTTCATAGATAGTTTAATCAAGTAATTATATTTTTTTATGAAGCCGTTTGGGTTTCTGTCAAATGGAGGACATTTTTTTTCATCACACCCTTAGTTGACTATGAAATATACTTGGGGATATATTGGGAACACCTTATTTGACGGGGCACAAATACTTAGTAATAACTCAGTTACAATCGATCCATCCATAATTTATGAATCCGCTTATCCTGTTCAGGGTCATGGGGGGTCTGGTGGCTCTCCTGGAAGCTATGGGCGTGAGGCAGGGAACAGCCCAGGATGGGGGGCCAGTCCGTCACAGGGCACACTCACACATTCACACCTATGCGCAATTTGGTAACTCCAGTTAGCCTCAGTATCTCTTTGGTCTGGTTTGTCTGGGGAAACCAAAGTACCCTGGAGGAAACCCCACCACGACACGGGGATCACATGCAAACTCCACACCCATGGAACCTGGGCGGAGACTCGTGCCCTAGTCCCAAAGGTGCAACAGTGCTACACACTGCACCACTATGCAACCCTTAACTCAGTACAAATCATGAACAAATAAAGTTGCAATTCATTAACAAACAAACTTGTGATCAGTCTTGTGGACTGGTTTCACCTGTGTTATCCATTACTTTTTCCTTCAGTAGATCACAACAAAAGAATTTACAGATATAGTAACAAATATAGCAACTGCTTGGTGTGAAAGATACGTCATGATTCATTAATGATGAATTAACTTGAGATCAGTATGTAACTAAGAATTTGTTTGTGGTTAATTAATACATAAGTAATAGCATAATGCTATATTATTTGTACCCTGCCAGGTAAAGTGTTGCCCTTATATTTGCATGTAACACAATTATACCTAATGCTGGACCTGTGCCACTCTAAACAGAAGAACGAACAAATGCTATCTGATTACCATTTTCCAGTAGGAATCTAAGTTAAGAATTTATGACCAGTTGAGTGAGGATTCAGTTTATTCCTTTGGAGTTGCACAACCCTCAGTGGCACAAGCAGTTGAGTTGTAATATATGTATATTTTTACCCTATGTTTTTGCCTTATCCAAAGCATTTTACAGAGTAGCTTCAGCCAATCACGTCTCGTCAATCAATGCACATGATGTGTTAAAGGTGCTGATGGTAATTAGCTAAAGCTACTCTGATAGCTTATGTGATGGACCGGCACTTGCATAACCTCCTCCAGTTAATAAAGAATGAAAAAAAAACAAAAGTATATCATTGCCATAAATCCTGATGATATTGCAGCACATTGGCAAACAGAGGAACGCCATTGGTCATCTGCAGGTATTACCTGAAATCTGATTGGTTGCTTAAAAAATAGAAAAATAGAGCGAGAAAGTCAACAGGAGGACAGCAGTCTGTGTTTATGCACAGCTAATTTAATGATGTGCTGCCTATTTTTTTAGACTATTGTGGCAAGGAACTGAACTTTAAATGATAATTCCACACAAAAGCTGGCCTTTTTTAGCATACCAGATTCGGTGTTGTGTTGCTTTTCATCTCTGTCCCAGGAATTGCCAAACAGATTTTTGGCTCTGGTATTTGTAATGTTCATTTAGGAAAGGAAGTGAGTTGTAATATATGTATATTTTTTAAAGCAATTCAGTTTCCAAAGTAGTTTCAGCCAATCATGTCTCGTCAATCAATGCACATGATGTTTAGCTTCTTTGTCTCTTATTGATTTAATCTCCTCCTTGCTGGTTTTATATGTGTATATACAGTGTGTATATATATATATATATATATATACACACGCACATTAAGTAATTCCCATGATTATCCTATACTGTCATCAGTTGTAATAACACCAAATATCCTGTAACAGCCTTTATGCAGATTTTACCAGCTGCCAGGAGGTAGCAACGGCATTCCTGTCAAACAAAAGGTTTCCAGTTGCCAGCACGTGGGGCTTGTGTCCAAGATGGGACTCTGTTGTTGTAGCTTTGAATTTTGTGGCATGACTTTACTGAGCAGTACTTGGATAAAGATGTTGGAATGACCTTCTGTGACCTCTCCTGCACAGATGAACCCAGCCTGTGCTACTTCTATGATGGCGACGGCGTGTGTGAGGACTTCGAGCAGGAGTGCAGTGTGAGAGACTGTGGCCTGTACACGCCCAGCGGCTTCCTGGACCAGTGGGCTCATGCCGTGGAGGTGTCCCATGAGGAGCGTCTCCACTGTCCTGCTGAGGTGGCCGCTGGCTACCCTGCTCTGACCAAGGTGAGGTCCTCTCCAAAGATTTAGCTGTTGCCAATTTTTTGGTGGGGTTTAACTTCATGGTTTTTTTTTGGCCAAGGAATTTTATTGTATGTTGTGTGTTGGATTGCTATGTTTAGGAGTGGGCGATATAGCAAACATTTCATATCACGATTTTTTTTCAGATAGGACCATGATCCACGATCCTGTCACCATTCTTGTTCATGTTGCTTTTTAAGACTATTTTGCAAGTTACTGAACTGTACAACCAAACTGATTCCACTTTTTTTTATAAATATTGTCCTACAAGGTAACAAAATCTGAAAGAAAAAATATTGCCAATGTCGAATTCTTTTTAGGGACGAACTCCTCCATGGCACTACGTTGCCAAATATGTTGCATGTTGCGCATTGCATGCTGGGATGAGGGCAAGAAAGGGGGAGAGGAAGAAATCCAAGGCACTGCCTACGGTTTGTTATTACTGGTTTATTGGTTCCGAAATGGATTTAGATGACAAAACAACTTTAAATGAGTGTATGAGCTATAGAACTGCAACTGATAGAATGTGCACTGTAGTAGGATACTAACGATCACTCCATAAAGGCACATTGTGGAGAATTTTAATTGCTCACAATCTAATATTGTGGTGTACCCTATGTTGCACAAGGCGACGTTGGTGAGTGGTTGATGGGATGGCCTATGGATTACTTTGACTGGCCAAGGTGAATCTGGGGCAATATTCACATTGTTCATTTAGGAGTTGATTAATATATCAGATCATACAACAGAATAAATATAATATTTTCCAAATTTACTTGAGAGAAGTATGTCAAATGGCCATTCATTTCAAACGGACTGTTTTAGTTGACGTTACTGCAGATACAATTTTGGTTATGAAGGCTTGAAGATAGTAGCAGCGTGCTTAGAAATTATCTCAGAAACAAACTGTTCATAGGCTCTGTGATGCCAAATAAGACCGTCCAATGGCCGTGTGAACGATGCAGCAAAGTTACTTTCGGGTTATCATTTCATAAAGAGGTTAGGCAACATCACCTATATTTAAAAATAGTGCTATGTGCTTAGTCAGATATGATTATTTTGTGCCATATGTTCATGCCTACGCAGGGTTTTTTTATAGCACACAGATGTGTGTTTTTTAATCTTCTGCTGTGTTTTTTGTAACAGCTTATAACTTTTCTTATATTCTAACCCTGCATCCTCAGGAAACCTGGTGGCCAAGTTTCTTTCTGTTATAAAAAGTCGGATCCAAAGAGCACCTTAGAGGTCATGAACTGACCATCTTTAATATTTACAACTATCCCGACCGCGCATAATAGGTTAATCAATTTAATGGAAACTTAACAACCCTTACAGAGGTGTGAATGTCTGTGTGAAAGGTGCTGATGGTAATTAGCTAAAGCTACTCTGATAGCTTATGTGATGGACTGGCACTCATGTAACCTCCTTCAGTTAATAAAGAATGAAGGCCCCCCCCCCCCAAAAAAAACATGTATATCATTGCCATAAATCAGAGGAATGCCATTGGCCATCTGCAGGTATTACCTGAAATCTGATTGGTTGCTTAAAAAATTGAAAAATAGAGCGAGAAAGTCAACAGGAGGACAGCAGTCTGTGTTTATGCACAGCTAATTTAATGATGTGCTGCCTATTTTTTTAGACTATTGTGGCAAGGAACTCAACTTTAAATGATAATCGCACACAAAAGCTGGCTTTTTTCAGCATACCAGATTCAGTGTTGCTTTTCATCTCTGTCCCAGGAATTGCAGTTACATTACCAAACAATATTTTGGCTCTGGTATTTGTAATGTTCATTAAGGAAAGGAAGTGATAATTTTGTAAATGTCCCTTGGCCGAATCAGCTGCACAGCAGTCATAAATGACTCCCGTAAAGAATGCTGCATGTGTTTTGTATGGTGGCCCTTATACAGTGGCCCGTAAGTGTCAGCACACTGCAAACACTTACAAATCCTGGAAACGCGCAGCAAATTGATAGACGTGTTGCAATTGACGGATGCGGTGTAGAGCTTGGAAACACTTACGGGCCACTCTAGTTTTGTAACAGACTTCTGATTTAGAAGTTGATTTCTCTGACATCGCCTCTCCTCCAGTTGAGTTATGCCATGTGCTGTTTAGTTGGTCTTCAGTTGGAGTTGGACATGTGCGTGAATCTTCCGGTAGGAGGGTATGGGTCTTCCTTGACCTCTTTGTGCTGGTTATGTGGCCAAAGTAAACATTTTGTTACAGGAATTCAGTGTCTGGTGACCCGCATACAGCCTACTTCAGGGAGTGGGCATGTCCCCAGGCGTGGGTGTTGGGTAAATGGGGCTGATAAAGTAATACTTATAACCGACTATATAACCAATAGATTGTGAGTTCAGGTACTAGGGGGCAGTAGCTTTTTTTTTTTTCCATTGTGGTGGTTAACCTGAATTACCTCAGTAAAATATTCAGCTTCATAAATGGGTCAAATCGATGCTATATATCACATTGGATAAACGCGTTTGCCCAGCTAAAGAGCCTTATTTCTGTTGCGTCCGGCACATTTAGGTTAAAACTTCAAGCTGGGGGGTTTGCGTGGGGGTGGTGTGTGGCTCAGCAGGTTTGAATGCCGTGTCTGTGATCCGAAGGTCACCAGTTCAAATCTCTGCAAAGTGATTTCCCCGTCGGGCCCCCCTCTTGGGCAATACTCTTAACCCTCCTCCAAGATTCTCTAGGGACTGGCTGGCCCTGTTTTCCCAACTCGGTGTGTCGCTTTGGATAAAAGCATCTGCAATGTAAATAAAAGAAATAGCATTTAAAAATGTTTATCACTTTTCATTTAGCTTTTTCAATATCCACAAACGTCACGAAAGGCCATTGTGATCTGAAGTCTATCCCAGGATTCTGTGGAGGTAAAGTGGGGTCAACGGGATGCATGTGCCCCCCCCTGGAATGAGGGAGCAGGCCAGCAACAGCATATTGGCACGTGTCAGGCTCTCCTTGGGAGTCAGTGCCCCAGGCTGGATCTGTAGGTCTGCTGATTAATGGGCAGTCAGGGCCAGAAGAGGATCTGCGTGAGGTTTGTGCCCAAACCCCTCGTCTGTGTCCATGCCGCATCCATGAGCGGCCCGGCTCTTTGTGAGAGCACTCACTGAGCTTAGGAACAGTTGTTATGCCATGTTTTTTTTATTTTCTTTTGTTAAATATGAGGTGTCTAAATAAACAAAGAGCTGCACAACGGAAAGGCTGAAAGTGTTTCCTTAAAACTTTTGCCATCCTCCAATAAGAGCTGAAAGAGCTTTCACACATCGTCCAAATGAAAGAAATGTATTTTGTTTTTTTTTCTTTTCGCAGACATCCTTTCCTTTTTAACAGCAAACCCGAGCACCAGAATGATCTGTTTATTCCCTGCCGAAAGTGGCCCTGATTAGAAACAGCGCTGGCGTGCCCCTAGATGTCCGTGCCTGTGGCCCCTGACTTCAAGTGTATCCCCGCTCGTCATTTCCTAATTGTTTGTGGCTTTAAGTAAACACAGACGCACATAAACACACACAAACATGGTTTAAGCTAATTAAGGCTCCTTGTGAAAGTAATTCACAGCTGAAGAAGGCATTTCGTTTTCCTTCCTAAGGCTTGTTTAACTCGGCTAACTAACCTTCTTAGATAGAGTGGTTTATTGGTGAAGGTGACTTGAAGTCACGTTCCGTCCCGCGGTATCCCCCCGGTATTACATCTTGTGTCCCGCACTTCCTGGGGTAGGCTGTAGGCCTGTCACACTGGATAGATTTGCAGGCCCCGAACTGGGTAAGCAGTTCCGGAAACAGGATTGCGTCTGTCTTTTGAAGCATGTAGCGCGAGGTGGGGTGTCTCCAGCTAAACTCTGGGAGGTTTGCTGGTCCCCAGAGGCAACCTGTATGTTGATGGGGAGAACATGCAACTTTCTCAGCTCACACAGAGCCTGGGGCCGGAAACGCGCATAAAACTTCAAGTAGCCAAGGCAATAACACAGCCCGCTGAGGAGCTGAGCCACCGGGCTGCCCATCTTCCACAATCAAATATTTTAGCTGCTGTGCTTTCTGGTTCTGGAGTGTGAACCGATGCATAGGAACACATAAGTGGTCCAGCTGCTCCGTGAATTAGATACGAAAACGTTTCAAGAATGGGCGTGCATTTCCAGGCCATGTGTGCTAAAACCTCCCAAAATCTTTCCTAAACTCTTGGTGTGTGTGACAGACTGTACTCGTTCTCCACCCACAGTATATCACTGTCTTGAGCGTGCTGTTTCTACTCAAGCGATAGCAGATGCATCCGGCCGTTTTTCACGGCTCACTCGAATCCATTTCCCCGATTTGACAGATCCATAAGATCCACCCAGTAGTACCATGGCACCATGTAGAGACTTGAGCCTTTAAACTCAGCTAAATTGGTTTCTTCTTGTCGTCTTGTGCCGAGAGATTGACAGCTGCTTCTTGCTTGCAGTTGTTGCCTGCTAAAAGCTGCATTTCGAAATCCTGCTCTGTTAATCGCTGATTGATGCAAGCCCTTCACATACGTACAGACATACGCTCCCGTGAGCGAGGATCTAGGTCTCCTGTTCAGCCTCCTTAACACATTTAAGGATAACATCTGGTGGGTTTACAATAAGTGCGTTCAGAGTGATGTACCGCAACCACAAATTAATTCAGCCATATGCTTCCGCACCAGATGTGAAGCGAACATGTTTGGAAAAATAATTGCACCGTTTTCAAAAATAATTTTCTGAATCCTGCTCTACAGAATGGGAAGAATTCTTGTGGGTCATCGTGATGCATGACTTTTTTCCCCCAGATTAAACCTAATTGGTTGCCATGTTAATACTGTAATTCAAAACAAAAATACAAAATTAAAGGCATGATAGGTGTTTAGTTCAATGTTAATACAGGGATTATCCTGCTCAAGAAAGAAAATGCTGTGTAAATATGAGCAGATTTGAAATGTTTAAGAAATTCTATCAGAGGCAGACCTGCATTCCGGGTCGCCTTGTGTACCGCAGAGCTGCTGCTCCTGTGATGCCTCTCAGCTCCGAAGAAGGTGGTAGACGATAAGTTCGAGGTACCCCAGACGCCCCACCGGGGACAAAGCTAGTTCGGAGCAGCTTTCCAGATGAGAAGAGGCACGAAAAAGGGAAATGAAGCATTGTGGGTCTGCAAATGTCAGGGCCTGCGAGAAACGTGATGCGCGGTTACGCAGTGACAGTTATCCAGCTGCTCGGGTGGGTGTTTTATGCAAACCCTCTGCTTTTAAATCTTTCCGTACATGTTTGCTGGAAAGTTTTGCAGTGAAGGCTCATGCAGGCGTGCGCACCGGTAATGAAGTCCATATCTGTAAGGGTGTTATGATGCAGGCCTGAAGCAAACCCAGCGTGCGGAGATCCTGCGTGGGTGGGTGGGTGGGAGGGGGTGGGGGATCAGGGAGTAGCTGCTACCAGCCATCTCCGCAGGGGAGCATCAGGTGACCCGGTTACCTGTGGTGATCCCTTTCCACCCTCCCTCTCAGAAGTCCTGTTATTTTTTTGTCCCCGTAAACCGGACTCCAGGGTTGACGTCATTCCCGTAACGCTGCACGCCCCCTCCAGTCGCATCTCTGTCCCCCGGGCATCAATCCCGAGTGTGCTTCTTTTTTTGGCTGTCCCACTTTCTTGATATTTGTATGAATGTTTGTATTGTTTCCCCAAGCTGCTCCACCCCTGACCCAGTCTCCATCAATCCCAAAAATGGGCCCCATATATACCAGCATGACGTAATCCTGCTCAGCATTTCAGCCCAAGACTCTCCCCCAAGTACATATCCTGTCGATGGCCTGTTTTCGTCTCTGTGTTATGTTGCTTGTTCATCTCCCTCTTTCGTTCGTTGCTTTCGTTTTTCTCCACACAGTCCCCCGTAGTCCGCTTGGGATATAGGCAATCCATCCAGATGCTCCTGGCATGTAACCCAGCTACTCGGCCTTTGCTCTGATTGATATCAGGGGAATATTCTCGTTTTAGTAAATCAGGTGTTTGTGTTCGGCTTTAATGTGTGATTTCATTTGGTTCCTATTTTGTCATAAATCGATCATATCCCTGGGAACCCTAAAGACCCAGATAGAAGACATTTTCCTGCATTCCAGTCACTTTGGGCTCCATATAGGGTGACAGGAGACTCCATCGATAGTAACATTGAATGCTAAGTCAATAAAACAGTGCCCTGTTAATAATATATAGCGTCACTCAGTATCTCTGGACTGTCTGGATCTCCATGCCATTTAAATCAGTTGTTATCTGTGAATGAGCCTGCAGTTATTTACGGAAGAGTAAAATTAGTTCAGCGTTTCTCAAACCGGCCCTCGGGGACCCCAGACGGTCCACATTTTTGTTCCCTCCCAGCTCCCAAGCAATTCAGAGAGAGCAGAGACTGAAAAATGAAAAAGTGAACTGGTCATCAGGACGGCTTTAAAATGAAGCTAATAGTATATACAGGCAGTCCCCAGGTCATCAACAAGGTTCGTCCCCTATTTCCCTATTTGTAGATAAGTCGAAAAAATAGTACATAATAATAATAATACAGTAATAACAGTAACTACATATGGATATGTACTGTTCCTCAACCTGACAAACTGCTGAAGCCGCAAAGTGTTTTTTATGAGTGTTACAAAGTGGCGCGTGCATTCGTTATCATGGAACATTGTTTCTAACCCAATTTTTTTATATAATATATTTTATTACAGTCCTTTCATAAGTGCTGCTTGCCTGTAAGACATTCTAAAGCCAGGGACTGTCTGTATTTATGCAGTCGATGTGCTGTTAGTTCTGAGAAGGACACACAGGCTTTTTGTGCTTCTCCTTCTGTCATTTACCCTTTATAGATACGTAGCTATGATCATAGATTGTAATTACGTGATGGTAGATCAGTAGCCCTGGAGAACATCTCCACAGGGATGCGATCTGATGTGAACATCTTTAAGGAGCACAACTTCAGGAGAGCAGGCATATCAGATCTGCAGGTACCTACAGGAGCTGTCACTGAGGGAAAGCCTGACTTCTCATATAGCCTCTCGCACGGTCGCTTGGTGTTACTTCATGCCTTGGATACTCAGAAGATGATCTTTCACTCTTTCATTTTGTTTTTTATCCACCCCAGAGATCTGAGGAACGTTGCTTAGATAATGTATTCATCCAAAACAACATACAGTTTTGACTAGAGCACTTACCTAAGTACCTAGCTGAAGGATATTTAAAATAAGCCTTCTCTTGAAGGCTTCCCATGAACTAACGACCTTGGGCTCATAAGTATATTTACTCAACCAGTACAGGCTTGTTGTATATGATGTACAATCAGGACCTTAGATCTGTGTTCAGTGCAGATCTGAAATCCTATGGAAAGTGTTTAAGGTCAAACACAGAACAAACTTTCATATAGCTTACTATGCTAAAATGCAATGGCCTGGTCCCCCATCCAGGGGACAGTCTGCCTTATGCTTCCTGGGCTGGGCTCCAGATCGCCTCTATCCTAATACCGACAAGCTAATAAAGGATTGATGGATGGATCGATAGTCCTCGTACTGTTTCCCCAAGGCTCTTATCTTAGACCTGAGGCTCTCCTGTAGCATCGAAGGCCTCACTGTCTCTGAAGGAAACCAGTCAGCACGATCAAAGCCTACTGTCAGCCTTGTAGAGGATGAGATAAACTGAGGGATTTCTTAACAGCGTGCAGGTCTTGTTTTGGGGGAACTGAACTATTCACGCAATCCTTGAGGATCTTGCAACCCCTCTTCCTGAAATCAATTCATTCCGGTCCAGCCAAGGGTGATGTTCTAACTGCTGGTGCATCACCTTGCACGAGTGTGCCGGCGTACGGGGGCAGATTTTATTGTATCTGGGGTATCCACTGGGAGCCCCCTCTCCCACGTCCACATTGCCAGTTCCAGCACAGAGCAGCCATTGTTACGCATGAACCCGCTTACTTTAGCGTGGAAGCGCTGCTTCAGCGAAACGCCTCGTACTCTTAGTCTGCGAAAGCGCTCGTGTAACCTCGAGGAGCATGCCCAGGACTCTTTATGTGTGTGATTTGTGCAATTTTTCTGTAGGTTGGAGGAGTGCTTGAAGAGGATCGAAAGCATGGGCCGACAACAGGGTGTTTCTGTCACAAGCCTCGCCTAGACAGACTGTTCCTTTGTACCTTGACCTCTAATGGCCCTAAATGTCTGGATATGCAAATGTTTCTGGAAGGTTTAACCACTAAAACAGAACATTTTAGCCCAAATGACCCCTCACGATATGCACGTCACCCGTTCCACCAATTCGAGGTCGAAATTAATTCCATCTTTGTGATTCTAATCAGCTCGCAATCTTTTAATCTTTATATATCCGTCTATTAAATAGGAACCTCTCTCTGCTAACGAGTACATTGAGTAATACTTATTTTTGGGTTGGTTGCATTCAACAGGCCAGGGATAATGATTTCACCAGTGAATTGGCGAGGGCAAATTTACAGGGGAGAAAAAAACAACAACAGTCTGCGAAGGAGAAGGGGGTCTGTTTAAACTGCAGCCAGCCCCCGTCTCATGGGTGTGTGTTGCCCCGGCAACCTCTGATGCAACAAACTACCTCAGAGATATGGAACATTAATTATGTGGTTACGGCCGGTCGGGAAGCGCTGTTCTCCTCACACCCTGCTAGTAATTACTAGCATATGATGCACACAGGAGAAGGGGGCGTGTGTGAAACGCTCATATCGACGTGCAGACTGCTACGGAGCCTTCTGCTATCCAGGCCCGGCGACGTGCTGAATGCGCTATTCCAAATAGCCATTGCTGAGCGATGAGGGCGGGCTTTGGGGATTGAAAGGGACTGTGCGAGGGCACTTTCCCGCATACATTCTTTGATGGAGGTGGTCCGTACTGATCTTCGGTGGTTTTGGGCATAGAGGAACTGACACGGAGGGGGGTTAGGGGGGGTTGTTGCGAGCCAAAATAAAAATGGCAAACTCATGGACGACATGTCTAGAGCAGCGTGGATCTTGGGCCTTGATGTGAGCAGGTGGTTGATGTTGAACTGGAATTAAGCTTGGCTAGACATGTAGTGTCTTATGAAATGCAGCCTGTTTCTCCTCCGATTAATGTCAGGAGCCTATTTCGAATCATAATACTCCGCTTTGGTCATGCCACAAGTTTGTGGTGGCCTGGCCCATGGACAAATCCACACGTCTGTGGGCGTCGCTTGCTGAAGAACCTTAAGCTTATTTCTGGTTCCCCTGAGTGACACCAAGGTGAGAGTTTTGCCTGCAGGTGACGGAATCTGCCATCTTCTCCCAGTGCCGGGTGGGCAGCTGAGTTTAGTGCACAGTGTAATTGTAGTTGTGTACGGCTAATCGCTGTCATTTCCGGGAGACCTTTAGCTTCTTCTCCGAGAAGGCCACCACTGGGCTTTTGAAGCATCTACAGGAGAGGAGAGGAGATCTGGCTCCGGGTGCATGTGTTAGGGGTTGTTTGTTTTCTGCAGAGACTCTCAGAGCTCTAGTCACAAATGCTGTGGCAAGGACAGATTACACAATCAGGGCAATTGTTATTGTTATTATGATTGAGGTTTTTTTTTGGATCTGGAAATAATATCATTGACGGGAATACAAACGGTCAAGTTGGCTCTATGGTGTTGTTTCGACGTTACCCCTCCCCGTTGCCACCCTCCCCTCAAAACGGGTTTTTGTTTTGCTCTCGCGTCAGGAGCTCCAAATGGGTCCTTCTCACGGACCCACAAAGCTACCAAGGGGAAGTGGGGGTGGGCAGGCGAGGCATAATGAGGGAACGAGGTATAGCATTTACGCCTTTTTTTGCTGGGTGACGCCCCCCCCCCTCCCGGTACGCCACTGGTGGAGTGGTCCTACAGCATCCTACTAAGATAACTCTTATCTTAAGTGCCACTTTACAAACAAAACAAGTGCCTTTAGCCCTCCGCTCTACAACACTCGCCACCTTTGACGGTCTGCTGCCAGATGGTTCGAATTACTTGCCGACAGAAAAAAAAACAGTAAAGCGCGGGCAGGGACCACAGCGTTATGGGGGCGGGTCCGCTTCAGGTCGTCTGTTGTTGGTACCTTATAAAAGCGCTGCGTCGTGCAGGTTCCGTGGCGTGCGAGTGTCAGGGAGCCCGCAGGCGGCCGGTGAGGGGGGGGGGGCATGCCCGTCTGAGAAAACAGTTCTGTTTTTACACCCCTGCTGAGGGCTAAGTGAAAAATCACCCCGGTCGATCTCTGATAGGAAGTCTGCAATCATTTACGCTTGGATTTCCAACTTGCTGCCAAGGCGGAAAAAAAAAAACCAAGAAACGAAATGCAGAACAGACAGTATCTCCACTGATTTAACATTAAGAATCCTTTTAATTAGTACTCCAAGTCCTGGTTAATTAAGATCTTTTCACCCAGATCCGAATGCACAGCCGCCTTTTCTTTGCAGCCTGATTGTGACAGAGGTCAAAACAGGCTTTTCATTCATTCATTAGAGAACAACACAGGTGCTTTAAGGTTAATGAATGTTATTGTCATCTGATCCGTATGCAAGTTAGTTATATAGCGGTACGGAAGAAAATTCCTCCAGGACCATGGTGCAATGTACATACAAGACAAGCACTACCAGAGGCTAACGTCAATAAATACACATAGTTTAAATACAAATAAATGAAATGCATGAAAAAATTGTCATAGGTACTTAGTAACATATCTAGGTATGTATATACATGGGTTGCTTTAGGCATTCGTCTGTCATGGTATTGAAATATAAAAATAACGTAAGCAGCAAGTTTGGGGTAAACAGAGGATCCGTCTCAAGTTCTCATACTCTGTTCAGGGTTCATGCAGACCCTGAGAAGTAAATTAAAACATAGCTTAGGCTCACTGAAGGAAGTCGTGTAAACAGCAGAGCGACTGCCGCTGGATAGAGCGTTCAGCAGAACCCGGCATGTTTTCACCCAGTGATAATATGAACCAGCATGTCAGCCAGTGTCCTATGCAGACAGGCCGTGCCACTTTGTGTCCATGATTACATGGAAAACAAAATAATTGTACTACAGTTTTGCTCTGTTTCTGTTCAGATTTACTGCCCTTTGTGAGCTCGGCTTGTGGTTTCCCAGGATTTACTTTACGTCGGTTTGTTTTGCTGGTCTACTTTCCTGCCTGCGCTGCTCACGTTAAAGTCGGCTGTGTTCCTCTGCCCCGACCGGCTTTGATGTGGAGGTTCTTCGGTCTAGTAGGGAGATGTTCGGTCCCAGTGCAGGAGTGGTGTGTAAATGCCAGTCCTCTTCTTGATTTGACAGATCTTGGTCAGGATGGATTGAAGTTGAAACTGCTGGTGATCGTCTAATCAAAACTATTTGGCCAGTCGTGTGTTAAATTGAGAACTTTGGAAATGTTGAGATCTATGTAAGTCTGCTGTATAATTCTTTTATTTTTCTTCATTCTTTTGAGTTATTAATGTGTCCTGGACAATATAGAGCTCCTACCAAAGAAGAGAAGGAAGACCTTGACCGTAATATGGGTGTCGTCGAGTTTTTCCACTTAATCAGATTTTTAAGTGTGTGTGTGTGTGTGGGGGGGGGGGTCCTTATGCCTCCACACAACCCTGACACTCGTCAGCAGATGCGGAGGGAAGATATCAGAAGGGTCACGGGGCAGATTTTCCCAGCTCCTCCTCCGCTGTATACGGTAGTCCCAGGTGTCCAATTTCGTCCTGCTCTGGGGAAAACGCGTGACGCCTGATCGTCCTCTGCGCTCGCTTCCCGCTGTGGCTTGTGATCTCCTTAGGGTGACCCTGCGTGAACCCCACCACAAGGTGAGAGCAGGAGAACACGCATAGCAAGCCGGGAAAGAGAGAGGGAGAGAGAGAGGGAGAGAGAGGGAGAGGGAGAGAGGCAGAGAGGCTGGGCCTGTTTTCGCTAATGAGTTTACATCTGATGGCTTTTGTTGAGGGGTGGACATGGAAAAAATATGGCAAAAAACATAAGATTATGAGTCTGGTTTCGCTGAGGATCAAAGCTTTCCAGGCTGTGGCTTCCAGACTGCTTTCGGTGTGTTAACGTGCTTCGCGTGTTACTGTTCTCGGCCACATGCCCGATGCTAGGCCTGCTTCTGCCTTCAGAGTCTTGGTAGTTAGATAAAAAAAGAATTTATTGTCTGAACTGTCTGTACTAAAATAATAATAAAAAAGGAGAAAAAAGAATTAAATATGGCATGAGGGCAAAAGGTAGCTATTCCGTAACGTCTGTTAGTATTAAAGAAGGAATTAAGGGCTGAGCTGTTTGTATGGGCTGTAAAGGCTGAACAGCAAAAGGCTCTGGTTGGCTCGGAGTGGTTTGTTTTTATCACCGATGGGACCGAGGGCCATGTTTTGAACGAGAAGGGTCATGTGATCTCGCTGCTATTTCACAGACTGATTCCGAAGCTTCCCCATCTCCTGGGAGACATCCCCCACCCACGAAGGGAAGGAGTTCCCGCTTGCTACTCTTACTCTAACTTCCAGATGCTTACCAACCAATAAAATGCAGAAAAAAAAATTAAAATAGCTATTAAAACCAGCCAAGGCGCCATACCTGCTTTGTGCGTGCAGCTTCAGGCGATCCCTTATATGTTGCGTACCTCTTCTGTGATTCGTCCCCAGACCTGCCAATCCAAAGTGTTCGACCTGTCAGATGGAGTGTCTCAGTATGCCTGGTTCCCCTGTCGGGAGTCCCCTCAGCAAACCTGGCCACCACAGTACTGGCTGAAGGTAAGCACAGAGATTTCTTCTGACACATGTACCTAGGGTTGCAATGTGTGTGTGGGGGGGTCATTGGCTGACAGAGTAGGTTTACATCAAGAAAGGTGCTCAGCTGGCTGAAGGTAATGATCAAAAGTGATTAATTGTCAACATATTGTGCACAACATCAAAATGTGTCCTGTGCATTTATCCCATTTGCATTGTGACACAGCAACAGGCAGCAAATTCAGCGCCCGGGAGCAGTGTTTGGGGGTGGTACCTTACACAGGATATCTCAGTGGTACTTGCAGGGCGGGGACTCAAACCAGCACCCTTCTGGTTACACTGGTCACTTCTCTAATCATTACGCCACCGCTACCCCCAATGATCAGCTCTATCATTAGTGTGGAACTGTGGGCAAGAAAACTGTTTGCCAGACACCTCTCGGCAAGACTATGTCGCTAATTCGGGACTAATTTGATGCTGACTATGAACATGTATTGGCAAACCAGGATGGATGGATGAATAGATGGATGGATAATCTAATGCGCCCCCCCCCCCGCCCCCAGGCATACTTCTCCCATCCCATGGTGGCTGCAGCTGTCATCATCCACCTGTCTGCCGACGGGACCAGCTACAGCGACCAGACACAGCGAAATGTCACCGTTCACCTGGTGGACACCAGCAACCAGCACCATAACCTAGGTGCCCCGGGTCTGCTTACCGCTGTCTGCCAGGCAGCTGCTCTTCAGCTGCAAGGGACTCCTGACTTTCCACACCTCTTTCATTCTGTACATTTTATCATTGGGCACCCCCATCCCCACTTGGAAAATGTTTATTGTCGGGACCCCACCCCACCCCACCCCGTTTTTCCACAACTTAATGTCAGCAGGTATAGTTTATTGACAGGCCGAAACTGTTATTCTGGGATGTTTTTAACATAGCGTACCTCATAGCGTAGCGGTGAGGTGCAAAATTTGGTAACCGTCAGTAGAAGAACGCTAAATGACGGTGGGGGATTGTGCCTTTGTGCCTTTAGAGTGGCGATTGAGTTCTCTTTGCTCTCTGCGGGACATTTACACGCCTTGGTGCGTGCGTGAGGGGGTCTGCTTTCCTTCCACACCTTGCGGTTTCCCGTGAGCATGCGCGAGAGCCCGCCCTCTGACGTGACACGCACGTGTCCGGCCCCGGGTGTGACGGCCTGCTCTGTCCGTGCTTCTTCCCAGGAGAGTGGCGGCTGAGCTGCCGGGGCAATCCACTGGTGATCCCGGTGGTCCACGACCTGAGCGTACCCTTCTACCGCACACAAGCCATCAAGGTGCTTTTCACTTGGCCCCTGGTGGCCATCTCCGGAGTGGGTCTGCGCTCCTTTCAGTACTTTGACCCCATAACCATCAGTGGCTGCCAGAGCAATGAGATCTACAACCCTATGGGTCAGAGGTGAGTGGCAGTCCCCCCCCTCCACCCCACCCGAAACACAGGCCACACACCCACGTGTAAATACACTCACTGGAAAGTCTGGATCTGTCACGGTAGCAAATGTGTTGAGGAAATTTGCAGCGTGTGCTTGTAGATTGCGAGCGGAAATGTGATGATTTATGGCGGTCCGGGTGACCTGATATCTGAGACGTCCAAGAATTTACGAAAGCTTCGGCCGTCCCGCGGATTTTCTGTCTCCTTTCGGACCGAGAGGTCAGGTGGAGGCAGGAATGATTCAGCTATTTAGGCAAAATGGGGAAAAACAAGCCAGCTTGTACCTTATCGCCCCATGCCGAGAGCCCAGGATATCATAATAATGCTTATCGTAAGAAAAGCGATTAAAATGCAGATCATAGCTGAAGTTCCTGGGATTGCGAACATGTTTTGGAGCGTGGCGTGGCCCGGCTATGTGGACGCGCATCTCCGTGACCGCCGGGTCACCCCCGAGACGGCCCGTGCCAGAATCGATTCCAGAGGAATGCCGCTGTTTCACAACAAGTACTGCCTTCACTCTGCAAGTGTGCAGTTTGCACGTCCTCCCTGTGTTTTTGTGTTGTAACGGGCTGACACCCCCTCCGGTGTGTGCCCTCACCTCGTGCCCCATGCTGCCTTCAGACCCACCACGACCCTGACCAGGATAGGTCTTTGGAAGATGGATGGATGGATGGATCCTTGTTGTACCTTCTTTGGTCTTTCTTTGAACGAGACAAAAAAACAAACAAAAAATATATTTAGAAAGGTATATAAATTCTTGTTTATCATTCAGATTTGTGCAAAGTTAAGTAAAATTTAACACAATTTCCTTTTATATAATGAACACAGAAAAAGAGTTTTTCAGATCAGACGTTTGCCTAATAAGAAAATTATTTCCTGTCTAATCCTATTTAGTATTGCATGAATTGCGGTCTTTATAAGTTTGGGAAATACCGAATCGTGCAACTTAATCCTGTTTAGATGGCATGGTACAGTTACCTCCAAGGATGTCTGCGCTTTTCACGGCTAAGTGTTTCTCTCGACTGCGACGAAAGCAAATCAAAACGAATGGAATTGTTTTGGGGGGGGGGGGGGGGCGCGGGGCCAGCAGGGTGGCCGGGGGGGGGGAGGGCGTCCGGGGGGGGGCGACGGGGCCCAGGGGGGGGA